>VWYE01015442.1:0-100010 GCA_013398995.1 Alaudala cheleensis
GCCACTCCCGGGCAGCCACAAGAGTGCAACTCAGGATTGGGATCTCAAATGTGACTATCCTATTGAGTAGATTACAAATGACATCAGACAGCGGTGGCTCAATGGCACGTCTTCCCAAAAAGTGAAAAACTCACTATGAATAATGTGTGATATGATGATCATGGTTGTCTTTGAAGAAACAGCAGATGAGATCCTTCATGACCTAAGTCTGGCCTCCAAGGTCAAGAGGTTCTTCCCACTCTACTTTCTCCTACTATATATTGAAAGAACATGGCAGCAGCCCTACAGTTCTCTGGGTTCTTGGTTTTTTAGAAACAGTCTGTTTTAGCCTTTAGAAAAGTTACATTTTGATTGTAGTATAGGCTTGATACCGGCAGGCAGCTACTTACCCCTGAAAGATGGGAAGAACACCTACTAATAAAGACTGAATTGCATTGAGGAAAATGGGATGGTATCTCCATGGATTTTATATTTTGATATTTACAGAGATTATTACAATGGCAGTTCCTTGCAGGTTTTTATTAGGTGATATGTTCTTGCTGAAGCCTCTGTAAGAGACTGTCATTTGGGAGGGTTAGAGACTGATTTTTTCTGATGTGTAACAGCACATTTGAAATTGTTCCATGTGTGTATGATTCATTGAAAGGAGAAAAAAATAGTTACCTGCGAGTGGAAATACCTCTGGAAAAGCTCTTAAAGACATGCAAAGATAATAGGTAAATGAAAGTGACAAAACATGTTCCATATGAACTAATCACCTTCAAAGAATGGAATTTTCAGAGCTCACACTGGAGAACACAGTTGCAGCCAACATTCTAACCTCTGCACCTTGGTTTCATCAGTGAGTGTGAGGAATGTTTCACTACCTGAGTAGTTTGAGCCTCAAGACCTATGGGACCTGATGACATTCAGCCTTTCTAGTCAGCTGTAGACCAGTTAAGATGGAATCTAATTCAGCTGTCATGAGTGTTTAAGCTATATAAGCTGATAATGTTTAATTACATGAATGAATTTGTGAGTTTTGAAATTTAAAAGAAGAAATACTTAAAAGATCCACCCAAATTCTCTCTGGAGACTCCTGATGATATCAACATAAATATTAAAGTTACCTTCTGTCATGGGTCCAGGAGAATTCTTTCTGTTTCTAAAAAATATAAATTTTTTTTTTGAGGAATGGATAGAGAGATCTAGATACATGGGAGTGTACTGTATTTATACTTTCATTATTTTTTATGACAGGCTTGAAAGCACTATGAAATGGCTGTGGAGAAATAATCTGAATTTTTTTACTTTCTTGCCACAGAAAAGAGAACTAAAGATGAAGAGAAGAAAGAAGGAGAAGATCCCCTCTCCAGGCTGTTCTTTTTACCCTTCTATTTCCTTTTAAAAATCTAGATTTACTCAAGTGTAAGGGAAGACTATCTTTCCCTGTAGGAATAATTCATTAGTGTACATAACGAATGTTTTTCAACAGCAGTCAAACTCTTCCATTTGTTTAAAGGGCTCTCGATGAGCACTCTGGATACTCAACTCCAAATATTTTCTACTTTTAAAAGTTTAATTTATGCTATCTTTGAAACTAAATGCATCACTTTCAAATCTGGCAAAATTGCTGCTTCTATGAAAAGGAAGCAATATTTCTCAATTTCTCTCACTTTTCTATTTATTTATATATCTGAATTTATTTAACTCCATTTTATCAAAAAAAATATAAAGGTTTAAAACTTTGCTACACATGTGAAGACATTTGGTCTGACTTCCTGGCTGTCTGCAATACTTGACTGCAGGAACTCCCCATTTGAAAATTTCTCTGATAGAAAATGCGTGGGTATGTATAAGGGAAAAAAGGGAGGAGTTCTTTTTAATTGTATAAATGTGCTGGTTGATTAAAACCAGGAGGGTGCCTTAGTAATTTTAAGGCATATTTTTCATTCAAATAAACCCCAAAGAAAAATGTTGAATAACTTAACATTTTAACTATTTACTGAAACGTAAGTCATATGTATCTACAACCTATCTGTTATCTCTCTGTTTGTCTATTTATCTATCTATCTATCTATCTATCTATCTATCTATCTATCTATCTATCTATCTATCTATCTATCTAGTGTGTCTCTAACTGACTTTCTCAAGCCTCAGGTTTCCTACAATGTGAACAAGGTATGATAACTGTACCTTATTTGAGCAAAGCAATGGCAATTTTTATTATTTCTCATGTACGTGATATGGCAGCTTGACTAGTCACCTCTTGTTCTCCTGATTCATTTCATGAAAGCGCATCTTAATTTGGAGCTGATTCTCATTTTTCCCTTTGTATGTTAAATTGAGCAAATTGCCACAACCATAGATCTCATTCACTGGCATAATAACCAAGATAATATTTTATTCTTGACATCTACAATTTAAAATATTATTTTCCCTTTTAATAATTTCTATGGATTTTTACTGAGGTTTGAATTTTGAAAAGACACTCTAGAGATTGCCCTGCATATACTAAGACATCATAAAATTCTCATATTGAATTAAAATTTCTTGACTTCAAAGTTTGGTTAAAACATTAAATGTCTATGGTAGTTAGCTGAGGTTCCATTGGATTTCCTGATGAGCTTTTAAGCTTCTTGACAGTTTCTTGATCTACCATGATTAAAAATCTAAGGTATGATCAACAATGAGACCAGGCTAGATGTTCCTTACAGCCTTTTAAATCATAATCTCCCTTATATGAGAGTCTCTCTGATGTTCTTAATATCCCACATTATAAAACTTATAAAGATTCAAAGAGAGACATGTGGCTTGTTAGAAGAGTGAAATCTTTGACTGCAGGCAAGGCAATCGAATAAACAGCTCCCTCTGTTCTGTATCACTGAGCTGACAGTCCCACCCTTTGTTTTAGAACAAGACTTCAACTTACAAGCAATGTGTGTGTCATATGAATGTGAGTTACTTCTCATCTACACCCACTCATACTTCCTTCCTAATAGCAAGTTGTTCCAAAATATCTTGTCAGCAGCCCCTTTCCTGCTGCTTCAAGGGGGAAAAAAAAATCAAATCCCTTGTCCATTGGTTCATTTTACCCGGTGAACTACACTTGTGTATTTTGCCCTTACAAGGCTAGATCTTCTTCCTGTTTGTGAATGAAGTGCTCATCAGTGCAATGAAATGTGACTTCATTCAGTAGCAGCAGCTGCTGCAGTCAAGAATAAAGTTTTGGACAATCAGAGGAGGACTGCACAAATATTTGGCTTTTGAGGTTTAGGAAGAGGAATTTTTTTTCTGGAAATGTTTTAATTTTGGTGTGATTTCATTTCAGTTTAGTTATTTGCATAAAATTAAACAAAAAATGGAAGAAAATATTTTGTCTAAGTCAAACAAAACACATCATTTGACCAACAGGCAGCATCATCTATTTTTAAATTTAAACTCACTCAAAATATAATTTAGCTACTTTATATGAAAGTTCAAAGTAAAAACCTGATCTATTTAATTTTTAAAACATGCAGGTGTCCCCAAATTCTGGTTTTTCTCTGCTTCTTTCTATGAAATAAGAAATTGCTTATGCTCCAATACCACACCAGTACTTACACATACCACTGCATGAAACTATATAATATTACACAATGCAAAATTTGAAACAAAACAAAGTCACTCCTTTCAACTTGCATAATTATTCTATTCAAATAACACACTGAAATATCTTCTAACACTCCAGTATTTTTATCCCAAATCTTCTTCACTTCAAACTCATCCTATACCTAACTTCCTATTCTTTTCCTCTGCTTGCTTTGGCCTTCTATAATTTTTATTCCAAGCATCTTTCTTTCTAATTCCTACCATTTCTAACTTAAATAACCCTATTATTACTGTATCAACCAGTTAAATGATATATTCTGCCAAAATAACATTGTTTTTTATTGGTTGCATCAAGCCAGTATATCTGCCTTGTCAGCCTAGACTATATAGTCCCACTAATTAAACATATACATGTGTTTAATCTTATGGTTAATCCTATTACTTCAGTGGGACTCAAATGCCTACATTCCTCAGTTCTTGTCTCTCAGGTTTATGAATAAGGACAATCTGAACTCCTTTAAAAATTCATGCAGGATAATTGCTTTCATTGGCCAAATGTAGAAAACATATACTGAAATCTCATATTGGAAAAAGTTAGCTAATTTAGCCTTTCTTATAATCATTAACATTACACTGTCATTCAGACAACCTTGCCATCATATTGCTTATGCCTGAATAAAACAAGCATTATATTGTTCAAATAATTAAGTTAAATTAACATGCCAGGGAAAAAATAATTGTCACATTTATAACTTTTCCACACCCTTATAGATTTTGTATACTGACTCTTTTCTGTATTTTTACCAACCTGCATTAAAATCTTTGAAATTCCTATATTTATAGGACAAAAAAAAAAAAAAAAGCTCAATAAGTCACTGGAAAATATTCTGTTTCTAAAATTGAACTGTCATGTAACTGAGCTTTTGTTTTCTGGATATTTATTAAAAATCTATTACAACCAACATGGTGAACAAGCATAAGCACAAAATTCAAGACAATTTTCTTCAAATTAGGTTTATAATAATGTAAAAAATGCCTATAAATCCACCTTGAATAAAAGACCATAGCATGGTCATATTCAAATATCCATGACTCTCTCATGACCAGTTCAATACAGCATCTGAGCTTCTGAGACATAGGGTCTCATTTTTGGTTGCACTACAGTTTCTCTCCTGGTGAAACTGTGAGTTTTTAGCAGGCTGAGAAGCATCTACTCTGATTGACTTTTTCCTCAGATGTATTCATCACATAATTGTAATCAGGAGAAACCAATTTGTGTTGTTCCTACTGAAGAAGAGCATTTGCAGCATTGCAATTAAGAAGGCTTCATTGCTAATACACTGGGCATTTGTCTTTTCTGCAGATTTAATGACATTTTGCTTTGTGATTGAGTTCAAGAAGATTGTGGAACACCTCTCCAAAAACTTTAATAATTTTCTTCTTTTATATAAGGGGTTGGACATGCATCTTCCTGTAGTAAAATTTCATGTCTGTTCTCTAATACAACCCTTTTCTTAAGCCACACTGTTTCAATAGGCTTTTACTCATTGTGTCAAAAACAAGATGCCTCGTTTTCCCGTGTGACTTACTTTCAAAGCACAAACACAGTTTTCTCAGCTAAATGTAAAAGTCCCAGTTCTACAAATATCACATTTTGAAAACTCCTTGCATCATAATTAATAGCATTAAAGAGTAGTAAACTCTGGCAAGTATAGAATCAGAAGAAGGAGGAGAAAAGTGAATTGTGAACAATTAAGTCATTCATCTTGAACTTATTTTGTATATTATCCTTCTATAATAACTTGTAGGTCTAAAGAAATTACTAAGAAAGTAATATTTGTTTTTAAAAAATAGTCTCTGAATCTTTTTGTGACATTTTTATGGTTTTCCAATGGCATTTTAAACAGGAAATGTTGCTTGCTTGAAAACAGATTCACTTCAACAAGTTGTTGGTTTCCTTCCTCCCTAAATTGGTTAATTGAATGATGGTGCAAATGCCCTTAGTTATGCAATGTCATTACATAAACAAAGAGAAACTTTAGGCTTCCTTACATTGAAAGGGAGTCCAGAGGTACCTGGATGATGGCGCTCTTGGTTGCACTGAAAAATGTTGCCAAGAGATCCTGCTTGCTGGCAGGATCACTTACCAAGAATCTAAAGGGTGACAAAAGTGTCAATCAGATAAGTCAGATCCTTCTTAGAACTCTCGAATTCTTCACACTCTTCAGGGATGTGTATGCATACAGCTGCAATAAATCAGTGTACACTTTCCTTCACCATAATGGTGTCCTGAGAAGCAGACCCATCTGAACCCAGGCTATGCAGGCATATTGACTGCTTGATATTTGTCACTCCCACATAACTGCATCATCTCTTGGTGCTAAACTCATTTGTGAAGATAGAGGTATGGTGGGAGATGACACCCACTAGTAGCAGCAAGTGGTAAAATCGAAAGTGCTTACATTTACTCATTTTGCACTGTGATGTATTGGGGTTATGTTAAGTTATTGATTGTCTCTTCTATTCTTAGAATTGTTGTGGTTTTTTTCTCCTGCTTCTATGTAGCTCCTTAGCCTCCCTCCAGATGATCTTTGTTACTGTGACAAGCAAGTCATAGTAAAAAAGGCAGTTGGCACGAGTGCTGATTTCCTCCCACCTCCCTCAGCCTGAAGTTAAGTTCATTATGGGCCACCAAGGGAGTTCCAAGGAAAGGTTTTTGAGCAAAGATCAGCAGGCACTGTTTGGTAGGGGCTCATATTGTCACAATTCCTTTCAGAGTTATAGGTGGTCTTCAGTTTAACAAGAAAAATGGTGTGTCCCTCCTTGCAAAAATGAGACTCAGAATTTATTGCACCTGTTGTTTGGTTTCAGCTTTCAAAGTTATACCCAAAGCCAAGAAAGACAAGAAAGGAAAAATATGTAGACAATCTTATATTTTTTGTACTATATATTTTTTTTTAAATTATGTAGTTTTATTTTACTGATGCATTCTTGTCCAGAAGAATGCATCAGTATCATGGGTGTTTGCTACTGATTGCTTGAGTAAAGCAGTAATTGCAGATAATTATTATATCTGCAACAAGCAGAGCAGGGATTGAAGGAATGAGGGATATTATATGCAGAGAGCTAGATTCAAGAAGAAATTATTTTGAAGATTGATACAGCCAGCAGCACAGAGGGAAGCAGTGGGAAAAAGTACGTTGTGCTTTTGTAACAGGAGTGGCTATGAATTCACTACAGTTTCTAATTCTACAATCATCTGATGTGATATACCTCTGCATTGTGCTCCCAAAATTTGTTATAGGACCTTCTGCAACTCAAGGCTATAGCTCCCAAAGACTATTTTCCTTATGATTCACTATAGTGTGGGAACATCTTATGTGCTGATTATGTAGGCAAGGAGTTCTGGTCAAAGCTTGGACTCAATGATCTTAAAGGTCTTTTCCAGCCTAAGTGATTCTGTGTTTCTATGACTGCTGAAGCACGAAAAGAAGCAAATGCACAAAAGGCAGTGAAAATTATCTTATCATCCCATTCTTAACATCACAACTTAGTTTCACAAACCTCCCACTCATCCTAGGGCAACTCACAGGGAATATAATCTTCTCTGCCAGTAAAATCTGGGCATCTTCACAACTGCCCAATTCATAATATAATTCAGCAACTGAAGATACAACTCATGCCTCAGCAAGAAATCTGTTTGGATTTTTTCTGGTTATCTGGTTATCTTTCTCAGTCCTATCCAATTAAAAGGTAAATAAACAATCTCATTTTTTCAGCATGTTAGTAGTAAGGACCCTCACCTACATGACCTAGGGAGAAAAATAATAAAATTTTTTAAAGAATTATAGAATTGTTACTTCTCTGGACATATTTTTCAAGAAAGGTACGGGTTTACCACGTGTTTTAAGGAGAAGGATCCAAACCAAAATTTTAATTAAAGACCACCAGCTACTCATATTTCAAAAAGAAGTAGTTCATCCTTCCAAATTTCTCTGCTTGACATGCTCATTTTGGTAGAACTCATTTTTAGGTACCCAACCAACCAAAAGAATCTGATTCATGGTGGTGGTTTCCACCTTTCATCTAGACCAATTTCATTTTACAAGTTGGTTTTTGCCCAAGATTATGGAAGCTGGCTATGATGGAGGCATGAAATGAGTGCAGCTTTTCCAAGTACAGTCCACCTTGAGCATCATCCCTGTCTCTCTGCCTGAGTTGGAGCTGTGGTTACTCTGATTGCTCCAGGACAACCTTCATGATGATTTGGTCTTGGACTTTTCAGCGTAAATAAATCTCTTTTAAAAAGACAAAGACTTAAGGGCTTTCAGTATAGGCAAGAATTTTGAAATTTCACCTGGACATTAACACAGAAATGTTTTTTCACTGGGAAAGGACACTGCCACTAAAATTTCTTAGTAAAAAAGGAAAAAAAAATGTTGCAACAACAAGCCTCAGGATACTAGGTTAGTGGTTTTAATTATTTCAGTGCTGTTACTCTTCAAAATGTCTGTTGTTTTCAGAAAAAAATCATCAGATTTTGAAAGACAAGAAAAAAGTTTCATTCACAGTCACTTCTGTTGGACAAACTGATGATCAGGCACATGTGTGTCATACAACATGGGGATTAACGCAATAAAACAGTATTTCTTTTTCAAATTACGACTTTGAGAGATCTGAAAAACAAAGGTTTGGGAAAAAAAATGGAAAAGCATGTTGCAGATTATCCTTGCCTGCATGCAGGTGGATGTATCTTGAAGCAGTTTTACAAATGCAGTAACAAAAATCAGATTCAAGCCCCCAAACACTTAAGTTCTTAACAGAAGAGCTGAGATTCACATATTTGTATGACTCGTATCCAGCACAACTATGGTAATTGCATTATAATTCATATATATTCGACTTTAATAATATTTTCACTCCTTTAAAGGTTTTCAAGCTTTTTCATTTGATTGTTCTCTACTTCCCCATGTTTGTAAACTGGCAAAAAACATGTAAAAAATTTGAGTCAACTCTTAAGCAGAATAAAGATCTAGCCTTTGAGTACTTATGCCAATTGCTAGAAATTCAGTTAAAGGCAGCAAAACTGACATGTCACTCTCCATGATGACAAAGTAAGGCTCTGAAAAAGAAAAGGACAAGGCCATTTTCCAAGCTTTTGTTTTTGTTTTTTTCTTTCTTTTTTTTTTTTTTCCTATGAAAATAAGAGAGGTCATATCTTTCTAGCCTATATGGGCATTCATTCAATTTATGATCTTGGCCGTTAAAAGGTTCTGGGGAAATATTTGCAGGCAAGAATGTTCACTCAGTTGCCAGAGAAATGAGAATAGTTCAGCTTATATTTGATCTTTTGGCATCCATCATACTTCATATTTTTCATCTGTCATGCCCCATCACACCAATATGATAGAATAAGCTGTCTGGGCACTTCCACCCTGCTATTGCAGTGCCTCTACACTCCCCCACCCCATCATTGGCAAAGACTTTCTACTATAAGCAGGAATTTTTTCAGACTGTTGTTTGAGATGCTATTTATAGACCAAATTGTTACAAAAATAGCTCTGGAGCTTCTCTAGGGTAGGAGATGACCTATCCCTCCCTGCATTGTTCCGAATGATGATTCCCAAACTATTTCCATGTAGTGAAGTTCCTGGGTACTATTCCATGTCTTATTGTGACAAACCCTAAAATGTGTATTTTACCCTCAATTATCATCTCTGGGGCTTGTCTCACAATATGCCTCTGCTCTTAAAGGAAGCAGGACAGCTGTATAAAAGAGGAAAAAGGATGTTTATGACCCTAGTCTGCAACTTTCCCTATTTATTTCTGTAACAAATTTAAAAAAAATCCTAACTTCTTTCTACAAAGGCTCTTTATGAAATCCACTTCCGAATGGGTATGAAATAGTTATGAAGGAAGGAATTAGATGTGAAAAAAGTTGCTTCAAGAGATTGACCCAAATAACTGTCCTGCTCAGGAAGGACATGCAGGGAGATGGCAAGTCCCACTTAATTTTTTACTTACTGCACTTGCATGGCCCTTAATGAGTGATTATTTGAAGCAAAACATCACATATTGTGCTGTACTCTATGCTTGAGATCACATAGAAGATAAATAACCTCTTCTTACCAATATTTTTACAAGGCATCTGAAAACCAGCAAAACAATTGATAGCAAAACATTATTAGTGGAAAGTATGTTAAATCTGCATCATTTCTTCTGACGAATAGAAATCACAAATGACAGTTTCAGATCATACTGGTTTGTTTACATCTTAGCTAGCACTTAGGAATAAATTCAAGGGACTCTTCAGTGCTCTGAGATAGTACAATAAATTAGTATGAGCTATGATATGATTAATTGGGGTTTTTTATTGCTTTTTTAGAAAGAGAGAGTCATAGAAATATTAGTTGTATGAAATACCTTAAAGTCACCCAGTCTCCCATTTGAAAGGGGAATATTTTTAACAAGATGAGGTCAGTGATGGATTTGCCTAGCTGAGTTTTGAAAACCTCTGAAGATAAGAATTCCTAAGCCTCTTCAGGTCACAAAGTTAACCTGCACTTACCTCCTGGTGAAGAAGCTTTTCTAATGTTCAGTATGAAGCCTCTGACTCACCACCTGTGGCCATTGCACTCTCTTATGTAGCCTTGCAGTACCTAGAAGAGTTTGATTATGCTGTCCTTATTACAGCTCTTCATATATTCACCAGCAGTTGCTTTACTGTCCATTTGCCTCTTCTTTCCCAGACCAACCAAACTCAGATTTCCTGACTTTTCCTCATGAATGATGACTCCTATGGAGTCCTTGCACTGGAGCACTGCAGTTTCTCCACAGTCTTCTTGAACCTGGGACACAAGACCAGACAGATACTCTGACTTCAACTGGCTAGCCACACTTCTCTTAAGGTAAACTCAGTATGAAATAAGTACTATACACAATGAAGGCTCTGCCAGCTCAACTTTGGTTTGGCATCACTGCAATCCTCAAGCTCCCTTCAGCTTACAAGAGGAGGCAGGATTTGTCACTTTGTAGGACACACAGAATATAATCCCAAAAATCAAACAATCTAAGGATATCTTCCATAAGAGTTAACATTTATCTCACTCTCAATTTTGCTCACTGATTTCTCTTCCCTCTGTATTGTGAAATAGAACTTTTTCTTTGGGGTTTGTTTTTTTGGTGGTTTTTTTTTTTTTTTTCATCCAGCAGCAATAGGGATATTGATCTATTTTTCTGGTTTATTATGAGAACAGCTAAGGCTGACCTGTTTCCAACACGTAGAGGGATCATGCATGAGCTGGACTGGGGTAAAGAGTTATCCTCAAGTCTAAGGGAACTTGAGTAATGTCAGTGAAATTCCAGGAAGGACCGATTTGACATTTGTGACTGCAAGAAGCAAATTTCAGACACCAAGGTAAATTAATGTTTTCTAAAAGAGATTAAAGGGAAGACTAAGTCCATTTTACGTAAATTAAGAACCAGATATACAGCAGAATATCATGTACTCTTCAAACCTCAAATAAATGTTGCATGCAGAATATAGATGTTCTTGGTATTTTTTCATTCTTCTCTGTTCCACTTCGCAACAACAAAATTTAGTAAACATAGAAAATGGGGTTCATTATACTGTGTAATAACTTTTATGAATTCTAGCAGAAAGGTTTCTATATTTGTGGTTCTATCAAAAAATGTGGCTAAAAAAAGAAATAGTTGCCTCTCATCAGGAAGTGAATCTGCCAAATGTTATTGCTATGGGAAATCTAAGTCACATTGGACTACCACCTGGCAACATCACAGTTAAACTACTGTCAACTTTAAAAGGAAAAAAAAAGACTAAATTATCATGGGTTTATAAAATATGTTCCTAATCAGCTTCAATTCAATCCTCTCACAATACAGTGAAGAAAGAGGAAGTTTACTCTTCAGTAGAGGAATTTATTGTCACTTGAAATTAAAAATTAAGAAAATAAGAAAGATTGAGATTTACAGCTCAAAGATCAATGAAGGAAAATGATAATGGGATGAAAGGATAGAGTTAACATTTTTTTTTTTAACTGATAAAGCAAAGTGTAAATGTAATTTTGGGGTATGCTTAAGGACCAGTTTTTAAATTTACAGTTAATTGCACCACCAGATGAAGTTTTACAAGATGACTAGGCAATCTGGAAAAATCTAAGATTCACTAAACATGAAAGGTAAACTCTGCAATTTTATAAGTCTTCTGATGGCTGTGAGTAATGTGGTTGAATTTGAGCTTTTTGACAAATAACATACATAAGCTAGATATCCAACTTGCTGGGAAATCCTAATGTCAGAAATTGCAATTCAAAGATTTGAAATAACTTCCCAAATAAATTTATATTTGTGTGTGCACACCAAACTTTGCTATAAAAATTAAATCACTAATTTTGAAAGGAATTCCTCTGAACCAGTCATAAGTTTTTAAGTGTCCACTAAATCATATGCATGTGGTCTTCAATTCATTCCTCCAATTTCACCAAGATGTCTGCATTTGGCTAGAGCTTAGGAGCAGTGTCTGCATTTTTTAAATGCTCAACATGCCTTTTGTTTGTGTGGACCCTGTCTTGGCAGATGGAGAGACTGCCTCAACTATTTGGAGAATTTAAGACAGGGAAGCTGGTGTGGGTGTCTCCATGATCTGTGAGAGATAGTGCAGCTTAGAAATGTGGACAAAATTGTTTCAGGATTTGTAGATTTCAACATCTTACAGACTACATCTACAACTGAAATTTACAGGACTCTCAGTTAGGAGCAAGCATGAGTGGCAGCCTCCTGGCCAGCTAACCATGGCTACCAATTTGACTTTGAGAAAGGCATCACAATCGTGTCCAGCCTATTATTCCATAGAACAGTGCTATTAAATATGAAATGTCCTAACCATAGACTGCTGTTGGCATCTCAGCAAGACAGATTAAAGGTTGAGAAGCCTTGGATCTCTAATGTAACACCAGGAGTTGACCCATGAAGCATCAGGACAAGAGAAAACAATATGGCAAAGGACATCTTGTTTTGAGATCAGAGCTGTGGTCCAAATTAAAAATTCTTTTTGGTAATTTTTACTCCTATACACATTTCTAATAATTTTACTTGTTGCATGGTCTATCCTTACTTGGAGAAAAAAAAGTAAAAATGTTAAAAAAAGAATTGATGTAACTAAATTACTAATGTACTCAAGTTAGTTCCCTACAAATCAAGAGATATATGCTGTCACTGGTGATGTTAAGGTTATTTTTTTCTCTACTAGGACTCTCCATCTTTCTCAGAAGACTCCAATTGTAATTAAAAATGCAATGGTTTAATGTTAAGGTTAACCGTATTTCCCAACGTTTTAATTTGTTTTTCTTTTAGGTCATCAAGGGCAATATGATGGTTTTGGGTTTGTTCAAAAAAGAATCAACAATAATACTTACAGTGCTATTAAGGCACAGTGAAAAGTCAATAGTTCTATGTTTTCAATAACCATCTTATATGGTCAATAATGGCAGCCTTGATGTGAATTAGTTTAGCTGCTGAAAAAACATCAGTGGAGACAATGTATTTACTACAGGTAGGTTCTGTTGAGCTTAAGTGCTTTGTGTAGGTTTCCAGTCTATTTCTAACTGTACATTATTTTGGAACCAGTGCTGTGTATAAACTTCTTACTGCATTGGGATGAAATAATGTTAGGATGGAAGCTGGCCTTCCTACTTATGGCTTCAAATTTTTATACAGCCAGATTGGACAGAAATTTTAACCTTATCCTTGAGATACCTCTAAGGAAAATTCTACTAATATTATAACACTAAAGGAGTAGGATAGGTGAGCTTTCTTTCAAGCCAAACCCAGAAGTGATTGTCTTTTAAGGTGATTCTAGCTCTGTGGTATGAGTTAAACACCAACATTATTTTACATGAGTCAAAGTATATCTGGAACAAGCGAAAGGTGGCATTTTTGGCTCCTGCCTGGAAACTCTCATTTACTGAGTGGGAGAAGAGCATTTTCCAGGCAATCCCATGAGACTTTTGTTTTCCACTTTTGCATAGTTTTTGTTTCCTGGGGAGGTGAGGGAGAAGTCTGCAGCCTGCAGAACAGCTAGCACAGGCCTGTGAGTTAATGTATATAACCCTAGAAAGCAACTGACAATGTAATTTTTAAATTATATCATTTGAGCCCTGTTTACATGCTTATGCTTTGCTAAATGATCCTCTGTGAATCAGAGGAGGCCTGTCTTTCATTGCCTAGCATACCCCAATGGAATGCAGCTCACCAATTTTAGCAATACACTTTTTAATTTGTTTTTAGCATCAGACTGGATATGATCAAATACCCTCCAGCTCACAAGTGCTTTTCTAGCTGCTTGCTGTGTTTGCCTGCTGGAGCCACAGCCTGATGCACATTCTCAGACTTGCTGATGAGTCACCCGACACAAGAGGACTCTGGGACAAAGCCCAAGCCTGCGACTGGCCCGCGCAGCTGAAAACCAACACTGGTTGCTATTTAGATCTGCAGCATAAATGCCAGTGTATTTCCAACATTTTAAAGGATGGTTGAGAAAGCTAGAAGTTAAAATATATATATATATATTTCCTTTCCCCAGTTCTAATGCTAGATTCACAGTGTTTACAAAGAACTGTTGCAACAGCCCCGAGCTCTGAAGGAATATGTGACACATCTGAGAATCTGACAATAAAAGTATTTGTTTGAGCGCATCCCTTGTATGGCTGGGCGTAACAGGAGACATGGTCCTCCTGGAATTTGTCACTGTGGCAGCTGTGTGCATGGCAGTGGCAGCAGCTCTGGAGTTATTTGCTCCTTGATTTACTGCAGCAAATAGAATGTGATCCCACAGACAGGGGAATTCAGACAGCAGAGAGAAGGGAGCAAAGCCCACCACCAAAAAATAATTATATAAATAACTTGTAAATAAAGGAGTCCAGCAGGGGTTCACGGAACAACTTGGGTGTTAAAGATAACCACACAATACTTGAAAACAAATGTTCCACAGCCCCACTTATCACTTCAGGGAGGTTTTAGGAAAACACTAGTCCCACACAACTCCTACACTGCATTTCTACTTCACTATGGCTGTTCCTACACCCACTTTCCATCGCGCTCTGACATCCTGCCTGGAGAAGTGGTTTTTGTATCCCTTCTTGGTCTGAAGGCAAAGCAAAGACTTCAGATCTCTTCCTTAAAGAAGTAGATTACAGTGTTAGGAGCAGGAGAAATCACAAAAACAACATACTGCACATATAACGCAGAGTGAACACAGAACTAAATGCAGTCATTTCAATAAGAAAACACTTCAAGCCAACTGAACTGTGGTCAGGCTAGGGATGATTTTTAGTGCACAGAACATGTTAGGAGAGGAAGTGGCTGTACCTGTTCCCAGCAGCAACTACTGAGATCCTTGTATTATAAATCATTGTTCCTAAAGGACACGTATCAATGGCAATGTCCTTGTACAGGTAATTCTAATTTCTATGGAATTTTATATTTTGTTTGATACCATCTTTAGGTTACTTTCTTTATATAACATAAATGTCTTATGTTTGCCCTACTAACAAAACCCTATAGCTTTTAAAATGCTTGGAAAAAGAAATGCCTGGCGTTTTTTACATAAGTAAAGTTTAGAGAAAATAGATGTCAGGACCCAGGGATATTTTCACTTTTATCCCGTTAAACTTTACAAGTTTTAACTGTGTTTCTGAATTCTTCAGAGAAGCTTTGAAATTCACAAGTTCATACAATTCACAGAGCATCTGTTGTGAAAAATAAAGAGATTGTGACTTCCAATTTAAATAACTAAGAATTCCACTATTAAAAATAAAAACCTTCTTATTTAAAATAAAGCCCAGAATAGTCATCATGGCAGCAGCATAAAAAAATCTAACTTGGAATTTCAGAATAAGATGGGAATTGTTATGAATTGGAAGTCTTTGTAGTCCACTGGAATTAACTCTATGTACACCTGCAATGTAAAATTAAGAATTAAGTTTCTAGCTGCTGTTAATATTATTTAGGAACTTTGCACCAAGACCTGGATCCCTTAAGTACCGAAACATGTATTAAAGTACCCTTTAAAGTTGCTTAATTTGGATAAAATAAAACAACTGAAGCCTCTTGAAGAACTGTGCCTCAGCAACATTTTGGGATTCTGAAAATTTTCAGATTGTAAAGCTTTCCACAGGGTAGCAAAAAAAAACTAATAGATGAAGAGCACAAGGGGAAAAGTGAATGAAAACAGGGACTTTGTGAGGGAGGACAGAGGACCTGCTCTTGGCAGAGGAAGCTTCTGAAGAGGATGCTAAGAAGACTGAAGGTGTGGGTGACAGTCTGTGACATGAGTATGTTTCAATTTTATTTGAGGGTTGTTTAGCCCTTTGTGTACTGAAAATCAAGGAAAAAATTGGACGTATCAAATTCAGTGTGAATTTTACACAACCCTAATTCAATAGTCTAAGTTTCTAAAGCTTGTTTTTTTTTTTTTAACAGTCTTGAGTTGTTCTCCCAGCTTTATGAATGAAGCTCTTTGAGGCCAGCTTCCCTTGATGGATTTCAAATGGAGACCTAAAGTTTTTGACCTTGACTTCTCCCAGATCTCCCAGAGGGCAATGACACAGTTGGGACACTATCATTTCAGTGTCTCACAGTCACAAAATGTCACACCATTATGGGCCACAAAAATGCGTATCAGGTAGTGTGTTTTTATTTATATATGCAAAAACAAGTCCTGGGGTGAATCACTAAGCAGGAGGTCCCAGTTACTGCACTATTCTTGGTCAGACATTATTTTGCCAGATTTCTTAGAGGTATCAAGAATTAGGCTTTTATAATGGCCTTATCCTTAGCATTTTCATTCTTTTTTACATACTTTGTTATCACTAGCTGCTTCAACCATACTCAGGGAACATCAATTAAAAATGAGTGATGCTATGCTCAAGAGAATATCCTAAGCAAGGGGGCGACTGGTTTCCATGAAGAAAGTTTATAGGAAAGTGTTTTAAAAATATAATTGGGCTGAGGAAAGCACCACTCTAAGAGGATGGGGGACAAGAAGCTTATGGTCAGAGTAAATGTGGCTCTTACTGCAGCTCAACTTTTTTTAAGAGAGCACTTGGAATCATGTCAGGGAGGGGGGCAGTGTGAAGTTTCCTGTTATTTGAAGAAACAAATTGTAAATAAATATGCCAGGTTTTACTCCATTTTAGACTTTTGCCATTGTGCATAAAATATTTAATTCAGCTACTATGTGAACAGCAGATTAGGTGAAAAATTTTGCTCAGGGTTTCAGGAAAATCTTTGTATCTCTTCTGTATCTCTACCAAAGCTTCCCATAGTCAACCTACAGTACTCTTTGGTACCACAAAACTTTGCTGTAAACACAGCCTTTAGCCTTTATAAAGACACACAATGTCTTTATAAATGTCTCATGTCCAAGTGCCTGCAGAAGAGTACTGTCCACTTCACTTTGTGTATTTTTTTTCAGGTTTGAGAGATAAACCTTAGGTTGCCAGGGCCTGAACTTTCTTCCTCATTATTGCTCCCTATGTTGTCATGGTTATCATCTGAAATCCTCTCTAAATGCTTTTCCTATTTAACAACTCTTGTACTCTCCTTTTTCAAACTGAATAAACAGGCTGCTTGAAACTGGAGTGGGAGAAGGGGGAAGTGAGCATTTGTATGCAGAGAATAATGTTCACAAGGGGCTGAAAAACATTTTTGACCCACAAAAACCCTCCACAGACAAATAGGCTGTGTGCTGTGACCAAAATGTTGCTATTTTTAAGGCATCTGGCTTCTACCTGCCTCACATAATGGTCACTCCAAAAGGGATTTTGGTGGCTGGTTGACCACTAAATATCAACCTGATTTTTCGTGTTATTTTTATTTGTTTTACATTGTGGTTAGGCTTTCAAACTTTTACTGGGCAGTTAAAAAAAATACAGAGAGAGGGAAAGAAAAAGAAATAACACAGAGAGATGTGGAGAGATAGAAAGGACAATTTACACATGGACATAACTTACACAGGCACACCAAAGATTTAAAAAATAGGATAGCAGAGGATTCATAAATAGCCCCTGAAAACACAGGCTCCTTTTCTTTAGGAAAACACACCACTCCTTTGAGCAGCACTCCAAGACAGAGTGCTGCAGACCTGATATTGCAAGGTGCAATGGCTGTCTGCACACTTGCCTCTGCTCTGCTCAGCCCAGCTCGTGTCCCTGTGAGCTCAGCAATTTCCCAGTGGTCAGCCTGTCTTGCCATAATCACATGCTGGCGCCACAAGAATGTTTCCTAACTGTACCCTGTACCTTGTAATGAATGCAGGCTAAAATACCCTAAACCACTTTGGTTCAGGGACAGCCATGACCTCAAGCTTAACGGCTCAATACCGTATTTATTTTTATTTCTATGGAGTACCTGATAAAAAGGATACCAGCTCAATGAATACAGCATTTTCTCTCTTTCTCACACTGTTAATTTTATGATGCCTGGAATATGAATTATTCTACTCTTTCAGTGGGTTTAAACTGGAACTTTCTCTGAGTTGCCAATAGCTCTGAGAAGGTCCAATTGAACTGCAGCTGACTAAAAGAGATAAAGTGCAGAGAGGACACACAGTTTGGAAAGCACTTCACTTAGATGTAGAGGAGAAAAGTCAATATTTCTTCTATAGTTACACACTTGTCCTTCCAGCACTTATCTTAGTACCCCTCCAATTAAGAGTGAGGTGTATTAAATTTAACATAAAGGATTGATCTCTGTCAGACTTTGTTGTTACTCAGAAATAAAGATGTCCCAAGATTTAGAGCACCCCAAAATGTAAATTAAGAACAATTTTCAATTTCATAAGTTTTAAGATCCAGTTATTAAAATTATTAGAAACAGGCCTTTGTCCAAACTAAGGTAAAAACAAGACCAAATGCCAAAGTCAAGAGTATAGGTTTTATTGAAGAGAAAAAAAAAAAATTATAAATTTCCTTTAAGCTCAGCAGGGCTCCTTTTTCCCATTGCTTTCATGCCATCAGGTGCAAGAAATCACAAGTCCATGATACACAATGACTTAATCCACCATTCTTCCCCCAGACAAAGCATACAAAATCTAAGATATGATGTGCAGGATGACTGGGGTTTAATTCAGGTAGTTTTGCACAGCTGTTGTATCATGTTTTGCATGCAGTTTACATGAGGAAACTTTGAATCCAAATTTCAAACTTTTTTTTTTTCCCTTTTTTCCCCCCCTCTCTTCCATTCCAAAAGAGACATAATTCACAAGAGAAGGTTCTTAAAAGTAGCTTACATTTTCATAACATTAGCTAATGTTACGAATTGGATGGAATACTCAAATACATTAAGCTATTTGGTTTGTCTTCACTTTGAAAACCAAATATATTTTCCTGGTGATTTTAGAGGAATAGCACGTAGCACATCTTTTCAGAGTTTCCCATTTATGTGGGTCCACATACCTGAAAGACAGCTGTCTGCTAGGGAAAAGCTGGAGCCCTCCCCTTGCAATGGAGAATGCAAACCCCCTCCCTCCAAATTATTATAAATTTGAAATTAAGGGGTTTTCAGGCAAAAAAATGTGAGAATGGGAATAACAGTTTTTTTTACTAATATATATATATATCTAACAAAGCAAGCAAGCAAACAAACCAACAGCTACAGCATTAATAATTAGACAGAACCAAGAACTTCAAGGGACCACAAAGCCCAGGGCAGTCTGATCCCAGTGGCTCTGAGGCACCAAGCTGNATCTTGCCTTACATTGGTAGATAATTTTGCTCTCAGTAAGAAATCCTTGCCAAACTTTCTCCATTGCAAATTGCTATTTTTTCTGCCATTTTTCCTTAGTGACCACCTGTTGGTTTACTGCCAGTCTTTTTTGTTGTAGCTTCCTCAGAAGCAGCATTCTCCGCATGCAAAACTCATATCTAGACTACATTAAGCTGAGTAGACAAGTGGGACCTGACTCTTGTAATTGTGCAAGAAAGGTGCATAGCAGAGGAATTCTGCTTGATTTACAGTTGGGTAAGGGAGGGAGAGTTCTTTTTAGGCACCTCGATGTGCCTTGGCATGACTCCAAATCATGAAGGTGAGATGCCTGCTAGTAGGGTGGCGCTGCCTGTGGTATGGCAGTCTTTCGGAGTTGCTAGATTTTCTGTTGGGTCTTTTGGCTGTCTGACCATGGGAGACAGTGGAAGTTGAGTCACCTCTTGCCTGGAAGCAGCCTGGTGGAGCAGAAAGGTGATGGTCCACTTTTTTCTGTCCAGCAGTGCAGAGTTGCAACAAATCTTTTGAGATGACATTAGAGCTTCTTTGTTCATGGAGGCAGGTGATGGTAAAGAACCATTCTATCTACCTTTGTTCATTCCTTCAGCCTGCCTAGGTAAGTGGAAAGCCTGTTTTGCAAAGCATAGGTTAGGGCAGCCTCACCATGTAGGCAGTAACCTTAACACTGACCTTCCCTGGCTGACTCCTTTGTGAAAGGGAGCTCATCTGTGCCTCATGAGTGATGAGAGCCTTTTTTTTTTTACTTTCTTATTTTGATACAGAATTTAGGCAGCATAGCAGAGTGAATGACATTTATACAAAGTGATATTATTTCTCATATTTTTCCCTAAGCTTGAAAATTCTGGCATTGATTCCTTGCTCACTTCCCACTGCACTAAACTGGTACTTCTCAGATACTGACAGCCATGCACATAAGGTGAATGAAGATTGAGACAATTGTCAATCTATCTGGTAAAAGTGATGGTGTTTTAAAGGTTTTTTGTGCAGACTCTATTCTGAAGCTTGTAAGAATTGCTATTACACTCAATTGAACATTTTCCTGACTGGCTGCTTTCACTTTGATTGCTTTCTATTTTGGGGAGGGGGGGGAAATAAAGTAAAAATAATTATAAAGTGTATTTTAAAATGAACACAAGCAGCTTTATTTGCATGTGAAAATTTATATACTCAGGGGAGAAATAGGCCGAGGTTTGCATTGACAATCTATTTTGGCACAGATCTTGAAAAATCACATGGAAGAAGTTTGTATCTGTAAAAGAAAATTTTACAGACTCACTAAACTCAAGAAATTGAGTTAACTATCCACAGGAGAAATGCAAAAAAAGCTCAGTGATAAACACAGGCTAACTGTTGCATTTGCAGGACAGTAGAACTTTCACAACTGGAGGAACAGGAGCACCACAAGGACATCATCAAGACCAGCAGCACTAGACTTTTGAAATCCTGACTTTGGTCAATACTTCTAAAGTGGTGAGGTCTTGTTCAGCAATCTGGAACGGCTACAGCACCTCTAAAGAGCCTGCAACATGCTATGCAGATGGATCTGCATGAAGTTAATGCTGAACTGAATTAATTTGCATACTATTAGTTCGCACAGACTAGTAAGTGTTTTTCCATTCCTTTGTACATTGTATTTCCAGCCAGACATCTTTTTTTTCTTTCTTTCTTTTTAACTTCTCCTCAACACAGCCATGGCTCCATGCCTGACCATTGCTCTCTAATGAACATCAGTATTCACAATTTCTATTAAGTCAGAATCAGAGCCCTTGACAAAAATGGGACTTTTCTACTTTTCTGTTATTTCTACATCCTTTATCATCTACATTGTACTGTATTGAGGATTGCTTTATCCTTAATAAATATCCCCCTCAGTTTCAGGCTAATGTCCTTTGAATAAGACACAGCTAGAGAGCTGTGTGAATCTATTCCAGGGGAGACAGAAGAGAAGGGGAAGAAGTGAGAAAAGACCAAGTGAAACTTTCTGCACAGCCCAGTAGCGAGTTAATTTCCCCCCTGCAAAATACTGAAGAAGACCCATAGCTGGCTATGTTACACCAGCAGGGATTAAATGAAAATAGATTAAAGGCAGACCCAAGTCTCTGAACAGAACTGCCAGGGTGCTCCTCATGTAAATGATGGACATGGGATGGGTAGTAAGGGAAAAGAGACCTCTGAAATGGAAGCAACCAGTGCCAAATGGAGACATCAAGCTGGCAGGACCTGAGGTCAGAAATGCAGATACATTGAGGAGGTGAGGTTTTAACTAGGTGTCAAAGAGCAAGCCACCTCCTCAAAAACAAAGTGATAAAGCTTCTCTAAAGTCATGGAGAAAATAGGAATATATTTTTTCTAAAAACTTGCAAAAGAACAGATGCTATTTTTCAAGGGAAATGGCTTTAGTATTTTCAACAATCACCCTGAAATGCTATAGCTTTCCTTATATATGAGAAATAGCTATTTTTCCTGTGTGCAGCCATTGTGTTGTTAGTAGAAGGAAGAGGTATTGAATAAATACCCTGAGGTATATGTTGCAGGCTGTGAAATAGAGACGACTTAACAGATCAGGAAAGCTTTAATAATAACCTGAGAAATTGGAAGCTCCCTACCAAAGCTTAACCAACACAGACAGGATAACCTATGGGAGGATTAGCCTATGGGGAGACACCTACACCCCCTTTGTGCTTCCTGAGGGGATGCTGCAGTCTCTGTAGCTGCTCATAAAGATGCAAGACAGGTCAGTGATAAAGCCTGGCTGGCAAGGTCTGTAACCAGAGCTACAGAGAGTGTCTGACAGAAGTGGCGATGCAGGAGATGACGGCCCTTATCTTCAAGAAAGGTAGGTATTTAAACACCCCCACCCCACCACCCTTAACCACTTCCAGGAAAAAAACTGAATTAGATGTGGGAAGTCACAGAGAAAAAGTCAAATATATAAAAAAGGAGAGAAACAGAAGGTTACACCAAGTGCCAAAGGGAGGAAAAGACTAAGCCTTAAGCTAAGAAGGGGGGAAAGGCCAGGTCGACATTCACAAGGAAGAGAAAGGAAAAAGGTTTGAGCACAAAATCAAAGGAAGAAAAGGACAAGCTGAAAGCCAGAGGGGAAGAGAGGGCAAGAATAAAGTCAGAGAGAAGAAAGAAGTACAGTATGTTAACACAGAGCCTGTTGAATAGGAAGCAGGATAATTCTCTCCAAATTTAAAAAGCTGATCTCTTTGTGTTTTCAACATGTCCAAGTACTTCTGTAGTAAAAATGAGAACTGGGCTAGAATGCACAGATCTGCTAAAATATTTTTATCTTAGTAGACTTGAAAGCAAAGTGGCCATTTATGTCACTTCCATTACATTATTGATACCACAGGGCTTGTATCCAGAAGCAAATCCTAGCATTTCTTGGCTCTCACAGCATGGACTCAAAGAGAAATACACCTACTTGGACCACAGACACCTGGAAGAGTGAGGAGGTATGTTCCAAGAAAAGTGAATTTTGTTGGATTAGTGACAATGTGCTCAAAGTAAAACAACAATTTGTCATAGTGAGTAAAATAAAATATACAAGAGAGTGACAACTTAAATATTTACAGGTGAAACAAATAATGAAGATAGGCAGATCCAAAGATAAACAGTGAACTGACAATTTTAAATAATGAACATAAAATTTCAAGAGTAAATACTCCATCTAAGAGTTCCAAAGTCTAAAATAATCTGCTGCAAAGCCAGGAATATGCAAGTACTGCTGGTGCTGCTTGTGAGGAGACCATTTACACCTAAAAAATAATACAATAATGTTCCTAGCTACATGCTTTATAGTGATAGAAAATAAGAGGGCACATAGCTCCCCTGGATGTTTCCTCAGAATACCTCTTTTGAAATGGTTTAATGAAGAGATGCTATCAATTTCATTTGCTCTTTGTTGTTGAACACAGTGGACAAGATGCAGCGTTAGAGAGCAACACACAGTAGCATCACAAAGAATGTGCCTTTTTCTTCAAAGTAGCAGATTTATTGACTTTAATAAGCCGAAAATATCTACACGGACACTAGACAAACACAGACTCAACACAGACTGAGAAAAAGCTGATAATTGTATTAAACTGACTGCGTTTTTGTTACATGTGTTTGGGAAATTTCCAACAACAGAGTGCCAAAAGGCCTGGTTGTGAGTCTGACAAAAATCCCACAGAACTGAAAAAGATAAATATTATATGGGAGTTTTTTTTCAGACACAAATTTTAGTGCTATGCATAAGGGTATGTTTCTTTGAGCTTGCTTGGGCAGTGCAAGCTTTACCTGTGTGGGCAGTTTTGTTATTACCTGGACTGATGCAAATACAACTGGCACTCTACCTGAACACTTGAGAACATTCCCCATCAACATGTCCCCAGAGTTGGGGAAAATGCTGTAAGGTTGTCCCATTGGAGCAATGGCCATGGCTGCAAGGTGTTTCCTTTAGGTTTCTAGCTCTGTGTCTAAAAGCAGACTTGCTAGGATTAGCACATTATAAAGATCTGTGAGGACAGATAATGAGGATTTCTGCTCACATTTCCAGTAAGTAATAGGAGTATAACGAGGTTTATGGAGTGGAATTTTAGAAGCTTTTGCTTTAGTGCATGACCAGATGGTGGTGAGAAGAAGAGTGGTTGGGCTTCCGCAGTGGAAATTGTGACTGACTGGGTGATGAAATAAAAGCATTTGGGAAAGGAGAGTGGGAAGGCACTGGACTGCGATAGCTAGGAGATGGAGGAGTAAGTCTGGGATAGAGTCTGCACTAGAGCAAATTTCAGGAAACTGCTATGTGTAGGAGCTCTGTTTTACTGGTGTCACAGCTAGAAAGTATGCACTGCAGAAGGCACAATTCTGAATTGTGGGAAGTGAGGGAGGCATAAGGACACATGCAGATTGAAGGAAAAACAAAACATCAAGAGGCTCATCGTTAAATAAGCATCCTTCCCCCAATTTAGTAAGTGAGGTGGAAGTCACAGGAAAAAAAGAAAAATGGCCATGACATTAAATCAATTCCATATTATCCCTTTATGTATCTGCACGGGGATTGAATTCAATATTCATAAGGTGCCTAAATTGTTCCAGTACCTTTTTTGATGATAATTCAGCATTTTAAGCATTTTTTATGACACTTGTATGTTCATGCATGTGCAGTTAAGTGTAAAGTAAGATCTCCCAGAGGAACAAAGAGATTTCTGAGTATTGATCCCATAGTTCAATTGATCAAGTTCAAACGTTAGGGCTGACACTGTTTCTGCAGAAATAAAAGGAAGTGCACACACAAACTATACGGGTGCACACTGGTATACCTCCACATATCATTGGACTGGGGTGTGTCAGTCACTGAGAGTGTGGTCTGTACACCAAGGACCCTTCAATTTTGGGGCTAATCATAGTATATTTGTCCCAAAATGTTTCAGAGACATGAAAGTATGGGAGAAACAGAAGGAAGTTTAAAAACCAGACTCTCAAACTGGAGGGTTAGTCTAATCTTAACTCCTGGCTTTGATAGATGGAGGAGGGCAGATGATGATTAAAGGGCAGTTAGTGTCAAGGTAATCTATAGTTATCATAATTCTGCATTTCTTGAGCTATTTTAGTTTTTTTTTTTATAATGTTAATGTTATTTAAAGTAGGTTAATTTGGTTTTTGTTTGTTTTAGGAAAGAGACAAAATTACAAATTTTAAAAAATATATCTAAACTCTTGCTCCATTTGAGGGACTCAAGACCTGTAGCTCTGAGTTAGCCTCTGAGGTGCTAAGGCCAGCAAGGCAGGCAGGCTTTGACCAAGTCTGTGCTTTGACTTTATATCTCCTCTTTTCTTGTTTCTCTCGCATGCGTAGTAGATAGGATTTTTTCTCTTCCTTTATTTTTTGAACCAGCTGAGTAGGAAAGCACAACCACTTAAATGCCAGCAAGTTGTTTTTCAGGCCTTGCTCTTTCTACACATTCTCTGTTTTGTACTTTAATGCACGCTAAAAGGTTAAACAATTACTGTAAATCTTGACATAAGCACATGCACCTACAATCTGAGCATCTCACATTGCTTGTTAATGGAAAATAGATTTTCAAGCTCTTGTTTGTTGGGCACAGGGAGCTTTTTCCTTTCTGACGCTGAGAACTCTGAGCAATGATCAGTGTCCTTTGTGTGTGTGATCATGCCTGATGCAGTGGTCTTGTCTTTTGCAGGTGTTGAGGGTGAGACAAAATGCTTCAGACTGCAATCCACTGGTCTTACTCAGGCCAGGAAATAGGTCTGTGGGTGGAAAGTAGAAATGGTGGTCTTAGCAGTATAAAGGAAGTCTCACCAGAAGACTCTAACTGAAAGGAAGTGCACATGGAAATATGCTATCACCCACACCCAACTTCAGCAAAACCTCATGCAGCTGAAAGGAGTTTATGGGATCTCTGAAGCATAGCCACCCACAACGGTCATCAGACCAGTCTGTGTGGGGCTTTTTAAAGAGTGCTTTGGGGGTTTTCCCCTTCCTTTTCTGCTTCTTTGACTTGCAGTCACAAGCTCTAGCCTTCATGTATGTGTGTATATAAATGCATAGAGAGAAGATATGCACTTTCTGTCCTTTATTTTGTCTAGGTTCTAAAATAAGACGTCCCACAAAACAATTTAATCCTCATAAAAATTGAATGGAAAGTCTCTAAAGATATCCCACGAGTGGGACTCCTCCTAAGGTCAAACACCTAGGAGGAGTTGAGTCACAGTCATGGCTTGGCTGATACAGAAATCATGGTCTTGGGCCCCTTGAAACTGATCTCCTAACCATGACTGGCATCAGCAGAAATGTAATCAAGATCAAGTGAGAATTCACTTTTACAGTCTGGAGCCAAATCCTTATTTGTTCTTGCTCTCTTTTTTGCAGTTTTTAGTTAAATGCTTATCCTTGGACATCTAGATATGAGACTTAGAGACTGAGCTGCTCTAGCTGGGTAATATATTTTCAGTGAAGTGTGAAGCCTGCCTTAAGTTTCATTTGAAGAACAGTGCTCAAGTGCTGTTTTCAGATTGGTATAATACCACCTTTGATGAATTTCAGTGCAGTTAGCTGAAAGCATGAGCTGTTGACACTTCCTTGAAAAAAATCCTTTTAACTCAATGTGTTTTGCCCTCTTTCTTTATGACTTTTTTCTATGTATTTGCATTCAGTGCAGCTTTATTTACATAAGGCCAGCTAAAAATGGATTTTTAAAGTCATTTGGTAAGAAACAGTTCTGTTTGAATGAGCAAGTAAGTGAATGAATGAAGTTCTTAATTCCGACAGGTTGTTACCTTCAGTGGCTTGTTAAAAGAACCATGGACTCAAAAGCTCAGTTTCAAAAAAGATACATAGCATGTTTTCATCCACCCAGAGACCAGGAAACTTGCCATCTGACAGCAATGCCTAACATATGACATCAGCAACTAACACTAACACAAGCCATCCTCTTCTTCCTATCCTTTCCAAGTCCCTCTGTCTGCCACTGCCCACATGACCAGACATAACCCAGCTCCTCAGTGCTGGGTGTGCTGGTTCCAAAATCTTGCTCTGCTTGACATACTATTCTATGCTACATGGTTCAGACAATGAGGGAAGGGCAATACAGTTATCTATTAAGAAGTGGAAATGCATAATGTGGGACAGATGGCAATGGAAGCTTAGAATGTGCCTTAGAGATGGATGCAGAGATGTCACCTCAGACTTCAGAAACTGTAAGGAATCCTTATGATAGGATGTAGTCTAATTCATTCATTGGAGTACAAGGGCAAAACACACCTCCAACGAAGGTTCCTCTTCATTTATTTAACATCAAAACCATACAGACCTCCCAACACGTCACGTCACTGCAGCTATCTTAAGACAGAACACCAGTAAAGCAAAGGAATGCAGTGCTCATGCTGAGTCCCCATTCTCCAGCACAACAGTCACTTTGTGCCACAGAATCAAACCCATTTCATAGGAATGCATGTGAGCCTGGCCCTCTGCCTTGCTGCTCACTCACTTCTCCTCCTACAACCCACATGCATCCGTGCCAGGCACAACACTTACAATGGATCTGATGATGCAAACAGAAATGGGCAGGTTGATAGTTTGCAACTGGGGGGGGTTGGGGAAAAAATAAGAAGAGGAGAGAAAAAGGTCTTCCAATTACTTATGATTTTCAGTTTGCCGAGAGGTAAACAAAACCCCCAGAGGCACCATAGCCTTCAAAATTGCCATTTTTATCTGTGCTGCTCCACCAAGCAGCTTGGAGTGGTACCCACAGTACCCTGACACAAAACCACAGGAGGGTGAGGTTCCTGCTTCTGCTGGGAGCAGAACAGGGAAGCTATTTATTTTGGGTGCATCTCTGTGCAGTGAGTCATGTTTCGACTGGAAAATTGGCCACAGCTTTCTTGCAGATCTTTGCTGCCAGCAAAGCTGGCATGCTACCCAATTCCTCCCAGCTCCCTTTCTGCACCCCCACCCCCTTCTTTAGCTTGGACTGCCTTTATATTGTTAAAGCCCCCATTTAATAATAGTCATTGTGCCATGTTAACCTTGAGAGTAAGGGAGAAAGGACAGTGAAGGGCGTAGCTCTGTGCTATAATGAGCATTTGGTGCTATAGCAGGTGGGAAAGGCTTTGGGGATCTGGGCAGATTAGAAAGAGAGGGGGCTCTAGCAGATGTTGAAGCAGGATGATGTATTGCTGTTCACTCTGGGATTCAGACAATACCAGCACAAAAGTAGAACAGGGAAACAGGGAAAAAAATTGATCCCTTCTGATGCAAACTGGGCTGGAAACCAGACATATTTGAAAAAGAGCATTTAAAAAAGACAAATATGTTTCCAGACCCAACACCTTCTCCTCTGTGTTACTTCCAGATTTCTCTTTTAAAACATCATCTCAGGTTTGATTTATTTTACATTAATTTAAGCCTTGAAGTGTTACATACAACTTCTCCTTCCTTTCCCCTCCTCTCAGGCAGCAGCTGAAAATGCATGCATCTGAACTTTGTCTTCTCCAACACATCTCACAGGCAGCCCAGGCAGGACAGCAGCTGTAAATGAGGTCTCACCCACACACCAAAGGTCAGCAACACCTAAAAACTCAAGCCACTTTTTCTTCAGCTTTTATTGCAACACTTCCAAAATATTTTAATGGTATGATTCCCAGTCTTGTTATCCCACCTAGCACAGTCAACCTCAAAAGTAACTGACACATAATTGCCTATTAGCTATATATATATATATATATGTATACACACACATATATGTGTGTTTATATATCAAAATTATGCCAAGAGGACTGAGAAGCAGATTTAAATGATGAAAATTTGTCCTACAGAGGGCTAACACCTCAAGAGGCAATGGTGCATCTGTTGTAATAAATAGTCTGCAAAAGATGAAAGAAAGTCAGGCCTAGTTTTGACCTTGATTTTCTGGAATACAAATCAAAGTGAGATACTGGGTGCACAGCAAATTGAAAAGCAATTCTTTAAAAAACAAGATACCTACATATGAATGTAGGACCTTCATTTTGGAGTCCCACTAGAGTTGAAAATCTAGGCCTTATTTCTGTTTCTATTTACAAAAATATTGCAAAGGAACTCACATCTTTCTGAAGTTTATTAGATAATTAAAATTGTGCTCTGTAAAATAATTTCAGTTCAGCAGATCATCCACTTTTGCATTTTGATATTTTAGTAATACACAAAATCTAGGTTACTTGTTCTTGAATGGCACAGATCTATACACTAACTGAGGAATGTATCTGAAATTGCTGTTGTGAAGGACTTTATCTTCAGATTGTCCCACAGAGATATGTGGGTTGCTACAGCAAATTCTGAGAAGCACCTCAGGTCAAACCTTTCCAGCATCCTGGAAAGCCATTCTTAAACCAACCCAGATTTCTGATTTTGGAAGGCTGCCAAAAACCCCAGCAGCAAACTCCCTCCATATCAGAAAAAACAAAATGGAATGGCACATGCCTATAACTATTATATATTATTACATTAATGTGTCATTGAACTGGAGCCAGTTGCCCAGAGAAGCTGTGGCTGCCCCAGCCCTGGAAGTGTTCAAGATCAGTCTGGATGGAACTCTGAACAAGCTGGTCTAGTGAAAGGTGTGCCTATGCACAGGCACAGGGCTGGAATAAAGTGATCTTTAAGGTCCCTTCCAACCCATCCATTCTGGGATCCTATGATTTTATGAGCTAGGGATTGTGTGTCAAGACAGGGAAATATTCTGATTCCTAGAAGTACCACTTCAAAATTTAGATGGCCAAAAAATGGTGTATAACAGGAATACATAGAAATGAAAGTGGAACAGTTGGTGATAGTTCATAGCAGTCTCAAGCATCTGTGAATCCAAAATTGAGCATGAGTTAGCAAGGACTTTTCTGATAGCCATCAGCCAAAGTCTTCCACCTCCTGCAGAAGCTGTCTGCTATCCTCTTTCTCTGTAAGTGCTGACTGTCAGAGGCTGTGTTGATGGTTTGCCTACAGTTTCTGCCCCTGAGGCCTTGCAGGTGATGGCAGGGAATATTCTCTGCCCCCATATTCCTCTTGCCTGAGGAAAAAGGGATGTGATATCATTCGTCAGTGGGAGCAGAGGGTGAATATACAAGTGAGGCTTTTCGCCTTGTTATATATGTGTTTAAATAAAATACCTTTTGTGAATTTACTCAGCAATGGCATTCTTTTGCCTGGATTAGTGGATTCCAATTAACTAAAAAAAACCAGTTCAGAGAACCTCATCACCATGATCACATCAAGTGTCCTCTTCACCCTCCCTACACTCTGGCAAGTGGTAATGCAGGGAAAAATTAATTCTTTTTCTGCCACTCATCTCCTTTTTAGTACAGACCTCCTTCACATCCACTTGTATTCTCTGATTTTATATGTGGTGGTTTTCTGTTCATGTCTGGGAAAAATAACCAAGAATAGTAATGAAATAAATTAATAATGCTTAATAATGCTTTGTTTGTGATCATGCTTTTATGAGCAATTGAATTACATGATGAGCAACACCCAAAGGCACAGTCCCCATAAGATTCTGTTTTTTCCCCGTGTCCCTGGCTTAAACACATAAACCCCCAAATAACATATGGAATTCACATGGGGTACTTTGAAATAGCTGAGTATTTACGACAATTTTTAATTTGTGTTTTCTTTTAGCATCTAGAGGTCTCAAGTTTGGGTTGTGGGTTTTGCTAGTATACAGCAAAATGATAAAAATCAGAGTAGAATGGAAATTATACGGCTTCAGGAACATCACTACATTTTGGTTTAGGCACCAAAATAGAAATCTACAATTTTGTGTTATCCTATATCCACTGACCATCAGCCTCAAGAGAGGTGTCTGAAGCCAAGTGCCTCCTTCCTTCTGGATCATTGCTGGGCTACAGCAAGTAGGACACATCACATACAGGCACTCATGGAAGTGGGTGAACAAATAAAACTAGGAATTCTGAAAAAATACATGACAAGAGGAGAAAGATGGACTCCATTGCCATGGCAGATATATGTTACATGTACAGCTTCCTCTGGAGTCAGTGATCCTTGAATATCAGTAGAAGCTATGATTTAAGAATGTGAAAGGAAAAAGGGAAAAGGTGACTAATGACCCTAAGTAATTAGATCTATGGACACAGCTAAAATACAAGAAAGAAATATTTGAAATATGGTTTGATTTATTAGTATGCAGGATAAGCTTTGAGCAAAATGAAAAAAAAAATCTCTAAAATGAAAGGGAAATATGTTTCACAGTGGAAAAAACCCACAAAACAATCTAGAAGTGCTGACTGGGAATAACAACAAAAGCCAGATGGCATAAAATGGCATCTTTAGGGATTATGTGGCATAAGGAGCTGCGCACAAAAGCATGCTCTGAGTCCTTAAAAATCTAACACCACTTACTGGGCATGCTCAGTGTCCTCAGATAGCCACGTTAACTTACTTAATATGCTCTGGCCTTAAAAGCTGGACAATCACCTCTACTATTTAAGCTCTCTGCCCCTAGTTATCCCCAACCGTTCATCAAGCTTTGGCTGCTGTGCTGTTATATATCCTCAGCAATTCAGGATATTCTGCATTATAAGAAACTTGAAAGAGGATCCTTTATCACAGTTAACAATGCAAGTAACCCCCCCACACCCTGCTGTAGGTATAAGACTCCTGCTCCTCCTCCTCCTCCTCCTCCTCTCTTGTTTATTTATTTGGAATGGTAAAGAAGCTTTAAGGAGCTCACTTAAGTTTCTTCTAGACAGATCTACAATATCACTGAGGTGTTTGCTCATCATATGAATATAAAGGGACAGGAAACCCATTTTCACCTACCCACCCAAAATTATGCTCTACTGGTTGTGAGTGTAAGATTGACTTATTAGAGAAATGTCAACTTAAATAATTCATTAAGTTAATACCGTAACCAGTATTGAACTTCATATTTGTCAAACCTTAAGTTCTCTGTGCATTTAATTCCAAGAAGGCCCTGCCAACTCTTTTTCATCTTTCCACCAACAAAGAAATATTCTAACTGCAGGCAAAACTAAGTCCAGTACCATTTACATTACAATAGTTAAAAGTGCCATCAGTAGTTCAGATATCTAGACACCATATTCCATTTTTTATGGAGATTTACAGAAATCTTCTTAACAGCAAAGAAGATTTTTCTCCATAGACTATCAGCTTCTAAACTCGGCCTCTCCTCCTTTCTTGGTGGTGGATTTATGCATATAAAAAGAAATTAATGAATCAGCTTTTTTCTGGTTGCACAGTAACCTGATGCTTATTTGAATGAAATCTTTAATAGAAATATTGTCTTGGGAAAAACCTCTGCATTAAGCTTGTTTATTTGCAGATCTTTTCTTTAAACATGAGACAAGATCTTACTTGTAACAGTGAGTCTGTAATGCTAATTTCAGGACTTAGATTTTTATTTCTCATTCATGAACAAAAGACATGTATAAGAACAAGACAAGATTGTAAATATGACAGTCTGGGTCAATATACAACTTTGTTCCAGATGGTTTGGATCCTATTAGATTGCAAACCACAATATTCAGGGATGGATCATAAGTTCCCAGTATCATTGGAATTCTAGACATCCTGCTGAACCAACTTTTAATTAAAAGTTAAACTGTGCTGGCCTTATTTTGAAAAGCTTAGTTCACTGTGAAACATTACACTACTCTTTATTTTTAAATGGTGTGTGAATTTTGTTACTCATTAAATGTGCCAGATTGACAGTCCTCAACCCTCCTGTACCCACAGAATGGGTGGAACAGTAACATAATCTCCCAAATGTTGTCTGGCATTGATGGGAATAATTTCACTTGGCTTCTAATTTTGATAGAAATAGAGTCGCTCCACAGAGCAGGAAATGAACTTTCACAACATAAAGCCTCCCAAAATGCTGTTCAAAGATATTTATTTTATTGATTGTGAGACAGGTAGGAAAAGTATCTGGGAGTGAGGGAAGGGGAAAATGAGGACTCATATTCTCTTTACAAATCTGAAATGTGTAAATCATTACATATCTGTCTGAGATTTCCAATGTGAATTTTCCCAGTGTGAGAGAACACCTAATATATATCCCATTCCTATTCATCTCCTGTGGGTTTTGGAACACAGGGTACATTATTAATAAAAAAGAGCAGAGCTGTTCTCTGTTGTTGTCTGTGAGTGGAAGATGACCCTGTAGAGCAATGGTAATTTTGTTCCATTTGCAAACAACCCAGAATTCCCCTGTATTGCCTTAGAGTGTCAAACAATTGACCTGGAAATCACCTCTGCTGGAAAATTAGCTGTGACTAAGTCCCTTGCACCTCTTTCTTGAGAATCAGGAGCAACTGAAACATGAAGAATATTTAGATGGGGATTTATGGATTCAGAGATGTCCTGATTAGGTTGAATGGAAAAGACCAGAGAAATTGTGAGGCAGTTAATAGAAATGCCAGTTAAGAAAAATGCAGTTAAACCTAGACAAAATGTGGTGCTAAATATTGTCTTTGCTTCAGAGAACCTGTCTGACACAGCAGATTTAGGAATAGCCACATATGCCACTATACTCTGAGTCCTTTACCACAAGAATGTCCATTTTAACATTTTGAGGACAAAAGAGTTTTAGTGAATATCCATGAGAACCCCATTACCCAAGGGAAATGATTTTAGTGCAAGCTAATGGAAACCACATTACATGAGTAAATTATTTTACTGCAAGCCTCTGAAAACCACATTACAATAGTCAAACAATCTCATTTCAAGTCCACTGAGACCACATTAATAAAGCCATTATCAAAGTAAACCAATTTCAAATGAACTCTGTGGGGATTTAGTTTTAAACGGCAACAAGATTTCAATGCATGTCGAGAAAGGCCCCTTGAAATGCTATTATGGTGTAATGTCAAACATGCAATCAAAGTTACAGGGGCCAGCTACAGCATCATTTAAAAATGGTCACAGTTTTTTCCAAATTCTGCTAATTTGACTAACAATTTACTATTAATTACCATTTGTGTTCTATTTATTGCTTCCTTTCCAACACATGACATGAGTTTGTTGGAAACCAATATATGCAAAATTAATTTTAAAACATTTCAAGGAGTCATTTTCACAGCCCAAAAGGCAGTAACCTCATTCAGCCACTTGTAGCAAGCGCACATACAAAATTTTGGGATAGAAAAGCTGCAGCAAGTCCTTATCCCATGTGCTGGGAGCAATAGTCATCACACACTGAGAGAAGAGCTCAGGGCTTGTGAATGGATTAACGTGCAAAGTAGACTATGTACAGAAGAAGGAGGAAAATTGAGAGCCTGAATGCTCCCTGTTGAAATTGGGAAAGCTGCATGCATATCAGATGAGATTATATTAATGAGTTACACATACATCTAGAGCCACATCCTTTCGCACACAGGTGATTCTCTCACTTGTCTCTCACTCAACATGTTTTGTTGTAACTAGAAAAATTATCTTTAGTAAAACATTTGTATGTTTTAGAGATGGTTCCAACCACTCATCTTTGATGGATCAGTCCAAATGTTTGTGGGTCCTTTTCACTTTGTACATTGACCAGCCATGATGCTTAGACCACAATTTGCATGTAACAGGTATCAGCTTAGCACATCAGCTCTGCCTAACTAAATTCAAACATCCTTGATGCAGAAGACAAAATATTTAGGCATGAGAAGAATTCTGGCTTAAATCAAATATGCCTATGGATTTAAAAGCTCTCTATTTTATTTTAGTGGGGTGAAATATTTTCTCTGCAACTTTATAAATACATTCTAATTTAACTTCAACAGCCAAAATCCTTTTTGTAGATCTAGTTACAATTTTTATGTCCACTATACATAGAAATGTTTTACAAATGGGGAATAATTTCAATGTGTACCTTTAGATATCCTTCTTAAGTATTAACTTAAGAACTTTTCAGGCATATAATTATAATAATAAAAGTAGTGCTATCTCTGCTGGCATAGCAAACCAAGAGTTTGGATTCTGTGTTGATAACTGATGAATTAGTAAAGTGCTAACTATTGAAGAACTTTTTCTGTTCAGATGAGAAAGCAAATCATGATTCTTAACGTATTCTCGAGATGTAACCTGTTCACTAAGTTTGATTAGGAAGACAAAGAAAAAGAAGGATAGTCCTGAGTGGCATATTACTGATAGCCAGCACAAGAATTAACCAATCAGATTAACTAATAGGATCAGATCATGACAATAACCTGATCTAACAATCCTACCTCCAAGTGCCATAGAATTTTAAAATTGTAAGATTTGCTGAAGCTAATGTAAATTGTGTTCATCCTTAGAAATATAAAAATGTTTAAGTTACTCCTAAACTTTTCCTTCTCCACATTATGACTAAAGGATATTAGAAAGGTGAAAAGAGAATAGTTTTTCAAATTTTTCTGTTGATTTTCCAGTTGTTTCTATAACCTCCCTAAACATACCAGCTGGTAAGTCTGAGTGCAATCCACATCAAGGAAGTTCTGGGTTTAGATTCTGTTGATCTCAAGCACAAAAATATCTTTCATAAATACATAATTTTCTATCAAAAACTATAGGCTAGTTTTGGGGTGAGATTGTTTGGGTTTTGTTTGTTTTCAGTATTTCTTAAATAATTTCAAAGCAAGTACACACTGTACATGTACTTATGCAAATCCAAATAGCTCTGACAGAGAATTGACACCTCTGCTTGCATTTCTCCTTTTTATGTTACTGTGACTATTGATGATGAACCAAAAATTAATTATTTGATGTTATTTTATTTTAAAGTGATATTAAGGTCTTAAATTTGAACCTACATTATCATAGCTTCTTCACTGCAGTACACCAAGCTGAAGTGAGAATTTCAAATGCAAATACAAAATAATAATCACACCAAAAGGAAAACTACCAAAAGAAAGTTGATTTCTCCAAATTCTTTTGTGACAAAGAAAAATTGAAATAAATACAGCTCACAGTCTTGCCCAGACTCTAGATGTATCACAGGACAGGGGTTCTAATCCTTTTGCCATTTTCATGAAAGTCTTAACCTTGCGTGTGCATATTTTCATTACTTCTAAAAGTTGAAAGAAACAAGAAATCAAGTCCAGTAACAACAGCAAGAATACAGCTATATTAAGTTCAGTGAGACATGAATACTTATGAGTTTATATTTAGAACTAGTTGCTTCTACCCACAGAAAATTCATCACTGTTGATTTATTGCAGGAAGAAATTTCTCCAAAACAAAGTTGACTCACCATGTTTCTACAAAAAGAAAAAAAATTCTCCTTAGTAATACAAATGAAGGAGTGTGGATTTGCTTTTCAGAACCTTGTTCTCTTTCAGTCTGTGGTGCGTGTATTTCAGTGTACTGGATGGAAGCAATCACAATGATGGGTGTCACTGTTGAAAACTTCTGGTATTCACTCTTTTTTGTTTCCCACTGATGTACAAAAACTGACTTAACAGCTTTGTGGCAGTATGGAAAAGTTGCAAGAGATGCTGAAACCTAAAAAATATCAAAATGGTAGAACTTCAGCATTGAAAACCCTTCTGTCTGAACAGGAGCAGAGAACTTTGAGTTAGAAGCATTGGGTGTTGGATTGTCTTATTAGTAGAACACTCACACTAAGCTGGTAGAGCAGAAGAATCAGTCTTGAAACAGTCATCTGTGGACAGCAGTTTGCTAAAGTACAAAGATGATCCAGAAGCATTTTTAGGTCACTATTGGTGGCTGGGCTCTGTATTGGAAGGGAAAATATACAAGCAGCTTCTCTGGAATTTAGTACTTCCAAGCTGTCATTGAACAGAATAGGCACACAGATTAATTTGTGTTAAAAACAGTCCTTAGGTCACTTTGAAGATATATGTTAGCCTTGAAGATTGCAAGACTGCAAAGACTGCCTTAAGCACGGCTGGGGAAGCCTCTGAAGCTCTTAGGACCCTGCACACCCAGCCATACCTTCCGAGTTAGTACACTGGGTTTACAGACTCTGTAAATCGGTGAGGTGGACAGGAGGTAGGTGGAAGTGATACCAGCTACATTTATGGTCAGTCTTAATGCTGTTCCAGAGAGTGTGTCTGATGCATTCAAAGAAGGGGGGAAAAAAAGGGATAACTTGATAATATTGAGAAGATGGAGGAAAAGCTTGGATTTAATGCTAACGTAGACATAAAACAGCCTGAATCTTAAGCTCTTTATTATCATCAGTTGAAATTAGAAACTGGGTTGTAATTTTAGCAGCTTTGATATATTTGCATGTTTGCAGGTGCTGTGGTCACTATGTGTGCCACATAACCTAGCTGAGTCATAAGCTGTGGCTCTGACTGTTGTCACAAACTAAACAAACGTAAATCAGAGTGTGCCAGCAGCAAAAGTGAATGGAAGTTTGTTAGGGCAGGAACAACATGCAAAATTCCATCCTACCCAAGAAGCAGTGTTGAATCACTTACTTGAACATCATTTTGAAGCAGTTGAATAAAAAAGAAAGATAAATAAGGTGGGAGCAATAAGAATTTGAGAAAAGTTGAGCTCAACTTGAGCAAACTTGAGCACAGCATTTCATGGTAGTCTAAATCAGCAGTGGTGTCACTGCAAATTGTCTTTGCCAAGGTTGTAGGCAAAGAATCCAGACATTCTACTCTTGCATGCAAAGTTCTAATAACAGCTCCTGCAGCCCAGTGTACTTGATATATTCGTCACAGTATAAAGGTGTCAAACAATCCATAAAAGAAATCTGGGAATCAATATTAATTCAAAAAGATGGGAGTAATTCAGAGTTCATGGTCTTGCCAAGCTCTTGTCTGCATTAACAGGTCAAGCACATCTCACCTGTTAGAGTTATAAAGGTAAATATCAGTATGCTTGAGGCTTTAGAAGCTCATTATAGGGCTACTAGTTACAACATTTTGAGGGAAGATGAATGGAAACCTAGGAGAAAGTTCAGCAGTTTCTCACATTTTGGCATGTGGATTAAATATATTGGCAATGCCAAGTGGTTCTGCATACCTGCATCAGTTTGCTTACAAAGAGAGATAAAAATCAAGAATAAGTGTACCAGAGAAGTGGTGCTAGTCTGGTTCTGTTGGTGGGTTCATACCCACTCTTCATGTATTTGTTGCTCTATAAACATTTCATATGATACTTCAAAGTTTATGTTCTATCAATAAGATTAAAGCAGTGTACCTGTATTTTCAGTGATAGATGAAAATATTTAGTTTCTCAATTAACAAATTCTAGTCTTCTGTTTTGGGGATTTTTGTCTAATTTTCATTTTTCTTCATTTTCTGGTGAGTTACATATTCATTACAGCAACCAAATCTGAATCAGATTTTACAGATTTACTTTTTAAACTCTACACTTACAATAAATTGCTGTCTGAATCCTTGCTTTTCTTCAGATCTATTTTTTCTTCTTATGAATTAAAAAGATCTGCAAGAGAGATCTCCCTTGAAAAAGTTTCCTCTCCTTTCAGAGAGATTGACCTGACTTTTTCTGAATTTCAGAGAGATTGACCTGATTTGTTCTGCTCCAACTAGTTGTTCCATGTACTGCAATCCCTTGTTATCTTCCACTCATCTTATGACACATAGCATGAGCAGATATTTGAACTTGAAAGATTTGCCTAAGCAAAGTGGAGAAGTCCAACTAACAAAAAAAAAAAAAGTGACAGGGAGGAAAAAATCAACAAGAAAAGAACCAACTTTGTTTTAAAATGGAGATGTTGCTGAAACACATGAAAATCAGGTATTCTGGTTTACTACATCACCTATGCCATTGGTGATATTCCCATTGTAAAGCACATCATAAATATCTCTGAACTAAAATTTGAATTTTTCAGGATGGGTTCCTGAAATTTCCATTGGTTCTGATCTGTTGCTGTAACTGGAATGTCAGAAACATTTTTTAATATTTTGGACATTTAGAAACACATTTGAAAAGTTAAAAGAACATACATGAAACTAATTTAATATATTAAGTGGAGTGTATGGTAGAACGATGCGTTCAATAATAGTTAGAAAAACTAACATCAAGTACATTAGATAATTCCACAAACTTTATGGACATTAAACATTTTAATATTCTTCAATTGTTAGAATAAAAATTATTACTTTAGTTTCCTTAGCAGTGAAAAAAAATATAGCTTTTTGAGAGACATCAGTTATTTTGAAATAAGACAAAGCAATATACCTTCAGTAACTGAAAGGTATCAAATACCTTCAAGTTATACAGGGGTGTACATCAGCTGCAGCACCTTCTATCCAAGTGTGGGCAACTTCAGGCAGAGTTGTGATGTAATCTGAAACTGTTTTGGAAATCACTCCAACATTCAAGCCAGAGCATGCAATTCAGGCAAGCACAGAATCATCGAGGTTGGAAAAGGTCTAGGAGATCATCAAGTCCAACCATTAATGCAGCACTCCTACCATGTCCACTGCTAAATCATGCCTCCAGTGTATCCCCATTTTTTAAACATTTACAGGGAGGGTGACTCCACCCTTCCCTCATTTCTTCTCTTCCTAGAGACTACAATTCACTTCATGTACCAAAACAGAGTGAAAAGTCAATGTTCAGGTATGAAAAAAGAAAGTATCTATTTTCTGATTTGGTGTCCTTACCTCAGCCTGACATCTTTAAGAGCAGTAGAATCATTAATTTCATTTTTCTAAGAGGATGCCCCATCACTCACATGTGTATTTTTTTGGTGCATCTGCCAGAGAACAGTACATAGATACAGTAATTCTTCTCAAGCTTTGTTTCAACCTTAAGTGCACCCCACTAGGATTTGCAATGCCCTTGTCCTTCTACCCTGGGATAAAGACACGCAAAACACACACTTGGTGTATCCCCAAATGTGGTTCTTTATTACATTAAATGGTTAGAAAAAAAAATTGAAGTTGAACGCTTCAACAGAAATTTTAGACATCAATTTCAATTTCAGATGAATGAAACTGCAATGTATATCTAAACCAAGATAATTTTACCTTCACAGTGGCTAAAAAAAAAAAGAGTGGAAAGGAAAAATGTGTTTAATACTACTGATGTAGAATAGCATATTCAAAATTTGTAAATGATACCCAGTGTCAGATTTAACTGGGAGCAAAATCTGACACTGCATTTGACTTCAAGGCAGAAGGTCTACATGTTACTGTGTTCAGGTTATTTCAACTCCTTGCTTATTATGAATTTTATAAAACTCCATATGCTACCAAGCTGCCTCTACACTGAGTACAGCAGTAACCAATTCTTTGTCAGAAACAGGTAGAAACTTTTGTAATCCAAAACATGGGTTGTCAGTATTTTGCATATTTAAATATCCGAGTATTTAGATGCGTAACCTCAGAAATTTTACAGCTTTCTGACAATACAATGCATAGATTCAGGTTAATTGAAAATGGGTCTAATACTGCAACAAAATGCATAAAATCCACTATTGAAATCTCTTCCCAGTTTGAACTTGTCATCAATTCATAGTCCCTGTCTTTTTTTCCAGATGTGCTCTTATCTGTTCATCTTAACCCCTAATATTGTTTTAATTAAAAAAAAAAAAAAGTTAAAAAGAAATCCAAGTGAAACCTCCTGTTTTTCTTTAGTCACCACTCCAGCACACCTGCTTTTTGGACACAAAATTCTTGTTTCTGTTGTCTTCAATATTTTACAAATCATAATCTATTTAAAGCTATATTACCTGCAGGTTTTGCCAAGATATTTGTGCCTTCATAAGGTTTATTTAACCACTTTGGAAAGAGATTACTGATGTTTTTTATTGTAGACTAGGAATTTAAGCTAAAAATCTTTGTCTGGATGTTCAGGACAAGGCATCAACCCTTTCCAGTGCCCTGTTTCTCTCTATGTCTGCATACAGGTGGTAGCAGAAGTGACAGGGCTGTTGCCATTTTTCCTTCACTTAGCTACTCACTAGCATTGGAACCCCTTATGCTTCTACTGAGCCTCTTCCTTTTGCTACCTGAGCAAGTGAGTGCCTAAGAAATGCACCCTGTCTTTAAAAGTGGACACAATAATTATTCACACAAAAAAATATCTTTTTTAAATTTTTTTGGCCTAAAACGTGTTTGTATTTGTGCCTAGAAGGGATAGCTTCTTCTTAAATAATAATCATGAATCATACATCCTTAGAGGTTAGTTATCTACATGGAACATTTTCATTATAGAAGTATACATATGTTCTGAAATATACAGGAGGAAAGAAAGCTATTTTATATATGCTAAAATTTGGCATGAGAAGACATTGCAATAAATGTCCTTACTACTGAGGCATTTGATAAAGTGTAAGCACTTGTTCAGCATTTGGTTGGGCTTTTTTGTTTAGTTGTACATGTAGCAGATGACTGATCTGTAGCTGTTAGTAATGTGATATTTATGATTAACGATTGGTGCATTAAGATTACCTGGAATTTTGGCAGAATTCTTGTTTTATTTTTGGAAATCAAATGGCATTCATAATAAGAAAAAAAAAAAAGGGAGGAAAAAAACCCCAAAATATCTGATCACCTCTATACAGTATTCATGTTTAAACATATACTTAATTATAAATTATAAATTTCTTGTAGATAAGGACAAAAAAATTGAACTATCACTCATGTATAGCCTTAGAGAATAGGATTGGTGCCAACTGCTTTTGTTTCCAGTCTCAGATGTAGAGTCAGAAATACATATACACACAGAATCTATCATGCTAGAGCTCAGAGTCCTGACTTTAATCACAGACAGAATTGCTGGATCAGATGAAAAGAAAACAAAAAAACAAAAAAAAAAACCAAACCAAAAAAAAAAAAAACAAAAACCCAAAGAACCCCAAAAACAAAACAAAACAAGCAAACAAACAAAAAAACCCCACAAAACCAAAACAAAAACAAGGAAAAAAAAAACAAAAACAAAGGAAACCCCCAAAAACCAAAAAAACCCAACCAACCAAACAAAAAAACCCAAAAACCAAGCAGCATGTTTTTTTTTTAATAGCTCATAATCTCAAAAAAATGCTGGTTCCAGGGAAGATCTGCAAATGAGCACAGGATGTTTGTGACTTACACCCCAATAAAATCTTACAGAGTGAGAATTCATCAGTGCAGTTACAGATTGCTGCCCTTTCACTTCACACAAGCTGTATGCTTATGGAAAACTGATCCTCCAGAAAATGTTTCTTACCTTGCCTGCTCCAGCAGGGATAAACAGCTCATTAAGGGGCTAAGGCTCCTTCCTACAAGCCAATATTTTCAGAAATGGAACCAGTACAAAGACAGCTTGACAAGCATTGGAAGTTGTTTCCTCTTTTGATTGAGTACATTTTCTTCATTATATGAGGAAGGAATTTGTTCTCAAGCATTTTTGTGTGGTGCAGACGTTGAAACACTCTGCCACAGATTTCAAGCTTTGGACAGATTGAAACCTTGTTTGAATTGTCTGGTGGAAAAAAGGCAGTTACAAGCGCCCAGCTATGGAAATAGCCCATCTGAAGAGTAGGAATTGAAAGCCTAATTACTTTTACAAAGATGTACACACAAAGGTGTGTCTCTGCTCAAGGAAACACTCCAGGAAATAACTTGAGATCATGACTCTAGTTTTCACTACATCCCAGGAGCATTTTGGTGGGGGTAATGATCAGAGCAGCTTCTGGGCAAGGGCAAATACATTCATGGTGGACATCAGTAATCAGGTGGACCTGAAGGTAGGCAAGGAGAGGTTTTCAGTTAAGACTTCTGTGACTTCAGAAAGGGTGTGTCTTTGTAAAGATGATGCATGAAAATACTGAGCTCTTCAGGGAGGAAACTGGTGTGCTGCTTAGCAAGAGATAGACGACTTTATCCTGGTACCAGCATGAGGACCTGTAGATACTACATTTCTCTTTTTGACAGTGTCTCCAAGTCTGCCTGTCACTCACTGGCTAACAAAATCTACTTCCTGGGTCCATTTCAGATTGTCTTATCTCCAATACCTTAGGATTAAATGCACATATTTGTGGACTCTGTAATTTTAAATTCTTTCATATCTACTTTTAAGTGTTATTGCTATTAATGTAGGGGGTATATGGAGTTAAATCGATACTGCAAGATGCATGAATTTTATAATGTATTTTAAACTCCATGTTTGTGAATTTTTCTCTTCTGAGTGGGTGAATAGTGCTATAAAAAGATACATTATGTTTCGAGGTCTGTCTCAGCTTGGAAAAAATATATTTATTTTACTGTATATAAACATCAAAAAAAAAATCTTGAAAAGATGGAAAGGGAATAATATTACTGCATAAGATATCTCTCAAGAGGACAATATTGAACATTATTGAAATAAATTGTTCGTGGCCAACAAAAATATGAAGCTTTGTTTCATACAAAACTAATTTTTTTGTTACGACTCAGGTGTTGAATTTAGATTGGCAAAGTTGTGTAAAAATATTTTTTAGTTTTGTGGAGTTACAGAACAACATTTTTTGTTCTGTGCTATGTATTAAGCAGAAGTTGTTTTTTCAGTCCAGGAGAAGAGGCCTGGATCTCATTGACCACTACAGTCCACCTGCTGTCATATTTTCCATTTAGTGTTTTTTTTTTTTTTTTAATGTTACTGTATTTAGAGTAGTTTTCAAGATATATTTGGTGTATGTTTTCATCCCTACTTATATGAATGTATACCATAGATAAAATACTCAGTAGTGTAGAAATACTGTTTTGTTACATGATAGAACAATTTGGTTGGTTTTCCTAACATCAAAAAATCCTTGTAAAATTTTAACCTTTAAATACAATCCTTTCACTTTGCAAAGGTACAAATCTCAAAATGAATAAGGAAAACCAGAATGAAAAAAAGGCTTTATTAAGCAAAACCAAACAACTAACAAACTGGATTTTAAAATGTGAAATTTTCACTGTTCCATCATCACAGTTCATTAAAATTTATTCTTGCATTTTTATGGACAGGCTTGAAATTTTACCTGCACTGGGAAGACAGAATATCAGTTACAAAAGTTTTATCCCCAAAACAAGCCAGTTCCATCCCAGTTCTCTGTTCCTGCTGCTGCTGTAAGGTTTGTCCTCTACTCATAAGTCTTGCAGAGCATCCTCACCTCTGTAACCAGATACCCCAAGGAAATGTGCCTGGGCACAGAATCTCAAATATCTGTGTTTCAAAAGCAGTGGGTTTGTTTTCCCAGACAATAGCTAGGTACTGTTGCTGAGTTAAAAGGAGAAGGAAAAATTTTAGGAAGCAATTTTTACACAATTTGCCTGTTTTGAAGGCTTGGAGGGTTTAATCAAAAGGATGAGGTTTTGGTTTTTTTTCTTCTTCCTCAGTGTTAGACACTGGTTGTTACCATCCTAAATCTGCTAGTGTAGACAAATCTATACTATTCATCTGACTACACAGCATGGTCCTTCACTAAATTGTAATTTCACAGAGTAGTTCATAGACACCTACCTGTCTCCCAGTGGTCTCACAAAAGGTTTGTATGGATGGGAATCCAGTTTTTTTCCACTTCCAGTCTTATTTCCAGTCTGTTGCTTTTACCTCCTGGAAAATCAACCTCGATTAAAAAAACCAACCAACCAAACAAAACTCAAAACAAAACAGAACAAAAGCCCAAATCAAACAAATATCTAAAAATTTTATTTCAGTAAACTTTTTTGACATTGGTAAAATTAAAGTCCCTGAGGCATGAATTACATTTTTCTCTGTCGGTTCTGACAGCAAAAATAGAAATTTCCCCACCAGTGGTTTCATTTAAAGTACAATATTTTGCACAATTCTAATGAAAATGGTAAGTTTCCACAGCACAGATCATATTGTGGTGCTTGCAAAACATGTCTTCCAAATTTTTCTTGACAGTCATAAATATTTCATGTGCTCCTCCAAAGGGACTGGGTAATACATAAATTGCTGAGATTGTAACAAACAAAGTGGTGCACTGAACAGGAGATAAAAGCAATCAGTGGAATGGTGTTATTGGACATTTGGGATATCAGAAATGGCTGTTTCTTACAATCACTCTTTGGCAAGCTGCTTAGGACTATCTCCTCCATGAGATATATGCCGGGGCAAGAATAGGAGTGAAGGATCTGCCATGCTCTGGATGTCAGCTTGGCTGCAGGATTCACCCTCCAGTGCACAGCAGCATGCCTTGTCCTTATACTGGGCAGTGGGAGGACCACCATCCTTGTTCTTCTGCCCAGCACTGTGTATGAGGCTTTAGCATGTTCTAAAATAAGGAGCATACACTCTGTCCTTTCCATGTGATCTCTAGCCAGACAGGGTTGCCACTGTAGACAGCTTCTGCTGAGAAACAGGTCAAGAAATTCTGTATTTATCTCCTTCAACAGCAAAACAGTGGTATTTAAGTTTGAGGATTTATTTTTATTTTATTAACATCAAAGTTTTTTTATTAATTCCATTTCTTTTTCTTTTGGTTTGTGTTGGAGTCACACTTTGTAGTAAACATTTAGGAATGCAACTGATAACTAAACCACTTGCACAAAATTTATAAAATCAGTGTGATAAGCTCTGAATATTTTATTGCAAAATAGCCATAGGCTTTCTGGAGAAGAGAACAGTAGTTCAAGATGTAAAACAATCAGTACCATGGTCACAACTGCTCACTTGAGAAAGTAAGATATGGAGAATCAAAATGAAGTACAGCTAGTCTTGCAAAAATTACCGTAAGGTATTATATGGACTGTGGAGCTGATGAATGACTCACAGAACATGTATACTAACATTTATGGCAGAAAACTACTAATGTAAGAAAAAAGATAAGAGGAAGAAGAAAGATATCGGCAGATAATAGAAAAGGCAATTTCTACAAATTAATGAATCTGAATTAAGTGAATCTCAGAAGGCCAAGGGAATCAGATATTAGTTATCTGAACTGTGACAGCTGTTTTTGAGAAGTTGTAGAGAAAAGGGAAATGACAGAAAAATGGAATACAAAAGGTATCATTTTATCCATTCTTGAAGATAAAAGGCTAAAGGTAGCTGAATATTATTAAAAAGGGAAAATATCTTTCAGCAATTGCACGATAAAATAAACAAGACCAACACACTTATAAACTCTGATGAGGACTGTCCTGAACACACTGCAGACTTTATATGTCATGGTTAAATACTGGCACATTATTCACTCTTTTTTTTTTTCCTTTACTAATATTAAAATGAAAAAAACTGAAAACATATCAGAGACCTACATGGAGGATTCAGTTTTCTCTGATTAAATTTCAAATTTATTACAAGCTAATAGGTATGGTACAAAGTCTAGTATATTACTGGATGCATCCTGTTCTTGTTATAGCTGAATTTTTAAATATAAAATAATGAAGCCAAGAATGGGAATTCTGTCATGACCACACAAAGAGTCTTTGAGAGTTGTTTTCTTCATTTATACACAAAACAATTAAAGAGCACTATTTACAGGAGAAAAACCCAAAACATTGAGAACAATAAGAACCTGTGAAAACAAAATATTCTGCTGCAAGGAAATTCTCCCAATAGGTCTGCATGGGGCCTTTTTAATGACTATTTTCCAAAATATGAAGAGGAATAAAAATACCAACCAAAAAAACCCAAGAAATTAATCCTGGGATTTGACATTTAGATTGCATTAGCAAATTTATATAATAATGTGTTAGCAACCTCTCTATACACTATTTTATTAAAGTTTTGACAGCAGGTTTTAAATATGAATATTAAGTAAATATTCCTGAATTTCATTATGCATGTTGAAATTTTAATTAAAAAGAAAGGATACTAAATTATATAAAGTTTCTGTAGGGATCCCAACAATACAAGCATATGAATTTTATTCAGGTATTATTGGGTGAAAATCTTTGATTTGGCATTAAAAAGGCAGCCACTTTGGTAAATTTTTCTAGTGTGAAAACAGGATCTGCAGATGTGCTTATGACTTTATAAGTACCTTTAAAAGTATAGAGTAAAATAAGATTTTCATAAACCAGAATGGAGATTATATAGAATTTTTGGAGCTTCTAAATATAATTACCAAGTAGTATGCTGCTGATACAGAGTTGCGCATGAAACATTGTTAAGGAGGAATGATCAAGGTATTTCCACCATGCAACAATAGGTACTATTGATCAGTTTTGTGTCTTTATGTTCAGATATCTTGTGTCTTATTCAGATGGAATAAGAGCCCAAAATACAGCTCTTCAATGTTTATTACATTTGTAAAAATCAGTTATCTCACATTCAGACAGGGATCTTTCATCTTCAAAGAGGCAGACACTGACTATTTGAAATACACTGCTTTTTGTCTGTGTAGAAAAGGTCTGACATTGTAGCTAATATGTAAGAGTATCATATGGTACTTTCAGTAGCTCTGAGCAACAATTAGAAAAATAACCAGTTTAGAACAAGGAATACACTAACAATATCTCTCCTATCTCATCTTGTACAAGAACCTCAGGCTGTGCTGATTCCTGTGTAGTTTTAGTATTGTATGTAGCTTTTGCAGACAGTGGTAATAATTATGGCAGCATGAGGTGGTAATAACCTACACTTGCACTTTCAAGAGGGAATATTTTACTGCGATTCTATTCATTCTCAAAATTATAAACCTTTGATTATTGACAGAAATAGAATTCCATTTTTATTCTAAATATAGTTTTGAGATGACTATTACACAGGACAGGGATGAGATCAAGTATATGCCTCAGACCACCCATTTTTATGCATTGTTTTGTAGGCAAATAAGGATAGCAATTGTAAAAAATCTTAGAAATAGAGTCCTGGACAATAGGAGTGTTCAATAATTGAGCATATAGGAAGAAAATAGAAGCTGAAAAATTGCTTATCAATATGTGTCAATCTTAGTAAGGATTGTCCTAATACACAAGAAAAATCAGGCCTTGAAATCATGTAATTCATGGCACAAGTATTCTAAATTAATGTTGCTAGCCTTTTTAGTGTCTATAAAGAAAGAAAATGAATGGTCACTATCTACTTAAAGTTTAATCTCTCTTGTCTTTTGTGCTCGATTAAAATCTGCGTTTTTCTAAGAATTTCTCCAGTCCCAATACTTAGAAGATTGCTGCTCTTGTTGTCAAAGAAGAGATTGCCTCCAAAATGCAGTGCCCATGGAATGCAATTGCCATGTCTTTAACATCCTCCTTCTGTTCAGTTTCCCAAGTTCAAATATTTATTACAGTTTATAATGTTTATGATGTTTTTGTTGATGATATATAGCCTTTGGAGCTGCTTCTGCAGAATGCTGTAATGATATTATGTCACTAACTCTGTGGGGTTTTTTTCCCAGAAGGACGTTTTAAATGAGGAACCAGACACGAACAGCTTTGCCTCAAACTTTTTTTTTTACTTCTTTTTTATGGGATAATCTCTTTCATTTGTGTGGGGAGAGAGATAGAATTGAGTTACAGGCTGTGGGACATATCTGCAGAACACCATGGCAGCACAATGTGATAGGTCACTTAGTGAAAAACACCATGTAAAGAAATACTGTGTCTTGAAGAAGTGTGTAACACCAGCTTGTTTATTTCAACAAACATCTCAGTATCCATGCCAGTCTGAGTCCATGCCTTGGTCATTACACTTCTGCTCTGAGGACTGTAGGTGTAAAGGATCTTGATTTCTGTTCTTTAGCACCTGACTTTGGGAGCATCCAGTCATGAAAACAAACCCCTAGCATAAATAAACTGCTCCTGGCTTTTGTCTCATTGTCATTTTAACTTGCTTATGCACTTTTGAAGCCAGAAATGTAGTTCATTCTTCTCTGTTAAGCTTGAGATAGGCCAGGATTCCAATTATCTATTCTATCTTCGAGAAAAATAATTTTAGAGATAACCTCATCTAATTTACAGGCTATGACAATTTTACATGACTTTTATAGATGCTTCTATAAAAACACAACTTTACATTGTCAGCTTTCTTGTGGTTTTTTCCTCCATTCTTTCATCTTGTTTACTGTCAAAGGAGGATTTCTTGTCACTTGCCTCATCGGTGTAGAGAAAAGTCTAAACCGACAGTATTTATGTAATTTGTTCCATATTCAAAAGGCTTTAAAGTCATTGGCTAACTATTTCATAGAACATTTTTGTGAAGTGCAATAGTCAGAGAGAAGTTATCTGGTTATGACTATGCAGAAACTTGGTGGCAAGAAAAGACCTGAAAATAGAAGATTGTTGTCCACAACTTGCAGTGTTTGCACCACACTTTGTCTCTTACTAAGGTAAAAAGAGAAAAAAGTGAAAAATGTTACTGAACTAATGAACATCAAGCTCATATCTGCTAATGTGGAAAAAGCTTCTAAAAATTATTGTCACTCAGTCCAGTGAGTCTTTTTTCATTTAAGACAAGATAGTACCAGGATACTGTGACGCTCAAAACTCTGTGTTTACAAGTAGGATCTCCTGAAACAAACTTTGTAGGCTAACTTCAGAAAGCCTTTGTTTATAGGGAACTTAGAAGAAAACCTTGGGTCTCAACCCATATAGCTTTTTTAAAGTTCCAGTTCTTTAAAAAAGGGTTGCCTTTGGAAGAGCTCATGGAAATCCTCATGGTTGAAACAGATCCTGCTATGTCCAGCCTTGCTCTACATAGCATCTCACTGTGGTCTATGGAGATACAAGATAATGGAGACCAGGATGTAGTTTTTCAGGCAGAGAGAGCATCACAAATACCCTGAAACATCCTCTTTCCCTGAGGAAAAACTAAATGTAGCAGAAAAGCATATGAACTCCTGCCATGTATTCTGGCTGCAACCCCTCAGATAATATCTACTACTCAGTGTAACCCTTTATACTCAAAGCACGCTCTGCAAGGACAGGAAAACTCTGGAATCACAACCATTATATTTGGACAGATACTGTATAATTTTTATATCTATCTCACCTCTGTCATTTCCTCAGCAACATGGATTGCATGTGTCCCATCAACAGGTTTCAGAATCAAACCATTTTTCATCTGTCTGGAGTAGCTGGGTTATAACTGAGGACATTGAAATGTCCTCTGGGGTCCATGCCAAAATAATCCTAAACACTCTTTCTTCTAACCTCATAATCTTACTGTGGAGTCATTCTCCATCTGGAGTCACTACCACTAAGCACCTCTTTTTCCCACTTTAAATTTTCTGAACCTTATCACCTTAAAAAGGAAGAGTTTTTTTCAGTTTTGGGGTTTTAAAATTTAGATAAGCTTCCAAATTATTCTCCAAACTCTTTCTAATCACCAGTATTATTAAATCATGTTTTATATTTAAGAGTGTCAGCTAATGTAATGTAATGTAGTTAATACACAAAAAATTCCATTAATACTGTTTGCTGAAGAGTGGGGGTGCAATTAACTGTGAAGAGGGCACACTGATATTCTAAGATGTCGAAACAAGAACTGTCAGATAAGATGAAGGAAAAAAAAGAAAAAATAAAACATGTCATGACTTATGGAAGGACACTAAGAGAGTGTACTGTGAAAAATAACTGTATGTTTTCCTCTATTTTTCTTAATGCATAAAAATAGTATTTGTCAGCTACAAAAGTAATTATTTTTCCTGGTAGATATGTGATTCATTGTTAGGTTCACATTTATGTTTATTGGTTGTATTTCCAACTTTCCAGCCTAGCTTAGTTCCCAGAAGCAAGAAGAAAAAAAACATGCTTAGAATTTACATATTGTGCTTTTATGAGTTAGGGTGGCTGTCTTAGAAATGCTCAAGGGAACTGGAAGACACATATATACACATAATACAGTAAGAATTTTAAGCTGATTTATCTGTTCTCCACCTTTATAGAGATATATTCAGCTTTCAGTTAAGACCTCTTATTAAAGAATATTCAAATATGTGAAAGCAAAGATAAAGCCTGACAGACCTTCAACAGGTTGTGGTGCATTCATACACTACTGCCCATATCACTTTTTAACTAGCAGTCCAAATGCAGTGAACAGATTGTACAGTGTACTACATCAGCCTGGCTCCTACATTTTCTATTTACTCATATTCATGTTTAAAGGACCTCTCCCAAGTAGGGCTTTTCTCCCCCCTTTATTCTCTGCAAAACCCAGGTCATCAAGTAAATGCCATTTCATTCACTGGCAGCTTTACCAGGTAGCTGAAAGGACACTCTACTGTTTAATGCATTTTTCTATATGAAAACAGATGAGAAAACAAATTGTTGCTAGCCTAAGTCATTAACCAAAAGTTTTAAAAGCATTCAATTACACACCCAGTGAGAAATTTTTGAAGTTATTAGTGTCTTGAATCTGTGTTTGACATACTTAAGTACTAAAATCCTAGTGGAGAAAGGGGTTGTGTTATGTGGATTTAACTTGACATTCTTCCTTGTGTTGAAGTGAGAAAGAGGAAAAAGTATTTAAATTATATAAATTATAGTCAGGATACTGAGAGTAAACTTTACTTGGTTGTGAATTGAATGTTAAAACAAATAAAAAAGTGTCTGTGTGATTGCACATTTCTGACTTGCTTAAAAATGAATGGGTTGATGTGTCTGCTTTTGCATAGAACAGAAGAAGGGCAAATATTCCTCAAAAGCATTAAAGAAAAAGAAAAAAAGAAACTATTCTTTCCTGGTGAAAAGACTAGGGTTAATCATGTGATCATTTGCTGTTATCTAGTGAAAATTTCTATGGCATTCAACAGGCCACTTTTACCCAAAAGATTTACAGTTTGATTTATGATATATTGGAACATTTGTAGCTGAGAAGTTCAGAATATTTTGAAAATATCTTTAGAAGACTACTTTCATTATGGTTGTGTCTTTTAAATTCCTTTTATAAGGTGATTTAACCTACTTAAATTTTGTAAGAATTTTAAAAGAAAAATCAAATTAGATATGCTTAGTGTTAGAACAGTCAGATTGAGTAATTCCATTTGTCTCCCTAATCCTCAACAGATTTTCAGACTTGCCGCATCTCATTAGGTCTGGAAATTGGCTGACTGGAGTTTGAAAATTAGATTATGCTTTAAAGATATATCCCTTCATCACCTTCTATGGAACCATACTCCCCAAGAGGAACTCATGAAGGATTGAAGGATTTATGAATTATAGAGGTTGTGCTCCCTCTGTGTTTCTGATATAAGGGAGAACATTTAGGCTGCTCTGTCTTCTTTAAGGTCCACCGGTTTCAGAGAGAACTGCTTGTTCAGGAGTAGATACAAATGTCACCCATTTCTAGGGCCGAGTTTCATCCTCATTTAAAACTGCATCCCTTGGGCCTACTGGTAACAGCATTAGTAAAGTGAATCCAGTTATCCCTAACTAATTAGCTGTTAAATAGCCTTCTCAGTAGGATGGAACTTTAAAAATCCAGTTCCACAAAAATCCTTCCTAATAATTTTTCAGGTATATTGTATGCCTTTGCCCCCTTTGCTACAAAAAATACCAACAGACTACTTTTATTTGCTGTGAAGAATGTAAATATGTCAAAAAAACCTGTAAGAGTAGTATCTCACTCTAGTATCACTGATTAAGTTAAATGTAAATCTGTACTAGATGCCAGAGATGAATATTTTTTTAAACTGTGTTATGATATTCTCTTGATTAGAGTATTTTCAATCAAAGCTGGATAAGCCAATATTTCAGAACTTCATGTTACCTACTAATGTAACATGAAGTTATTTCTTGTTTACCATGGTGCTTACTTTCTAAAGGATGTAGAAATTGTTATGTGTTTCTAGGAAGGCATGAACGATGTTCAGGACAGCTGGCAGTGATTATACATGGCCAAAAATGACAAAAATATCATTAAAAATATGTAACAACCAATTTTTACCTGAACAACTGGCATTGTTTACTTCCATTCTATGTGTGCCCACATTTGATCTTTCCAGCAACATTCCATTGACCAAGAAAGGCCCATGTCATATTACATTGGGAGAGTTGACAAGCACATTTCTGGTGCTTTGTACAGTCAGGAAAATGGAAATGGGTAAAGATGGCTAGGTTTTGTGGTGGAAAGAGACTCAAAATGGCACCAAAAAAAAAAAAAANTAGGTCCCCTGGATCTGAGATGCATCTAAAAGGTGGGGTCCTCTGAAACTTGAGCTCCAGAAAGCCCCAGAGGCTACAAAGATGCAAAACAGGTTGCTGTGGTGGTGCTTGCGCTTCTGTCCTGTAGCAAAAGAAGATAGAAGCAACTGATAGCAATTCAGCAACTACCCTAAGGAGGAGTTTGAAAAGCCACTCAAAACCTGCATAATTCATTAATACAGCATTCTTCTTCAGATATCTTTAAAAAACCCGAATACTAGTGACTGGCAGAAATATCTTAGGAGAAAGCAGAACTCCATAGTAGTGTTTAGAGATTAGAGACAAGTATATCAATTCCTATGACCTGAATTAGGATATCTAAACTTAGTCTAAAGAGGGATTTTGGAAAATAGCCCTAGTGGGATTCCAAAACCAAGCTGTTTTGTTAAACATCTGTAGGAGTCTATTCACACATCTAAGTAGGGGGGCGTTCTTTGTTGTTGTAATCAGGGCACTGTAGTTGCACTGCACTGTATACACTCACTGGTGAAATCTCTGGGAAATTTTCTTCAAAAAGAGAGAAGATATTAAATTGATACAAAGAGTAAGGATTAGAGATTGATCAATCTTCTAATTTGGTAATATATATAATTAATAATTTCTGAGTTCGGACAAAAACATTTAGAACTATGCATATCAGAAAGCAGAGCTACTGCAGTAGCACTTAATGATCCTTTTCAAATCAGATGAAAACAAGTGTCATATCTCTAAGGCAGCTATGTCTGAAATCAGAGTGCAGTTTTATTAGTATATTGAATGAGTAAATTACAGTTACAGGGAGGGAGGAGAGTAATTAATTAATTGGGCTATTCCATCAATTGACTTCTGCTATCCTATAAATCCTCTTTCCAAATAGCCATTTCAAAAATATTGTTTAGGCTGAATGCTTTTCACAGCTTAATATAGACATTATAAGATCCTCCTGCCTGCTGTCATTACATTAAAAAGCAGGAATTAAATGTATTGCACTAATTGCAGGCGGATTCTTTGCTTCAGTCACAGTAAGCACACCTTCTTATTGATCATTCACCATGCTAATGTAAAGTCTATGTAAATAGAAGGTGAAAATCTGGTGTTTCCTTACAATTCTACTTTTCAGGCAAGTGCAGATGATGGAAAGGACCAGGAGAGTAACCTTGCTAAAAGGGGGTTCCAAGCCATATAACAAAGCCTGAGTGTGGAGAAGCTATTACAGCTTCCTGGGGTGACAGAGTATTCTTGAAGGGACTGTGAGGAAGGACAAGTCCTGCCTGTCCTGCCTCTTGACAGAGGAAATAAATCACCCTGCACACTTGAGGATACCTTTCCAGGCTGCATGCTGGGAACTTCATTACACAAGCTGTGCCACATATTACTGTGCATATTGCCACTGATTGGACATAGCCTCAAATCCGTAGCCTATTTCTGTCATAGTCTTAGGGGGAAGGAATCTGTTTTCAGCTTAAACAGATACTGACTTTGAAAGGATAGGGGAAGAAAAAGACACTGAGCAGCCAAGAGTTCTCAGAGGAAAAAGATCCCCTTGACTAATGATATGTCTAATCTACACTAACCCTGCCTCATGGTGCATGAAATACAGCCACATTGTCATGGTTTTCATACCCCCTTTGATCTTAATGCAATTGTTCTCAAAGTGAATACCTACTCGCAGCAATCCTGGCTTCATTAGGAAGATAGAAAGTGCTTCCTCCAAGAGAGCCTTCTAATTTGGCCTTTTTTTCATACTTCTATAGGTTTATAGAGCTTCTGCATGCCTGTCAATAACTACAGTAAAATATTAAAATGAACTGCTAACAAAGAGTTCATTAGCATTATGTGTGCTTCTAAGATATAATCCTAGTACTCGTGTAACTTGAAGGTGTTGAGTAAAATTTCACAATATACATGGAGGTGAAGCTGAGACATGACAGTGATTTACATGTTGAAGAGAGAGAAAGGCTGCCAACCAACCAACCAACCAACAAACACAAGGAGATAAAGAGATGTTTCCTTGTAACACCTGCCTGTTAAGTCATTGATTCACCTACCGCAACAGATCTGAAAAATTCCAGCTGCCTTTGTAATCCTTTTCATAATGGTTACTCCTTTGCCAAAATCAGTGTCTCGTGTAAGGCAGTGCTGACAGGTCAGCCTTCCCATCTGATGTTCCTCCTCACTTAGACATTAAATACCAGCCAACATGTCTGCTTGCATCTGTGCCCACCACCCCAACTTCCTGTTCCCAAATAAAATTAGAAGTTTTTTTACTAATGGGCAATTTTTACCTCCTGTTAAGCATCCTAAAGTTTTGGTCCAGTCTGTTAATGAAAAGAACTTTAAATTGTTGTCACTTATTAATGGGCTGGAATCACAGTGGTCACCATAGTGTCATCTCTATAGCCACAAGGTAAAAATAATGAACAGAAGCCAAAAAATTAATGAATTAGGCATTCTGTGGACTGAACACAAGTATATTAGAGGTGAGATTTCAATATTTTGGGATACATGCAGAAGAGAATGGGAAAAACATAAATGGTAAATAAACCATGACATTTCTTCCATGACAAAATAAACTATGCTCTTTTTTTTCTGTAATAAGCATGCTGGTACTGAAAAAGTCTTTATTATTGCAATAAAAGGTGTTCTAGTGTGACAGGTGTGAAATACATGTATATGATGTATATGTACATGAGGTGTATGTATATGTTACAGTGTGTAATATATGTACACATATTTTTGAAGATTCTTTTCTGTCAAAACTTATTTTCGCAAAAAAATTCCTATCCACAGCAAGGATACAGATAAGCAGCGTTTTGTTGTACACAAACCCAGAAGTAGTATTCATCATATCCTGCAGCAGAGTGTAAATTTAAATAAAATACTGTTAATATTTTCATTTACTGCACAGCAAAATAATCTTAAATGATTTTAAGTTTTGCGTGGGACTCCTGCAAATAAGGAAAATGGCACAGATATGTCAAATACAGCATAATTTTTCCTTTCTCCTAAGAAGGTTAGTAATTGTGCCCAAGATGGCTTTGATGAAGCTTTTGGTAAATACCAGAGAAATCTGTAATGTAGTGGGAGGTTTTCAGGATATTACCATGATAGCCTAGCTCATGTTAGGAACTTCTGCATTAAAATAGTTCACGTCTGTCAATAGAAATTTAAAAAAAAATCAAATCTAGAAAAATTATTTCTCTTGCTAATATGAGGTGACTCATAAATCATTCACTTTTGCAAGGGGGTTGCTGCAATCTTGCCTACTAAAGAAAGGATGGAACTCTAAGTGTCATTAACTATATTATGTAAAAACTTCCACTTAACTAAGTCACCACAGTCTAATAGCTGAAAACACATAAATCAATTTGCATCCTCTACTTGAGAGGAAGAATTAATTAGGTTAGCCTTATTGCAGTTTGTTAAACAGAATGGTTTGTAGGCAGAACTATTACATTTTTTCTCCTTTCTTTAAATAAAGATATCTGTTCTAAGATAATTCTCTCATATTCTGAGCATCTGAGTATCCCAGGTTTTATTACAAAGTTCTGCCCATCATTTCACTGATGTCTATGGATAGTGTTCCTGTGTTATTCAAAGGCCTACATTCTGCTTTATGCTCTTTCCTCATTAGCATCAAAAGATAGATGTCCTAAGAAGCCTCCTCTGTGCCACACAATATTCCACTCATTGCTGTCTAGTAGATAAACATCCATCATCTTTTGATATGAATTAAGGAAAACAGCTGAGCACAGGTAGTTCCACCAGTTTATAAATGCATGTTAAGCACTAAGAAAGGTGATTTCTGCTAATTTTCTCTGACTGCCACAAAGTCAAAAGTTTTTGGATTCAAAAAGTGAGAGTTTTGCTGGTTTGTCTAATTCCCAGACACAGGTGTATCCATAAAACAGAGATGCAGACTTGCTTCTTTAGCCTAACAAACTTCTGAACTAGAGGTCCTAAATGAACATTTATTGATGTAAATTGATTAACTTAAAAAATGCTCAAATTGTGTTTGCTTGTTCTAAATCTGTAAGTAAACATTAGCTCACACAGGTTCAGTTTTCCCCATGAACCAGCTCTTAAACTGGACCTCTGTTAAAGCCTGAGTTCCACACTTTTGTTCTACCTGCCTGTTCACAGAAACAGAATTGAAGTAATAATAAATCTAAAATTAAAAATAAGCTGTGCAAGAGAAGGATAAAGAGAACAATAAAAGTTACAGAGAAGCTGTAAATAAAATGCAAATTAATAAAAGAAAATTTCCTGCCCTAACAGCAATGAATCATGTTGTGTTATCAAGAAAATATTACTCAGTGTGGTTTAGAGTGTTGATCTCTCATGACTCAGCCCTAAAATTGTGACAGTAACACCGTTGATTCTGAGCCCTGAATTGCACAAGAGCAAATAACAATGCAAACTTTATGTAAGAATCCAACAACAAAGGTCATTTAAGAAAAAATCTTGTACTCTTGAAAATGAATACTTGTAAGTCATTCCTCATGTAGATGTAAACAGTGCTCTGTCAGCCTTAAATTAAAGATTAACCTTAAGTTAATTTATTCTAAATTCTTAGGAATCTATTTTCTTCCTGAAACTTCTGCAGAAATATCATTATCCTTTTTAGTGGCATTCAGCACTATATACTCAAACTTATGTGCAACCTTTATTTGTCATTGTAGAAAAGAACAACCTCTAAGCTGTCCTCAATTTCAAAGTGGTTCTTGCACAAAGTATTGCAAGTGTAGTATAAATTAGAGCAAATTGCTTAATCTTAGTAGATCTGGTGTATCACGACTCAGTGCTTTGGAGAAAAACTGCAGACTGATTTTCTCTTTTGCATCATATCACACTTTGTAAGAGCAAGTATTTTCTTCAGTCCCATCTTACCTTAATTAATACTAATTTGTTAAAGAAGTAAAGGTTTTCAGCTTTACATTGAAACAACAACAAAAAAAGTAAACAATCATGAAGAGTTTTGTAGCAACATGTGAGAATGAGGGGTGTAATAATCTACAAATGGCATTGCAGATAATACTTTGCAGGTGGTAAGCAAGTTCTTGGGTGCTTGTTTTACTGAAAAATGATAATGCTTATATGTATCAGAAGGTAAATATAGGAGTCAACTAGAATAAACAGTTTTAGAATTGTCCTTTCTACATAGATGTTTGGAAGGGATACTTCCATTTCAATTGAAAGGTAGTTTTGAAGGTCTGTCCTCCAATCCCTTGCTCAAGGTATCATAAGTAATGGATGAGCTTAACTGGGAATTTGAGTAGTTTGGTTTTGAAAATTCCAAAGCACAAAGATTGCTCAGGTTCTTTGGGTCACACTGATAATACCACACTACTTCTGTAGCTGCCCGCTCCGAGGGGCACAGCCACAATTCGCAGGGATTTTAGGTGCTCCGAGTAACAGCCACCGGCACTCCCTTAGGTCAGCGGGGAAATGAGAAACGAGACGGGTTCTTGTCCAGAAGAATCTGAGAGTCTATTTATTGATGTGTAGCCCCCAGATGCCACGAGGCAAGAACGAGAACAATGGTGAGACAGCAGGTTTTATAGGGTACATGTAGGGCGTGGTTTACAGTCAGGCTCCAATTACCACAGGAGCAGGAACTGCATCTCACCTCCCCTCAGCTTGGGGTGGTGGCAGTATGCCACATACTTCCCCATGAAGACATTCTTCCTAATGTCCAATATTATCATCTCAGACTACACTTTGTGGTCATTTCAAAAAGTTAGTCTTGTACTACCTAGTTGAATTGAAAAAGCATTTAGCATGAATATTTTTCTGGAACTATTAGACCATCTCTTTACATCCTTTCCCCCACACTAAAAAAGCCCAGCTCAGCATCCCACCAAGCAATATTTCCAGAAATTGAGGAAGGGAACAATGCTTTTGGGTAATCACTCTTAAGAAAACCTCTTGAATACTCTTTTTCTTTTTTTTTCCTGTCTGCTATCTGGATATCAATCCATTGCTACAATTATAACTGACAATCTAGCAAATTTTTAATTCACCTAGGTCTTACCAATTTTCCTCTTACAAATGTATGCTTTGGGAGGTAGAGATCATCCAGCACTTTCCACCTTCTTCATACAGCTACTTGATTGCAGAAGGCAATCAAATTAAATTAGCACAATTTATCTTTATTATTATTTTCTTGTATATCACATTCTTGTAAATTAATTTTAAGAGGACATACTTCCACTCACAAGTCTGAGGTGAGTCTCTCTTCCTCTCCTCTGTTTCCAGAGACAGACATTAGCACTAACTTTGCCATTGAGAACCTCACCATGGTGAATCCCAGCTGGCCCCATGGATTTCAGAGAATGCAACTGGTATAAGAAGCTCCAAAACCTTTATTGCCCTACTGCTGACTGCCCTTCCCTTCTTAACTGTGCTAGTATGTGTAAATGTGGAGGAGAAGGTGCTGCATGCAAAGACAGTGCAAAAAAAGCATCAAAAACTGAAAACTACCATGGGACTGGAAAAGTGAAAGGAAGAACATAGTTTTGGAGTTCTAAAAAACTTAGTTTATTCACTCTTTGTATTATGTTTTGTTTAACTTTAGATTTAAAATGACCAAGAGCAAATTTGTAAATACTGCATGGGAAAAACTTGGTCTGGTCTCTTTCAAAAAATTTATGCACACTAAAGATGAAGCACTCTATGCATAAGTCTCAAATTGTTTTATTCACCTGTGAATGACAGGTCAGGAAATGAAGGTTGCTCAAAGAGCCCTTCCTTGCATTTTACAGTACATTTAGATATATTGACCCTCTTCTTTTTTTAACTGAAAACCTTTGCTATCTCACAAGTATTAAGCATTCGATATTAACAAAAAATGGGGAAGGTAATTAAATTAATAGAGTATTTTATGACTTTTTTTTGTTAAAAAACAAGATTGATTTAGTTATCTCAACATGACACAAATGTATTGTCATTGCCTAAGACACAGTTTTCACAATTTTGGCTAATAGAATAAAGAAAATCTTCTGGTGACATTTTTTTTATAATTAAATGGTGGTGTAAACCCCCACAAATACTGGAAAATACTGCCATTTATAAAATCTTCTGATAAATATTATTCACATATACCAGCAAGATAGAATATTTCATTACAATAGAGGAATATTTCCTTTANCAAACCCCACACAGCCCTTCTTTGGCCCCTCATAAAACAAAAAACACCCCAATCCCCTTAAGTCTAACCAATAAAAAACATAATGAAGTACAACAATTAGTTATTAAAATATGTTTAAATTTCAGAGTTGAAGTATGCACCAAATACATTCTTCTTCTAAAACTGAAAAAAAAAAAAAAAAAGTCTGAGGAACATGTCAAACATTCACTTTTCATTGACCTATTAACAGTCCAAATTCCTTTACCTGGTGGTGCATTCCAAAGAAAGCTCCCTTTTCTTTTTACAATGACACTTGCAACTCTCATCCAGAGTGTAGATCAGAATTTCTCAATGAGTAAATTGACGTGGCTAGAGAAGTTGACCCACATTACCACATCTGATGATCTGATTTCAGTTGTGATTATCCTCACTGCTGGCACTCTCCATAGCCCTTCTTCCTCCTAACACACATCCAGTGGTCTCAATATTTGCCAGTGTGGTACTCTAGTCCACACTAAAGTCCAGACTGGGATACAAAGTTAGAATTTACTCATTTAGANTGCAAAGACAGTGCAAAAAAAGCATCAAAAACTGAAAACTACCATGGGACTGGAAAAGTGAAAGGAAGAACATAGTTTTGGAGTTCTAAAAAACTTAGTTTATTCACTCTTTGTATTATGTTTTGTTTAACTTTAGATTTAAAATGACCAAGAGCAAATTTGTAAATACTGCATGGGAAAAACTTGGTCTGGTCTCTTTCAAAAAATTTATGCACACTAAAGATGAAGCACTCTATGCATAAGTCTCAAATTGTTTTATTCACCTGTGAATGACAGGTCAGGAAATGAAGGTTGCTCAAAGAGCCCTTCCTTGCATTTTACAGTACATTTAGATATATTGACCCTCTTCTTTTTTTAACTGAAAACCTTTGCTATCTCACAAGTATTAAGCATTCGATATTAACAAAAAATGGGGAAGGTAATTAAATTAATAGAGTATTTTATGACTTTTTTTTGTTAAAAAACAAGATTGATTTAGTTATCTCAACATGACACAAATGTATTGTCATTGCCTAAGACACAGTTTTCACAATTTTGGCTAATAGAATAAAGAAAATCTTCTGGTGACATTTTTTTTATAATTAAATGGTGGTGTAAACCCCCACAAATACTGGAAAATACTGCCATTTATAAAATCTTCTGATAAATATTATTCACATATACCAGCAAGATAGAATATTTCATTACAATAGAGGAATATTTCCTTTACATATGTAAGATATAACAGAAGTCATTCTCTGCACAGTTTGAGTGCTGAATTACCTAAAGGAAAGATGTTAAATGTTGTCTTGATTGTGCTGAAATTCTATTTCACTACCTATATAAGTGTGCTGGCACCCATGTACAAAGGCTTCTGTCCATGAAAGAGAGAGATCTCTTGAACAAACAAACAAACAAACAAACAAAAACCCCAACAACAACAAACCCCACACAGCCCTTCTTTGGCCCCTCATAAAACAAAAAACACCCCAATCCCCTTAAGTCTAACCAATAAAAAACATAATGAAGTACAACAATTAGTTATTAAAATATGTTTAAATTTCAGAGTTGAAGTATGCACCAAATACATTCTTCTTCTAAAACTGAAAAAAAAAAAAAAAAGTCTGAGGTACATGTCACACATTCACTTTTCATTGACCTATTAACAGTCCAAATTCCTTTACCTGGTGGTGCATTCCAAAGAAAGCTCTCTTCTCTTTTTACAATGACACTTGCAACTCTCATCCAGAGTGTAGATCAGAATTTCTCAATGAGTAAATTGACGTGGCTAGAGAAGTTGACCCACATTACCACATCTGATGATCTGATTTCAGTTGTGATTATCCTCACTGCTGGCACTCTCCATAGCCCTTCTTCCTCCTAACACACATCCAGTGGTCTCAATATTTGCCAGTGTGGTACTCTAGTCCACACTAAAGTCCAGACTGGGATACAAAGTTAGAATTTACTCATTTAGAGAAATTTCCACCTAATCAACCCCTCATTCTCTCCTTTTTAATTTACTTCAAAACAAAATAAAAAACTTTTATGATTGTGGGCAGTAGTGTTTTTACTCACAAATCTACCAAATAATGACATGGACCAAGAGGAAATCAGGATTTTTTTGAAAGAAACTATGGTCCTGCCCTTTGAGATAAGACAGTTCAGACTGAATGTTTTTGAATAATAAATATTTTGATTCATTTTATGCATCTACTGCAATGAGACAATATGCTATAAGAAAGGCACAACACCTCTCAGGATATTAATCCACCCAGGCATCAGAAACAATGGCACAAGAAAAAGTTATTACTGTAAGATAATCAGTTTGACTTCTCTTCATCCCCTGTGCTCCTCCTAGAATAGTCCAGAAGGGGAAAAGAAAGGATCATACCAGCTTAATATTTTTGCTACTGTGTGCAGGCTTCTTGGAGATGTACAAGAGTATCCATGCCAGCAAATCCCATACTTGGTGTTGATTACTTGAAAAGTAATAGTTGGGGGGGTTACAATAACCACTCTCTTTGGGCATTGCCTGTTTCACTGAAATTGTTCTAGCTCAGACCCCAGACAGACCACACCACCCCCCTGAAAAAGTGTGACAAAACAACAGTGACAGTAAATGTATGGGTGGTGCTGATACCTAAAGATTTTTGCTTTTTATATGTCTGCAGCTTTATAGATTTTAATATATAGTTTCTAACACTTTGTCACTTTAGCATAGTAGTTGCACTTTCTCACATATCATGGTACCTTCTTGGAATTCTGTTTACTCTTGCTTTTTAGCCTAGCAAGGACACCTTGTTTTGCACCACACATCGTAGACATAATGAAATGTTGGGCTAAAACATCATGGCGGGGCTTCAGTGGGGCAGAACCTAGGGAAAATTGCTTAACCAACTGCTCTTCTAATTGGACAATATTTGTTAGATATACTAATTAATTAACCTTATAAAAATTATACAAATCTGATTCCACATGTGCCCATAGCCATGGGCACACCTGGAAGTCTCCATTAAAGAACTGCTTTTTGTATTATCTATATTAAAATTTTCTGGAAAGTGTTTTTTCTTTCTTGATTCAGGCAACAGTGCCTTCCTGAGTTAAATTATTATTTTTATTATTATTATTACTTACAATATAGCATATAATGATTAAGAAATAATAATGATTCAGAGCCTTGTGACAATATTTCTGCACATCATGGATGGCCCTGTTAGTAAATATGTTTATTTCATGTTTCACCTCAGCAATTAATACTGCTCCAATTCTTCCTAAATAGAGTAATAGCCTATACAGATTTAATCACTTTTAATTTCTGTGACTGATCCCATAATTAAGCAGGAGAAAACCAAGCTTTAAATGTAGAGTTAAGAATCAAGGGTCACTTTTATTAAAATATTACTCATCATATAGGTACAAAAATTTTTTCAGTTTTATAAAAAAGAGCACCTTCTGGATCTGACTTTCAGCAATGATTGTCATGACTGCAAGGTGACACAAAATGGTCCACCATTTGCTGCATTTCTGGTTGCTGACTGTAAAAGACCTAGAAGATCAGGAAGAGCTCAAGGATGCCATATCAATTTTTTAAATTCTTGGATAGTCTCATAGGCTGCAGTCTGTGAAGTGCTTTGTATCCATATTCTTTGTTTCTAATAGCATTATCCTAGGTGTCAAAAACAAAGCACCAAAAGACATCTCTTTGGTAGACACATGCACCCACAAATGCATTTTTTTTCTCAGAATGACTGAAAGCTTTAGTAAGGGCTGACAGGGAGCCAGTCACTTCATTTCATTGTTAATTAACCTAGTATAGACTATCCCACTTCAAAGGTGCAAAAAAATTACTTCCAGATGAGCAAGTACATAAACATTTCAGAGTTACTTTAACGAAAGTGATAGTGTTCAGAAAGAACACTGCATACCAGCAAGAGACAAACTGATCTGCTGATTGTTAAATTTCTGCAGGGATCTACTGTGGTGGCCCAGGATGCCACCACAAGAGAGATCACACTCCCATGGAGAGCAGAAAGTGTTTAATTAATTTGCTTTATATGTTTTGATAGTTTTAATAATGGCTGACAGGCAAACAAAATGGCTGTCATGATTGACAGCGTGTTAAGATGGCTCCCAGAAGAACTTTCTAGCTAGAGTGACAGTTGCAAGGTTACATAACCCCCAGTTAATGTATGCATACTCCTTGTTCCCTATTAGTTACTTGCATAGTTCCTGGTTCGTACTGTTACCCTGATTGGTTTCTTTCTTGATCCTCTCCCTCAATGGTTACTGTGTTAATCCCTTCACCCATTGGTCTGTTTGAAATCCCCACCCCCTAGTTACAGTATAAAAGAAGGTGCTGTGCAGTGTTAAGGGCTTTTTGCCCTGGAGCTGTGTGGAATAAAGACCTCTCGGACCAAAGGCCTGCCTCCTGCCTCTCCTTGAGAAGCCTCACAATAGAGCTGCCACTGCACGTCCTTTTCAGGACGCTGAGCTGAAATCACTAGCCAGTGAGTTTGTGCTGCTCCAAAGGAAGCCGGTTAGCCCACGGCTGCCAGTCACTGGGGGGAAGTGTCGCAGCCCGCCAAGACCACCTAGCCGGGCACTCGTGTGGCGGCGACAATCTACTAAAGCATTACCTAAGAAAATGCAGTAAGAATGGATAAATCAGTTGGTACTCAGTAATGTTTTCCTGCCTTAGGGCCTCATTGGATGTCAGATGACTGAAAGTTCTCTTAAATAAAACTGTATAGTTTCCTAAATCAGTTCTCTCCATAGATGCTCTCCAAATTATGTCAGGCAAATATTTGCAGTAAGGTTACACTACTATGGCAGCTTAGAATAAAGCATGGAAGTACACACTTTTTACTGCAAGTGTAACACTTACTTCAATATTCTTGTTCTGGATAATCTATCAACAGGTACCCCAATGATAATTTTTTGGTGACAAGACTGAGTGCGTATTCACAATCAAAGACAAAGACCTAATTTTTTTCACCGTTCTAGTCAGGAATATTGGTCACACTTTACCTATATCATACCAAAATTACCAGCAGTAATTCAGTATATATTACCTCAAACCTTCCAGGGAAAGTGAAAAAAAAATCCACTGGCAATCACCAGAATAGTAACAAGACTTATTACCATATCAACATTTAACCAAAGAACTGGATATCATTACAACAGTTTTTTGAAGATATCAGTTCCCCTACAAAAGCATTCTTGTATGCTGTATGTGCATAAAATAATAATAAAAATAATAATGCAAGCCTCATTCATCAGAGCTGAGGAGACTTTCAGCTTTCGAAGTGTTGCTATGGTCAGAGCATGGCCCTAAAGCTCTGTCACAATGGCAAAACTAAACCTCCACATTCTGCTTCCATATTCCTCAAGAATATTCTTCAGGAAGTCATTTTACAGCTGAAAGTCTGTCCAATATTTTACAACTAATGAATTGGAAATTCTAGCTGGGAATGCTGCTCCTGAATTTATTAGCCAGTGGTGGATCATAAGTGATGAGCTCCAGAGAAAAGCTTTGGAGTCCTCAAAGTTTTAGTGAAAGAGGTTCAGAAATCCCTTGACCCTAAGATGGGATGGAAATTGGACCTCCACCAGATTGCATTCCCAGACCTTGCTGCTTCATTTGCTGTCCATGATGCTCAGAGCAAGCTCTTAGAGCTTGTATGCACATAGCCAGCACTGTGCTGGACAGCTTTATACCTGTTAGAATATAAAGTACTTCCAGATTTAATTTAGGAGGAACATGGTAAAATCCAACTTGGGATTCTTTTTCTTAAAGAAAATAAATGTTACATGGGATGAACTCTTCTGTGTAAAGCAGGAGGCTGAAGGAACCCATCTGTCTATTGACACTGAAAGAGTTTATTCTTATTTCCATGTTCTTATTTCTTGAAATGGCCTGGATTTTTTTCCTGCTAATGTGTAAAAAACATTCCAAAAGTTCTACAGTGCTGTGTGAAGACAAACTGCTTTGTGCTGAAGCAGGCTGGAATCTGTTAACTTTCCAGAATCAATTATCCTTCTTCCACAGTACTGTGTAAAACCAATAAAATGACCACTTAAACAAAATAAGAGGGTGAAAATATTATTTTCTTCAAATAGGTAAGAAAGAAAATTCCTCAACATGAGGAGCAGGTACTTATTTCCTTAATTGTACTTAAAATGATCAACAAGAGAATTACTTCCTTTCACTGATTTTGTAGCAAAACATCCAGACGTAGACTTTACAAATCAAGGCAAAAAGACTAAACAAGTGATTTTATTTGATAAAATAGTTCCCTCAGTGATTTATAATCTGGGATTATAAAGCGTCCCTTGGAAATATTCTAAGAACAAGGACGGTTATAGTGTTTGGTGGAAATGTAAAATCCAGTGTGAAACTGTCTACATTGTCAATGACCAGATGAATTTTTCAATTAAAATGTGGAGGAAAAGGAGAGATTAACAAAATGAAGAAAGGAAATATAATTTCCTGAATGAAACTCTCAGAGCATTAGTTAGCAAATATGACTTTGTCTCCAAAACACTCAGTCTGGAATCTCGGAGTCTTTGCAGATGTTTTGCCAAGCTTTATGAGTTTTTCTGCAGGAAGAAGCATAAAGATCCAAGCACTTTAGGGCTTTTAAAAAGATGTAAAAATATTCTCATAAGTGGATGTCCAGTTTGTAATTTGGAAATTATTTATTTCTGTCTTACATCTTCTTGGATCATAAAATCTTCCAAGTCATTACTCTGAAAAGCATGGTGAAGTCCTTTGCCAAATGGATAATAACTTGGTCAACAGAAAGCACAAGGCAGTTAAACATTTCTTCAGCTTTAGAAACTGACAAGTTCAACTCTTAACTAATGTCTAAAATAGTAGGGCTGGCATTATGGTTTTCCAAAAGCCCATATTTCTCTATTATTTTTACCCTCTTATTCAATATTTAGTAATATCCAATTCAACTCTGGAAATGTTGCTAAATTGTAGGCATGAGACTGACCCAATTGGCTCAAAACTCCTCTTTTTTTTCATACATTTGGCGTGTATTTATCTGAATTTTTAATCTCACAGTTCACTGTCCCTGGCTGTGTCACCCACTTTTCCTACCTCATGCTCATATGTAAGGCAGGCCTGCAAAGGGAAATAAATCATTCAGAAACCATTCTGCAAAAATGTTTTGCTTTGGAAATGAGATGCACAGCATAGATGTTAAGTGTGTTAGGAGCAGCCTACATTTAGACAAAATCTCATTTAAAGAAACCTGGAGCATGCATGTAAAAGGGTGCAAGATTAACTAGGGATTCTAAACACAATTCTCAAGAAAATTTTAAAAAATTTTGCTCAATAATTAATGTGACAGAATTCAGAGAACACACAAAATAAATAAAAAATAAAGGCTAAGATTTCTGCTGTTCATTTGTATGCTGTGTTCCATATAGAAACATCTTCTGGATATCACTGATGAGGTGATCCCATAGACATGTCCTGAAGGCATTTGAGGTTCCTATCCAGAGACAGATAGCTCATAGCCTCTTCCACATGTTATTTCAAATATCCTCTAGACATGTCATCAAAGACAATTCATTCACTGAAAGACATTCCTCAAGGTTCCTGGAGAACTCAAAAAAGTAGTAGTAAAGCTATTTTTCCCTAGCAAAACACTATCTTCACACACCAGAATGGCTTGGGCAGTAACAGAATAATCTAAGAGAACATAGATTTGTGCTGATGAGAAATGTACCTGATTTTTCACAACCACCACCATGGACACAGGCATTATTCCACATGGTAAGCAAATTATATTTGAGCAGGCTTAAGGCATATTCCTGAAGATTTCATACTGTCTAAATATTACTGATACTAGAGGTTACACACCATGAAATGTCTGTGAGTTACAAAATTATGTACAACACATATACTGCTGGATGTAGTGATCTCTCACAAAATTTGATAGGATAATCTGTGCCAGATTATCCTAAATAACCAAAATGGTGGTATCACAGGAAAATGCTTACTGTGATTTTTAACTGTGATGCTTTTTTTTTCCCATCTTGCTTATTTTTGACAGATTACTAAAGCATATAATAATTTTTCCCACTATTTGTGAATCTGAGAGGTAACACTCATTGATGAAAGCCAGATTCTGCCTTCAAGCACAGGTGTGAGTGAGGACCAAGATGCAAATATCTCCATCGAAAAGTAGACTTTAGAAGTGGTGTAATTTGTATCTCTTATTCACAGGTCTTTCCTTAAAGGTTCTCCATTTCTCTGGGCCAATGCTTTGCTGACCTTTTGTTTCACATTAAGGCTTTATAGCATCAGTTATATCCCCTCTCCTTTCACATAGATACAAGGTGCTTTAGAGTCCAACCCCAAAGAAGTGTAGGGCAATACAACTGATAATTTTCTGTGAGTATTTACATGAGATAAGGACTACAAGGGGCTGAATTGATGCTTTTTAAAATTTAATAGAAACACTGGAGAGTTTTATGATTATTTCATTTGAAAAGTGATCTTGTCAGTTAAATACGAAGTTAAATGCTATATCACTGTAGAGCATCCATTCTTGCATAGAATGAAGACATCTCTCCCCAGTTTGTCTCCTTAGAAAATATGATTTTCTTTGTTTCTGTAGCAGTCTTTCCTGAAGCTTTAAATGACTTGTCACAGAGATGCTGTTTTCTTACCATTAAGAAAACAGTATCTCTTTACCTGCAAAACAGCAGGGCATGTTGGATTGCACCAGGCAGTAGTGCCAGCAGGTCGATTGAGCTGAGTCTTCCCCCTGTTCTGCACTTTTGAGGTACATCTGAGGTTCTGGGTTGGGTGCTGGACTCACCGATACAGGGAAGACATGGATATATTCAGAGCCATCAAAAAAATGGACAGGCTTTTCTCAGTGTGGTCTGCTGACAGGATGAGAGGCAATGGTCACATGCTGAAACACAAGTAATTCCACTTTAGCTTAAGGAGTCTTTTTTACTGTGAGTGTGGTAAAATACTGGCATGGGTTGGGGATTCTGGAGTCTCTTCTCTTTGGAAGCTTTAAAAATTCAACTGGACTAGTCATGGGAAACCCACCTTTAACAAGTCCCATTGAAGCAAAGGCGTTTGACTGGATGATGTCCTTAGGTCCCTTCCAGTCTCAACAATTATGTGTCCCTGTGGGATCATCAGGACCCCAAAGCCCTGCCCAGACACCTCAGGCATCTCTTTCTCTCTATCAAAAAAGAAAAACAGCCCTCCTGGTGGTAATCCACTGATGTAGACACTTCCCATATCAATCTCCTCCTTGCTGGTAACAGCTCATCTTATCAACCTCAGAGGACAGGTGTGCTGGTACCTACTCATTTGCCATGCCATCTTCAGCATTACAGAGTATTTCTTTGGGGTTAGGAAGTATTTGTCATTAAGAGAGGCTGAGATGTTGAGGCATTCCACACCATTTTTTTTCTGCTGCTTTTCTACTCATTAGGTAACACAGCTATCCAAAATCCTGTCAGAAGCAGACTCTGCTAGCACAGACTCTAAAACCTTGTGTCTTAATTTGCTGCAGAAATAAATAATTGGCCAATTCTACATCCTGCTAATGACCATCAACACCTTAACACTAACTGCTTAGGCTGGAAAAATCATACTGAGAGGCTTTTTCTTTATTAAGTGAAAAGCACAGTGTGAATGACACCCAAGGGAGAATACTCTTAATTTTATTTTTTCGTACATTTTCAAACATTATTATTTTCTACTGTTGTGCACTCTGATGGGCATCCTTCTAAAAAGGAACTGCTTTCTAATTGCTAGTTTCATGTACTCTGCTAAAACACGTCATTTCCAACACAAGAAAATCAGAGAGGGGCTCAATCTCAAATAACTTAGACAACATAGAAAATTATCCTAGATCATATCTAAGAGAACAAACATTCACACATTGCAGAAGATTTTCTCCTTTTTGTTCAAAGTTTTGCATGTTACAGAAGCTTCATCACTGCATATTTATACAATGTGCTCCAGCTTGGGGCTGAAATTCCCAGAAATATCTCACTTCAACTGTACACACATAGAAAGAAACTTAAACTTGGGCCAAATCACCTGATTGCCAGACTTTGGGCTCTGAGTATGCATGCTACACATTAAGAGCAATTAATTAAAACCAAAAACAGTACCCAAACTGATTTTTATTCATAAATGCAGCACATGGAAAGAGGTTTCTGTATGCTTTTTTTGCAAAAAAATATTCAGAGCAGTCATGACCTAAAAGCATTAGAAATATAGACTTTCCTCACACTGAGAAAATTCCACTCTATCGTTTTCATATCACAGGATGATAAAAGTTTAACAACAAATATTTAGATTTGTCTGAATGGGAAAAAAAAAACAAACAACAAACTCAAAAAACCCCAAATACAAAACCAAATCACAAAACAACAACAACAAAAAATAAACCAAAGCAAAAAACCCAACCAACCAAAAACAAACAAACAAACAAACAAAAACCCCAAAAAACCCAAAACCAAACCACAAAAAAAAACTCAACAAAAAACCCAACAAAAAACTCAAAATACTCAAAAAACTTGCCAACCTACCAAAGTTTTTACCGACGCATTCTCCCCCCGACACAGAACTGTTTTCTCTTGCGCTTCTTTCGCAAATACATTATTTTTGTATAAGTACACATTACAATACATGAAAGTCAAGCCTAAATTATTAACTACTTGTAAGAAGAAAAAGCAGTTCTCCTACTGTATGTCCTTGGATAAATGATTTGATATGCTCATGCCTCAAATATTTTTTGTAATATGAGAGTTATACTACAAATCCAGACATTTTAAAGTGATGTGCCAGCGATAAGCACGATATGATGATTTCCTAAACATAAGTAATACTACTATGAATCATTGCCTTTAGCAACCTAAGTGGAAATAGGAAGTCTTTTTACTCAGACATCAAAAAAATTTAGTATGACTGCAGTTTTCTAGAGAACAGGTTGCTGAATCTCGGTTTTATTAAAATTATTTTAACGTTCATTCACAAGATGTCAAGGTTTCTGAGAAGAATCATGCTTATCCTCCACTCTTTATGTTGCCATGTGAAATTCTGCAAAGCTAGGGAATGAGCACTTTATCTATTCCCTTCTCAGCATTGCTACTGATCAAATCAGACTTCCTGAGCTCAAATGGCATGGAAACAAAACACTATTTAGAGCAAACTTTGGTCTTTAGTTTAATGTCGAGGGTGAGAAATTTAAATTATGGATAATATAAGAAGTCTTTTTGTCTCTGATCTAAAATCAAAAGTAAAATTCTTGTGACTCAGGCCTAAACAATGAGAGATTTTCTTTTAAAAAGAAAAGTTTTCAGCAGCAGCATGCATAGAGAATTACAAAATTACAAAAGAATTACAAAAAGACCATGAAGCAAGTGCAAAAGCTATTGCTCAAAGCTTACTTGTAATAGACCTGCACTCTAAACAAAGGTTGATATAGAATCACTAATAGATGCTGTTCACTTTTTTTCTCCCACACACACTGGCAAACAGTTTGTTCATCTTCCTGCTCAGCTGATTGATTTAGTTGTCTTTATTGTCCCAATTAGGGTGTCAGAAAAAATTAAGGTGTTATTTATTCCTAATAATTTTGCTTTTTGAATATCAAGTTGGAAATTTTTGAATTTAAAAACCCCTATATTTTAAGAAGAAAGAAAGTGTGGGTACTTTTTTGTTCTGTTTTTATGTTTGTTTTGGAGTTTTTTGTTGTTTCTTATTTGTTTATTTTTGTTTGGTTGGGATTTATTTGTTGTTTCTTGCTGGGTTATTTTTGAACACAATGGTCATATGGCTTTGCACAGAAACATTTTCAGTGCAAAGTGCATGTACCAGCCCTGTTCTAGACAGATGTTCTTCTTTGAAATGTTACCATGTCTGAGGCTGTTGTACTCATTAAACCCAATTGGTAAATAGTGCACTGGCTACCATGGAGAGAATCAGTTTTTCTAAAAATTCAGAGCAGAGAAGCCAGAAAGAAGAACAAACTTGTCGATAAATGTTCCTTGTTGGTAAATGACAAGAAACATATCTTGCTTTTCCCAGTTACTCCTGATGTCCTTGTATGCTTGTATGCTCAATGTGTTCCCCTGTCTGTGAAAGAGTATTCAACAAGAAACTTCATGAGACTACCTAGAATTGAGGTGCTTGATACATGAATATATTTATCTCCTAATGAATGTGCCCCAGCCTATCCAAAAAGGATGTGTTGGCAGACAATTTGAAGACTCCTGTTAAAACAGAAGCTGTATAATAGCTTACCTGGATTACCTTGTTGCCTAGGGATTTGCTCATGGATTGCCATCCTGGTGCTAGGTGCTGTACCAACTCCGAGATTCATGGAGAGTAAAGGGAAGATCAGAAGGACAGAATAGGCAGTGAGATATGGATCAAGGACAATGGAGACTAGATCCAACAATCCTTGAGGTGGGTTCTCCTTTGGGAAACAATACATTTCCAACAAAAATGGAAATACCATGTTTAGGCAACTGACATTATGGGTAACAGGAGGGCAATCTGGACACAAACTTATTGGAAAACTTGATTGATTTGTATCTACTCTCTAAAATGGAAAGCAGTTACTGTCCTCAAACAAGTAATTTTTTCATTTGCAGGTGAAAACTCAAAGCAGAATGTCATGATTTAAAAATCTGTAACCAGTGCCTGCTATCAATCAAGGAAAAATCTGCAAGTCTATTTTTTGTGCATATTTTTGGCTCACATTTCTAATTCACATATTGTTTGTATTTACATACTTTTTTTCTAGAGAATATTTTCAATAATCTGGAGTTCTATTTAATCATTGTCTTGTTTTTTTCCATTTGTTTCAAAGTGAGAACACACAGCAGGAGAACTATTATTTTTGTCCTTCTAAAACACTGTACATATATTTTTTATTTTTTCTTTTCAGGCTGAGGAGCTGTATGCTTCAAATAAAATCAACCTTTTCTCTTTGAAAGGCTCTCTGTAGAATTATATGCTATGTGTTTCTGGCTGTAGCCTTTCTTGCTAAAAGGTAACAGGTGTAAAGGATATTCACACCTCTTAATTGGAGTATTTTAGAGTTCTCTGGGTTATCTTCCATTTTAGGCTCTTGGGTTTCCCAAGAGAAAAACTAGAAGTCAGAGTCAGGAGTCTCTGCAAGCTTTTGCTCGCATAAGAACATCAGTTAAGTGTGTGATTTTTTTGTGGGTTTTCTTTCTTGCAAAATTTCTTTTCTGTCAACATTTCTACCACAGACAAGATTTGATAAACAAGAATGTGCTTTTGTTGCTATGGCTGTTGTATAGGAGCTGACACAAGCAAGACCATCACTTAGGCTTTTTTCCTTTTACATTCTGTATCTATTAGGAGATTTTCCATGTGTAGCTACATGAGCTGCAGGCAAGAGATTTTGCATCTTTCTTTGGTGATGCAAATTCTTAAAAGTTTGGTTTTGGGTGCAGTTTTTTTGTTATAGTTTTTTTTTCCCTGTTTATTATTGTGCAAATCATTTTGAGAAGTAAGGAGAAAAAACAAGTTTTTTACCTTGTTTTGCAGAACAGACACAGAATTGATGGAAACACTGCTCTCTCAAAAGCTTGATAAAATACACTAACAATTCATAAAAAGTTTAGGTACAAGCCAAATACAGTTTATTTATGAAACTGAGCCAATTTACATGACTTAACTGCTGTGAACATCAAAATGTCCTTCCCTGACCTTTTAAAAAGCCTGTACCACTTCTATATGATTTTCATGAAATTTCCCTTGACTGTATCTGTCTGAAAGCAAATCTGATTTCTCATACTGCACCAACATTCATTCCTGTTGTGTTCACAGGTATAAATGCTGAAAATGCCAGGCTCAGTTATTGTCCCTAAACTCCACTATAAACAGAAGAGATCACTACCACCACAATAAAAATCACCATTATTTTTGCAGTCTACAGGTAAGTAGGAAGCTTGCTGGTGAACCTACAATGTCACTTGAATTGGCTCTGTAACATTAGTTTGAACCCATGAAATCACCTAAATAATACTCTTACTAAATAATAATACTACTAATAATACTACTAATAATGCTACTACTACTACTACTACTACTACTACTAATAATAATAATAATAATAATAGAAAACCAATAAGCTAAGTCAGGAAAGACCGTGTATAAAGGTGGCATGTACCCCTATTGTATTGCTTAGAGCCATACAAATTCTTTAGATCTCTCCTAAATCTAGACAAACTTAGATACTAAATAAAATCAGCCTAGAGCGGGTGTCATCTAGAGTGGAGACAGATTCTCTGTAGTTAGAAGTAAAATGAGGAATTGTTTCTATATGGATAGAGACTGGCCATCACAAGACATGCAGGGCTGAGTTGGTAAAGGAGGTAGATGTTGGAAACCTCGAAGTCTTGCAATCTTGTCACATCATAGATTTCACAGGAGCCATCTGGGATCCTATATGCCCCTAGAGGATGCATAAAGCAGAGTTCAAAAATAAGAAAAGTAGCCCATCATTCTTAGTTGAAAACCATCTTACATCTTTGTAGAGAGGTTCTGAGCAAGAACTACAGAGTAACTTTGTCTGAAAGAGGGTCTGAAGTATAATTGTGGGTCATTTGATCATTGTTCATCACTGCCATTGATCTCCAACTCCAAGTTAACTTCCTCTTCTCCATTAAAAATATTATAAAAGGAAGCTATGGTATAGTCCCCCCTCAACTCTATGAATTAAAAAAACCCCTCCTGTAAAAAAAACCTCAATAAATATCATGTAATACAAAGTTACTGGATATTTGGATGAAAGCCTTTTTCAGATTATTCTCTCTGACCCCTTTGATACTAAAAACTTATCTATAAATGGGGGAAGAACTTGAATACAGGCTTTTAAAGTGAATGCCCCAATATTTTTGAGCTTTTCATCTAGTTTGATACACATTTTAAACTTGAGCCTCAATTAACTCCAAAACCACAGGTCTCTCCATCATCTCAGTCTTTGTTGGGGTCCTTTTTATTTTATTATACTAGAGCTTTTTTAATTTAAATAGCTTTTTTCTTTTTCCTTTATTTTTTTCCTCTTCTTTTTGGTTTTGTTTTGGTTTGGTTGTTTGTTTTGTTTTTATTGTTGTTTTGTTTTGTTTTTGTTTTTCAATCTGAAAACGTACTGTTTTGAAAACCCTTGGAGCTATATAGACTAAATAAACCTTTCAATACTTTTTATATTTTATATATAAAATATTTCTATATCCTGGCTGTAATTCTGTGTCCCAAAATTCACCACACAATCACTTCCTAATTATTGAACTGTATATCTTATAAAATCCATTCAGATGTGGAACTCACATGTGTTCAAAATTTAGTGGATCTTTGTCCACTCAGTCCCTGGAAAAAACAGAAAAGCTGAAGCCAAGATAAAAACCCCTGGGAAAAGGAGGTTGAGGCAATGCAAGGGGAATCATTGTCTCAGGAGACGTTTTTATATGTAAGTAACCTATGTTTCAAAATTTTAATTGTCTCTTTTTGGTAAGTGAAGTAATACACAGATGTGATCATACATCAATACTTAACTAATACCACAGTATTACAAGACAAACTGAAAAATTAAGAAAGAAATGCAACAAAAATCCCTTATTTCTTTAAAAACATGTATGTGAAGTGTACTTCCCCATTGTGTTCCAACTGATTTTCCACAATACTGGCTGCTACTGGCTTAAATGCACAAGAAATTAATTCTGTTATCTCAGAGTTGTTGTATAAATGCTAAATTTGTCATCTTACTGTCTGCCTATTTTTACTTTCCTATATAAATAAAAATTATGTAAGAAGATATTTTTGTACTTGATTTAGAAAACTTCAGCAATGTTCAGCTCGCAATAGTAAGCTATCTTTTTAAATGCAAGTGCTATTTTCCTATGATTTTGTTGTCTCCTATGAATTTTTTAAAAATCTAATTTATTCATGAGCAGGAGTGAATAAAATCACTGGTTTCCCAGTGGAGTCATATTGTTAATATGAACCACATCTTTCCTGACCTTGCATAGTAGTTCTAGGGATTGGACTCCATAATTGGTCCAATTATAAATACACTTGTCAATCAGTTAGCTTTCCTGGAACTTTGGAATAACACCGATGTGTCTGTGCAAGTTATCAATTGCAGCTGACCCAAAAATTACATGCCAGCTAAACCTATCAGACCTTTCATGCCATTCTCTTCTACACAAATTAAAATGTGGTTCTTTGCTTGAACCAAAATCTTCCAATATGCTTTTTATGTGCTGCTGAATTTACTGCTCACATCTTTCTTTTGCAATACAGATTGTGTGGATCCAGAGCTCGGCTTCAAAGGGGCCTTCCAAATGCCATATTTTCATCATAGCATGCATTCACAATGCAAAATCCATCTGGGCCTGTTATGGGCTTAATTGATCTGTGCTTATTTACCATTATTATGTGCACCATGTGATAAGAATCCACGTAGTATCTCTATTGACCTGAAGTGAGGAAGAAATTATTACCATTATTTATGAAATCTAGCAAATAAATTACATTATATCAACTCATCATAAAAAACAAACCCTCAGCTAATGTCTTAAATGTGTTGGACTAACCTGTTCTCTTCTAGCCCATATGTAAAATAATAAGGCAAGGGGAATGACAGAGCATCAGACATCGTCTCTTTATCGAAGTTGAGGGAACCCTGTAGAAACCCCAAGGAAATCTCCAAACCTTTGGGAAAGACTTGAATGTGTGGCACACCATAGATTAATTCTGCAGCAATAGAAATGTAACAAGGGAATGAGCTGTGTAAGAACCCCAGGTCAGGGAGTTTGGAGAAGCTCTTCTGAAATCAAAGTTACATCACTCCAGGGAAGGTTTTTAAAGACATTGCATGTGCGGTCTGATTTTGGGCTGACCCACCTTCACATCTCTTTCCACAAAACCAGTAAAAACACACTGTACACATGCCTTTTTGTATAATGTGTATTTTTAAAAATAAATAACCTTCCATAATATCCTACAGCAATATACAATCAGTCACTTAAGGTGTTGTATAGTGTGTATTCGGAGTCCTCCATGGGGTGTAGTGCAAACATTGAGCTAATGCACAACAGTGGCAAAATACTGTGCAAATAAATGAAGTCATCTCCAAATCCAGATACACAGCAGTGCTGTCACAAGGGGATAGAGACTGCTGTAGATCCTGGTCTTCAGCTGAACAGTCCTATTTCACCCTCCCTTATAGCCATGGCTTTAGATATTTAAAGCTGTATTTGTTCAAACAAGCCAGAAATTCTCTTACTGAAGGAGATCTTTAAGAGCTGCAAAATCTCTTACTCCCTTTGAAACTGGTATAAAATATCTGCATATTAAGGCAATGTCACAAGATCCAGAAAAATTTAGAAAGTGAAGAGTATCCATATTTATGCCTGGAAGAGCTTGATATCATTGGTTCCTCCAAGACACATCAGCAGGGTAATGCTGCCTGCTTAAACCAGACTCTAGCTGTAAAATCCTAGTATGTGAAGAAATCACAGTATCACCACCCTCTTTTCACTCTTTTGCAGGACTCGCCAGTCCCTGCAGTTCATGTGGAAAACCTTGAGGTACTCTCATTTTCTGTGAATTGTCTGTGTAGGACAAGACAAAATGAAAGGTCAGGTTGGTCTGTCTTTGGTCTTTTGTCCTCTCATGCTGTTCAGTGCTTTTGATCCAAAGGCTTCTGGCTGCAAAATAGTCATAATCTTCCCCAAAAGACTCTTCAGCCTCTCAGAAGACAGGCAAGACTGGATGGTTGCTAAATCTGGGGTGACCTAGCAATGTGCCAACACAGAAATTTTGGGCCTGAAAGAATTTTCAGTTTAAACAGGAAAATTCACAGTGACATTAAGCAGCTAGGAGCCAGAAACTGGTTTTTGTTTAAATGCATTTGGTTGCCTGAAGTATTTATCTGTTTTCTATACATGTTCTCATGGGATTTCCCAAAGTTCCTAAGAATTCCATTTACCTAATTGCCGTTGAAATTTGGACCTTAGGAGTCACTGATTTTAAGTAAGACTTACAGAAATCTTACCATCTTTTTAATGAACTTGCAAGTTTTAATAAATAGTAATGCAGTTTTGGAGTCTTCTTGTCTGGAAGCAAAGCTAGTCTGTAAATCATTAGACCATTAATAGCTGTTCCTTTGCCTTTCATTCTAAGTATGGTAGTAATTATCTGTTTTGCAAAACATAATAAAATATGTGTCATCATATTCAGAATAGTCATGTAGTGAGAATTCTAAAGTTATCATAGATGATATATAGACAGCAGTGTGCTCATAGTGAAACAGATTTCTAAGAGAGCCTTGTTTCCAAGCCCAAAATCATAAACTTTGATAGGGGAAACCACAGTGGCCTGCAAATCACCAGAAATTAAAGGGATTGATTTCTTCAGTGCTGGAGAAATTCTAGATCCTTGATGAATTGCAGATCCTTAAAACTTGAAATGATTTAAAATTCTTGACCAATGCTGTTTTGAGGTTTGAGGTTCAAAAATGGTTTTGTTGATGCAGTTGAATGTGGTTGAGAATTAAGGTTCTTGCAATATTTGAAGGAAAAAAGTGTTAAAAAAACCATAAGAATTACTGTAGGTAAGTGGTACTTATTTACTGTTGGTAATAATTTTCAAGTTCTTGTTGCTACAGGAGATTGACCCTGTAGAGATGGATGCTTAGGGTGACTGCTGTTTTCTAGGTAGCAGAAAGATAGTATGCAACATATGCCTACTGCTTCCCTCTAGCTCTGTGCTCACTCACATGAGCTGAAAAATAGCTTTAGGTAAGGTTTTGGTACCACTGTTCTGCTTGTTTTCCCTCTGCCTCCTTGTCCTGACTGTGTGACTCGTCACCTCCTGCATTTCCCCTTGTGGCTCCTCAAACACAGAAGTGATGGTTTTATTCCAGCCTGTGTCCCTGCTGTTTTCTGTCATCCTAAACTCTATCTCCATCTTTGTGCTAGTGGATTGTCCTGGTTTAGGGCAATTTCTTGAGAACACCTCCTAAGGGGCTCTCCCTCCTTCCCCCCCCACCCCCCCAGCCGGTTCGGGAATAAGTTTCTCAGAGAGAATTGGAAAAAATACTTGTTTATTCAACACTTCAAGCCCTCCCCAGCACAATAAATTGAACAATACCCGATGACAAGGACTTTGTGCTGCTCTGGAGAGATGATGAAATTCAGGCAGAAGGTCCCCCCTGAAGATGGTGGCTGGGTTCTCAGTCTCTCTGGTGCAGGGAGAAGTTGCAGCCCAAGGTGGATCTTGGTGGGTCTCAGGTGGGAGCCCTCTGGTGCTCCCCCGTGTTCACAGTCCAGAGAGATTAGAAAAATTCCCGGGAAAGGCAAAAAAAAGCAAAAAAAGAAAGTCGAAATAAAAAAACTACCTAGTTATGCTAACTAACTAAAGAAGCAGAAGCGAAAGCAAGCTGCTAAAAGAGAGAAAAAAGCAAAAACTTCTCTGTCTCATATTGTTGTTATCAAAAACTCCAGACATTCAAGGTCACTCAGAGGAGCAGAGCCTTTGAAAAAGACTGTGCCTCCCCCTCTCCCCAGACCCAACACCACGGTGCACAGAGTACAACATCCCACACAAATTCAACAGACAATTGGGGATACAAACATCATAACGTCACCCTAGGACACATTCAAACCACATATTTGACATTTGATCTTGCTAGCAATTTTTTTAAAGAATATGAATAATAAAATATTTATGTAACTCTTATGATTTGGGATTAAAGTAGAAGCTGATAGAGCAAAAGAGATCACAGCAGAGATGGTTTTTACCTTCAACTTTGAACATACTTTGACATCAGGAATTGCTTGAGTTAGATTGCTTTCTCCACCAAAATTGCATGGAGTTGGACTGTGTGTTAAAGATACTACTTAAGAAATTGCAGGAAAATTACATAGGAAGTAAGAGGCACAAGATGTATGTGTGATCTTCACAATGGTGCCGTCTTTTCAGAAAGGCTAGATGAGACATCTGCATTTCTCTAGCACAACGAGATTGTGAACATTATAACATATTTCAGAACCTAAAAGCACAAAACCAAACCAAAAAACCGAAAAAAACCCAAACCAACCTCCCAAAGAAACCCCCAAATGAAAAACCCTCAAAATTCTTAAGGAAAATCTGAAAACTTTCTGTTGCCATAGTAAACAAATTCATCAGAACTTTTCCAACTGAACGAATAATATTCTCAAAGCAACAGTTTTCTTGACAAGGTACAGAAGTAATTTTTTATCTGTGCTGGGATCCGCTGAACAAACACCAGCTGGGAATGCAAGAGGCTGGGGCAAAGCACAAACTCTGTCTCCTAATGTATGGAAGGAATTAGAGTTAGTATTGTAAATTTGTCCTCCAGCACACTTCATTAAGAAATGGCCTCATAGTGGTGGTAAAATCTAAAAAAAAATCTCAGGTTCTTTCACAGGTCCATGAAAGAAAGAACTAAGCTGAGCAAAGCCTGTGTAAAAACTGAGTCTTAACTCCAGCAGTGTGTTTCACTAATTCAGACACTTTGTGTCCTATCACTTCCATTCATTTATTAGGTCCTTGATTGATTAATTCAAATTATCTGTTGTGAGTTTCTTCTTCTAAGTGGAGGTAGGTGTGAAGGCAAGCAAGTTGTTAGGTTTTTTGGTTTACAACTGCTGAACTGCATTTAAGTATGTGTCTTGGCTTTGTGAATTGCCTGGAATCTTCCTTTTTTTCCAAAAATTTTCTGAATATTTTTTAGATGTTTATAAGACACAGAAACACTTCTCTCACACCAAATTATAACAATCTTTGATGGCATATATTTTTTGCATTTCCTCTTAATTTCAAAACCATGAAAATAAGCTAGAGGGAAGACTGGATATGCTCAGTGAATACAGAAAAATATTAAGTCATCAAAACTGTGTGTTTCCAATCCCATTGAAAGGGCAAGATGGCTTTCAACAGTAAGTATCACAGGGCTGAAAAAGGGTAAACCAATGCTACCTGGGTTCATTTTCATTTAATCTTGAGAAATTCTGAGCTTAAAACAATTTTTTGGCACATGCTTTCATCCGAAAACAAGCATTTTTTCAAAATTTCAAAATTTTTCTTCTGTATATGAAAGCAATTGTCATTTTTTTCCCATTCTTCCATTCATATCCACCAAAATTTTCTTTTTCTCTCATACCCATTACATTGCAGGGGCTTCTTTCAGATTCTTCCGGTACATGGGAATGAAATCAATAGATTTTTGAACATGTTTATTACAAAAAGACAGGGCTTGGACAAACATATATGGCTGGGGAAACTAAAGATCCACTTTCTTTACCTGTTGAACTGATTGTGGTGAACAGTAAAGCCTTGTTGTTGGGACTTTTATGAAAGAAGGTTATTTTAGGGTTGTCCCTCCAAAGAAAATGACTGCACAAGGATATTTACTGACCTGTAGTTCAACATCTCTGAAAACACTGTATTAGCTTAAATCCTATTCCTGACCTGTTATTTCCAAGCCTGTGAGACAGCTTGCCCATCTCCCAAGTTTTTTTCCTCAAAAATAAGGTGGGTGTTCACACATAGGCTGTTAGTTCTGCCCTTCAGAGCAACCCTTCCAAAGTATAATAGACAAAATCACAGAATGACAGAATAATTTGGTTGGAGTAACCTTAAAGCTCAGCCAATTCTAACCCTGTGCCATGTGTAGGACACCTTCCCACCAGACCAGGATTTTCCCAGCCCATCTAACCTGGTTTTGGAAACTTTCAGAGATGGACAGCCACAGCTTCTCTGGAAAACTGGTGCCTCACCAATGAGGATTTCTTTCGTAATATCCAAACATGATGTGATCAAGCTGAAATCATCTTGATAATGAACCTTAGTACATGTGGCTGTAAGTGTATATTGCTGTCCAGCAAATCCTGAGACATACAGCTCAGCCAACACACTTTGGAGTCCTAGTGAATCTCTTTCTCCCATACACAGATATACTCTTGACCTGAGGGATAGGAAAATCACTCCTCTCTGGGGATTTTTAATTTTTTTCCCTTGGAAATGTGGTATGCTCTGAGGTATCAGAGAGGAATTTCTCTCTATCTTCATCTTGAATGTGTTAAGGGCCCAGCTTATTTCTCTAAAGGCATTGCAGCAGACTTTCTATGTCATACAAAATCCAAAAAGGCCAGGATGGTTCTAAAAGAGATAAGAATAACAACTAAATTAGCATCATTATACAGAATATGAGCCAGCTGCTTTCCAAAAAAGCTTTTTTGGGATCTGAAATTTCCAAGAGAAAGGAAGTAACAGAGCATTAAAAAGTTGAGAAGCAATAAATGGCCTTCTACAGAACTGATCTTTCAGGAGCATTGGTTGGTTGGTTGAGGGAGATTACTGTAGTCTAACTGTTAACTACTTATTATTGTGAAGAATGCTGAAATTCATTCATTTTCAGATCTCCTTTTCCTGGTAAAAATATCTAAACTAATTAGATATTTTTTCTTCTGTTATGCTACCTCTCTGCTCCTCCCTTTTGCAGCAGAACCTCTCTGAAAGCAGTGTAGAGTGATTTCTGTGAACCTGCCTGCTCCCTTTTTTTCCTTTTCCTGAGAAGAAAAGTATAGGACTTAACAGGGGCAAGGAATACTGGCACCCCAGGATCAACATGTGGACAGACAGTTCATCTGGATTGCTGGGTCTGCACAGCAATCTTTGTTTTGAGTGCCAACAGATTTTGATTAAGGCACTGGGAATAGAAAGATTTTAAAGGAAGGAGAGTGTGTCTAGGAAGACACAATTAAATAACCCACATTAATCCAATAAAAGTTTGAAAATTGAGTTTGTTCTACAGTATCTATAATTTACCTAAAAGATTTACAATTGTGTAACCATCTGAACCATTTTTCCATAACTATTATTAAAAGGTAGGAAAACAGTGCCTAAAGCAGATTAGAATTTTATCTCCCATGAGTGAATAAAATTCCATTATGACATTGGCTTCTGCTGCTCACCTTGATCTTCTTTGTATTCCTAAAAAGACACTAGAATATGTCTTTTCATAGAAGGCCAGGGGGTAGGAAAATTTTATGTTAAAGTTCTAATCCCCTGAATACAGTGCCTGATGGATGTGTTAAACATGTTGACAGAAGACCCTCTACATTAAGTCTCAGAGCCAAGAGTGGACAATTTCACAAAATTTAGTTCATCTGCTTTCAAGTAGTGGCTGGTTGAGAAGAGACTTGGTTTCCTTGTGGGGTGTTTTTTTTTTTGTTTGTTTGTTTTGTTTTTTTTTTTTTTTGTTTTGTTTTTTTGGTGGGGTTTTCTGGTGTTTTAGTTTTTGGGTTTTTTTCTTAAAAGCAACCAAAAGGAATCACTTTTTTTCTCATCCATATGCAAATGTCTCAGTGCTAAGTACTGAAAAACCCAAATGATAGCCTCAAAGGAGGACACTGTAATCTTAATATTGTATGGTCAAATTCTCAAGGTAAGTGGACAAGAAGGCTCAGGTGCCATACCTGATGAGATACATCATACACAAGGAAGCGGTACTGGGAAGGGGCAATCTTCCATGATTGACTCTTTCATGGAAGAGCCAATGGAAGAGCTTTCCAAGCTCTTTCTGGTGTTTCAGTTCCTTACGTAAGGATCCAGTAATGTTTGTGAATCTGCCATATTAGTTCAATCTATCATAAGTCACCTTACTTTTCTTTCAAAATATGTATAGCCTTTATTCAACAATCCAGTGGTTAAAAGCCCTTCCTCAGCAAGAGGAGCTATCATGGTCATTTTCTCCATCCCTAAAAATCTTCATTGGTGCCTGAAGAAAACCAGAGGAGTCAGTCCACTCTGAGAGGCACATGTCCTACCTGACCTGTCACCACTACTACCACAAAGGAAAATAATTTGAAAGCATCCTGTATGGGAGAAAGTGAGAGTGGGAGTCCTTCTCCTAATTGCCAAGTTATGTATTTTCCATGTTAGCCTGTTGCCAGTGCTGGTCAGAACTGCTGGTAACAACTGGCATGTGCAGAGGAGTACAATGACATGAAAGTGGCTTTTTCTTTTTTTGGCCTTCTTCCTATTTATCCAAGGAATACATAAGGAAGACTGGGAAATCTTCTGGAGGTCAGATGTCTAAGCATTTAAACCTGTGCTCAGGAGATGAGTTTTGCAAAAATTTTAATCTGGTTATCCCTCTCTTGTATCTAGATTACCTCAGTGCATTTTTTATTGTTAAAGGGAAAGCAAGTGTAAAAGAAAAGAAACTTTCAAATAGTCTTAAGTCAGTCAGTTCTCTCTTCATTTCTGCATTTCTGGGGAAGAGGATTCTTTGCTCCTAGGATAGTCTGTTTTGCAACGTGCCCAAATGGCTGGTTGTCTGATTGATGATGTGACTGAGAAAGAAATATTGTGATACAAATGGGTCTACCAAACACCTTCTTCTGACAGAATTGTAGCGAGGTAAATACTCTGTGAATTCTTTTGGGTAGGTTCACAAGTTCAGAAGTGGAACTCTGTGGAACAGAGACAAATAAAAAACAAACATCAAGCCTACAGCCAAAAACATCAGTTCTATCTTTCTCCCAGGTGACAGTTTGTAAGCACAATGTATTAAAAAATTCTCCAGTTCAAAACTGTCAATAATAAATTCATGCTGTCAGTAGCATGAAATTTTCTGGTCTGGTAACACAGCTTTTTCCCATGTCTAACATACCTGACTGCTCAGATAAGAAAAATAAGTGACACATAAAAGAAATTATGGCTATTAAATCTCTGGTTGTCCCATCATAACTCCACTGAGTAGCTCAAAAATGAGGGAAAACAAGCAAACAAACAAAACCAATGGAGAGTATAAAATTTTAGGCATTATTGTGACCTGTAAAATTGGGCCATCTTAGGGAATACCTTACACTTGTGGGTTTTATTTTTTCAGTAATTTCAGTTCAAATTCTCATTTGCTTTGTGCACTTGAAGCTATGCAAGTGAACTGCCATAAGAGGCATGTTGACTTCCAGTGAGAGGTAGATGAAATCTAACATGTTTATTAGGATCACAACCTATTAAATCATTTTTGAAATACCAGCTGTTAAGGAGCTATGGTCTAGCAAAGAAATGAATACCTTATTTTATAGGTGAACAGTTGTATGTTAGCAGACTCAGAAAAGCAAAAAGGCACCAACTGTTTTATTGTCTTCTAGAACAAAGGCACTGCTTATTTAACAGTTATTGATGCACCAAAAAGAGAAGAGAACATGATAGGAGAAAAATCCCATCCAAATTATAACTGAAATGAAATAAAAAAACAGGCTACTGTTTAATTACGTCACTGATTTTCAGAAACAGTGGAGACACGCAATGCCTGCCAAATTTTCACAAACCACTAAACATCTTAGGCAGACAATGGGGACTAATGTTCTTTGAAAACCTGGCCAGTGGTTTCATTAGGGAAACTGTCTTGTTATAAGCATGTTTGTAAATATGATCTGTATTTATCAAAGTTAAGGTTGCTCTTCATTACCAAGTTCCACTTTGGGCTGCCAAGAACTTAAGATTCTCATTACAGGATCTTTTTGACATAATAGTAAAATATCACAATAGGCCAATTTAGAGCCCATCATCAAGACCACAATTGTTTCAGCTCAAAGATACAGGTTTTTGGCGGTGTTTATCAGGTCAGTTTGAGGAAGAGCTGGATCATTTTTCCTGAAGGATTTCTCCTTTCTGGTTCTATCTTAGGTTCTCAGGGGCTATGTCCTATGATATGATATGATATGCAGGTCTTACCTTGGCTTGACAGCCCTTGCTAATTTCTTTGTGGGATTGGAATGCATTTGCATTTTGTTCACACAACATCCATTACAATGGGATGAAGAACTTAACATTCAAAGTCTTTCAGGAACAATTAAAAAACATACAAGAATAAAGCAGTAATAGACACTTGAAATTTTGAAGACATTGGCTACAGTGTCTGCTTGGATAGGTTTTGGTTGTGTTCTCTCTCTTCTTGTTTGTACCTGAATGTTGTCCTTCTTGAGTAGGCACTCGAATAGGTAAAAGTGATAGCATATTTTAAAAGTTACACGTAGCCTTGTTATTTCAACAAATGTTCACATATCAGCTTCAACAAGTGTTCACCTGTCAAATACTTTGACAGTTCCTTTGAAATCATTCAGTGTAGGTTAAGCCTTGAAAAATGACATCATTTTCTTCAAGGTTCCTTATGGTCAATGGATTTCTACTGCTTTTGGTATGAGAAAAGAGACTGCATCTTTCCTGTAAAGGATAATGATTCTATTCTATCAGAATTCATAAAAATACTGAGAAATTATTCAATGAAAATCTCAAATTAAAATAACACAATTTTGTTCTAAAAATTTATGAGATACTCCAATAACATTGGACCCTTATCAAATCTGCCATTGGCTGGATGATAAAAACAGCTTACAGGGCATAAGGATCATGTCTTAGATAAGGGCATAAGAGAAGCTAGATGACAAGAATGTCATCATGACCGGAAAAAATAAAGCAAAATCCTAAAATGCTCACAGATAATTAAAAGAAGTTGGCTTCCAGCTGAAGGGCTAAGAGATTTTTATTATGTGGATTTATGGCATACTTTTCCACATCTGGCCTTTTAGAGGCCTGTGAGTTCTCTGGTCATTATTTTAAACATCCCATTAAAACACACACTCATACACACTCACACACAAGCACAAATTATTAGACCTGAATGTGTTAGCCTTGAGGGAAAGTGGTAGCTGAAAGCTAAGCTGGAAGACAAGACAGATCTACTACTTCTTTTAGTCTGTGTTTTAGATAAATTAAGATATTCAGTACTTTGCCCATGAAACTGTCCACAAAAAATAACATTGGCCTCAACTGTAATCCTTTTGAATCATTGGCTGAAAAAAACAATGTTAGCAAAGAGAAATCTGTAGGCTAAGCCTGCAGTGTTATTTAGTCACTATTAGCAATTCAGCACAGTGGCATGCTTCCTGGCAGACTCCCCTTATGCTCGTGGCATCGTATTGTCACTTCAGCAACATATCTTCTTAACAAACCAAAACAAAAGAAAACCTAGTGTTTCCAATCAAAATTTTCATTTTAAATATAATTGACAACACTCTAGAGACACCCTTGCAAAAATGCTCTGAGAATATTTGTGCAGAGGCATGGAAAGTAATTTAACAAATATTTTCATAACTGGCACCAAAAGGTGTTTAGAAATCTGATTTTCTTTCTTTTGCCATTTTTTTCTGATCAAGCCTTATAATCAACTAATTAACTAATAAAATGGCCACAGAATTTTATTCATGCCAGGGACATGTGTGGAAGATGGTTTCTAAAAATGAAACCAAATACCTCTTACAGTGCAGCATACTTAAGGTCTCCCTTCTGCCCTTTACATTAAGTCCTCCTGTTTATAACATTTCAGAGCAGGAGGGAGGAGAGAGAAGACCCAATCCAATACGTTATTTTAACACTCATCTACGATAATTTAAGAATAGGAAAAATCTGTCTAAAATTCTAATTTGAATGTGCTTTTTGTTTAAAAAGTTGATTTTTTTTCCCCAAATAATTCTAAAAACACAAAACCCAAACTCAGAATACATAAATCAAATAAAAATAGTAAATCATCAAATTCCTTCCTCCAAAGGGAAAAAACTTGTTTAACCAATTCAGCTTTCAATCATATTCCTTATTGTTTTGTCAGTATCTGTGCAGAATTCTTTGCAAGTCATTTTATTTCATTATTTGTTCCACATCGACCCCTGTGAAGATTTCTTAACATAACTAAATTCCTGTTTCTTGATCAACAATCAAATATTACTACAGCCGGTTTCTAGGTCTTCCTAACAGAAAATATTATACCTCTTCTCAAGCTGACTTTAATACAAAGAGAGTTACTAAACTAATCCAATCAAAGTGAGCAGATCTGCAAGTTGAGATGACTGTTACTGCTGTCCATGAGAGCTGGGATCAAGAATGATGGATTGCAGGAGATAGAACTGATAACCCATGTAAGAAGCAGGATCCCATCCTGGATTATCTTGAATTGGTCTACCTACAGGTTTTATGATGCAAATTGGAGGCTTTGGACACAGTAGCAATCTGCAGAATATATGACATTCTTCTGTCTGGTAGTGCCTGGGAGGCTCTCAACTGTGATGTTCGAGCCTCATTAATCAGCCCTGTGTTGTACATCTCTATCTGATATGAAGCTGCCATGCCTTGTCACCAATTACAGGCTCTGCAAAGACCCATCTCATTATAGTACTTATATTGCTTGTTCCTGAAGGTGATACTTAGTGTGCCACATCCTCAGCTTGCCAGTAGGAAAATTGCCCTTGAAGTGAAGACGTGTCATTCAAGAGGAACAAAAAAATGTTATGAAATGCTCCCTGGAATAGTAATCATAACACTGTGTAAAACCAGGGACATAAAATTGAAAAAAGGGAAGAGAGGTTTCTGAGCAGTCCAACCAAACTGGTTATCTCCTCAATAGATCCAGAGTAGGGCAAGTTTTTGGTGGGGCACCAGTCTGTACAGGAACGTAATGTTTACTTTGGTGTGGGTTCAATATTAAAGAAAAGGTCCCAAACACTACTCCCCTCCAAAGCCTCTTCTGCATCCACCAGAACTCAGAAAAAATTCAACATCTCTCCCGCAGACATTGCATGCACCCTCGTTTGCTCACTAATGCCAGTGTGTTCATTCAAAGAGCTGTGAAGTGACAATACACAGAGTGTGACCTGTTTTCTTCTTACATTCATACCTTCCAAATGATAATTTGATCTCCCAAGTGACATAAGCAAACCCTAATGCTTGACATGCCTAATGAATATACAAACATGGAATTTATTTTTTTACAATATAGCATAATTTATGCTGTTTGTGCATTTTTGCCATTATTACTGATTTTTCTCAGTTTACCACCAGGTTTTATTTGATAGCCCTGATCTGGAGGTATGATCTCTTCTGGCAGCATAAGCTGTCTCCAACAGTATGAAACCCACACGTACGAATGATAAATGACAACCCAAAATTTGCAGATTTCATGAAAAGTATTTTTAAAACTCCCCATCATTTTCTTCGCTGCATGAAATATGATGAAAATACAGTGATGATTATCATGATAGGGAGAGACATTTAAGCACCTTACATTTAAAGATAATATGGTAAAATATATAAGCTTTTAAGAAAAGAGAAATTCATATATATTTTTGGCTACAGTCTGTCCTGATGGCTGTTGACTTTAGAGCTCAAGTGAGAGAGAGAATTTTTCTCTGCATGCCATTCTTTTACGATTTTGAAAGCAGAAGTATTTGCTCTTAAGCAAAGAATGCATCCCTATTCAATTTTTCAGAAGCTATTTCAAGAAAAATAGACAGGATAAAGAAAGATCTATCAGTGTCAATTAAAAAGAAAAAAAGCCAAAAGTATCATGACCTTGATTATTTTTCTCTTTTCAGTACCTGTACACACATTTATAGGAAATGGAAGAGAAAACAATAATGCTCCTTTGTAAAGAAAAGAAAATAATACCATTAGGTCACAAAAAACCTAAAACACTTAATAGCAACATAAATCTCTCTGTCTAGATGGCAATTTCCAACCCACAGTATTGTGAAACAGGAAATACAAGTTCATCCTCTGGAAAGAATTGCAGACTGCATTATCGTAAGTATCTTGTATCAAAAGTGCCTCTCATCATGATGTCTAAGCAGTTTCAAAAGTAAGGGCTGTTACACCTCTAAGCCAAAATTCTGTATCAAAATATTTCCAAACAAGCCAAAACTTTACTTGCAATTTACAGGTTAAATGAATGGGACAAAAAAAAAAAAAAAAAAAAAGCCAAAAAGAGCCCTCCAATCAACAAAACAAAAAACCCACAAACCACCACCACTACCACCAAAAAAATAACAAAAAGAAAAAAAACCAACAAAAAATCAACAAAGAAAGAAAGAAAAAAACCCACAAAAAACCCAACCCTCCCCCTCAAAAAAAAAAAATCCCCTAACTCTCAAACCCATGACATCCCAATATAATACTAAGCAACAATAAGGAATAACAAATCATCATTTTATGTAGGTAACAAAGTGGAAACTTCTGCACAGAGACTTTCTTCAGTTTTCCAGGTGTTTAAGTATAAGGTATGGCATTCTAAAAGATGTTGCTTCTCCTCCATATTGACAGCAGCCCTGTTATTCTACAAAATGAGTCTTTACATAACTGACAGATCATCTGAGGGTATGTATTATACACATACTGCTATGACATTTTAATGCCTTTCCAAAGAGATACAGCAAGACTATAAAGCTATCTATTTTTCCCCAACCAGATGCTCCTTTCCTTCTCACACTGATAAAGAGAGAGCAGCAGGAAATTGCAGACTTCTGAAGAAATGAAGATGAGATGACTTTGGACATGGAAAAAACCACAAGGCTCAGCAAATGACTGAGAGTACTGGTAAATATATATCAGAGAGATACTGAATGAGATATTTTTTCTCACTTTCATGTCTCATTCAGGGTACCCAGAATATTCAGAAGTCAGTTTAAACTTTTCCTTGTACTAAATTCACATACAGTGAATGTGCAGTTTTCTTCTACAGAGGGTCTTCTTTGTTTTCTAACACATATGTAGCAGTCTATTTTCATGAATACATGTTTTGCTTAGTCAATATGCCACAAGCTAAAAGTAAGTGGTAGGGAAAATACTGAACACTAGGAAACTGATGAGATAAATCACTCCTGAATGTATCTTGTCCATCAGCTTTTCCACTACCATAAAAATAACCTCAGGGTTATAATTTTGAATCAGAAGTGAGAAGCATCCAACATCCAAGAACCAAACTAATACTTGCAGTTAAAGGAGCTAAGAAGTCAGTGGAACATTAGTGTTGCTATTTTATTAATAAATCAGTGTTTTCCCCACCTTTTGAGTCTAAAACTCTGGTAAGCCCAGCACTAAGCAAATTTTTTTTCTGAAAGACCCAAGTGGAGAAGCAGCACAATTGAAACCTCTTTCTTTAAATCCAAAGGCATAGGCTCTGCTCCCACATGAGAAGCCAAATTAGGACAGACCTCTTCCCTTGGGAATGTCAATCAGGCAGAGGAAAGATGACAGTGGTAGAACCTGCTCTGCCGCTTCTGAAATAACAGGTAACATGGAAGAGAAAGTATGCCAACAAAACTTCCTTGTCAAGAAGTAACAGATGAAACCAAACCAGTGTTTTACTTTAGGGTTATAGCCATTTTATGGTTTCTAAGAGGTTTCCTGGCCTCTAAATCTTCATTCTTCATCCATGCCTACTGCCAACAGTTACCATATCATCTGACCTGTTTTCATGATCAGTTACTAAGGCTCTTAGAAATGCCCTTGCCCAAATTAAAGGGGCATTTCTGAGAGATGCCCCTTTAATGCATCTCTTACTTAAGCAGATAAGACCATATGCCAGTGACAATAGTATGGGTTTTATTTGATAGTAAATATGGGGGAGAGAGAGAGAGCAAGAGACAGAAAAGAGTTGAACAGAAACAGAATAAGGAAAATATCACCACTCTGTGGATCCCAGTGATGCTCCATTGATCCTCTCCTGCTGATCTTCTTGGTGGTGAAGGTCCCCCCAAAAAAGCACAGAATCTGCTGGGTTAATATCCACTCAGGCCAGGGAGGAAAATCCAGGCACTTCCCTGGGCTAGGGGAGAGTTTGCCACTGTCTCTTACAACAGACTCCACGTTTGTTGCATCAGGTGCAGTCCGGTGGTGCAGGGCTTCAGGAATGACTCTGGGGGACACTTTGGGAGCCTTTGATGGATTGAGGCATCTCCTCAGCTGCCCCTCACGTGAATGTCCCATGGATGTGGCATTCCCAGGGCTGGGGGTTCCATGGCCAGGTTGTGCAAGGAAGGATGGGTTCACTGCCCCTGAGCAGAGGTTACAACACATCCACACTTCCTCCCTCATCTCTGTTGGGGGAAATCTGTGCAAACCTGTTCCGAGCAAAGGGGTCTGTGGGCTACAGCCTCCCCCACCCAGAGTAAGCCAGAGATGATTCCTAGCAGGGTTGCTGGGTTTGGCTTACATTCTTTTTCCTTGTTTATCTGTTGGTTTCAGGTGAGTGAAGAATGAGTTTTCCCTTTATCTAATCTCAGCAGTTTGACTTTCAGTCCAAAGTGCCAGACAGGTATCCTCAGGGAGGCTTCTTTGGTTCTTTGGTAGATTCTTTCAACAGTTTTTGTTATAATGAGCAAAACTTTATATCAATGTTTGAGGCATGATCTATTTCAGTCTCTTGCACGTGTGCTTTGAAAGGGAGAAACCATCCATGTCATTCTGTGTACTGTTTGTTTCAGCAACTAAGCATAATCTCATTAACCTAACTAACCTCCAACTAACCAAGATTTCTAGAACCTTTCAGAAACACATCATTAAAAAAAAAAAATAGGTTTTTAAAAGATTGTTTATTTGGGGTTTTTCTGAACATTGTGACTTTCATTGCTTCAGCACACATTAAATATTTTATTACTATACACAATAAACAAAATAATTTTGAAATAAAAAATCAAAATGCTCAGTTGTGTGTCTGCCAAAGCAGAAAAATTCATTACCACAATTCTGTTTTTCACTTTTTTTTGTCCTAAATAGAATTGAAATTGATACTTTAAAAAACGTTTTAAAATTTCAAATGAAATCAACATCCTTCACCAAGAAAAAAATAAAGAAATTAAATTGTAAAACTAATAAATGAGAAAAATATTATGACCAGTAGTACTCTGAACTATGAGCATCATTACGTGATGCTGAAGAATACTCAGTGACTAAAGGTTGTCAGATAGCTCTTCTGAGATATTCAAAGTATAGTTTGAAGGCTCAAGCCTACATTAAATTGTTTGAAAGGCTGGATTTTCAGCTAAACAAAGAACCAGTGGATTCATCAAATCTACTGCCATCATTTTCATTGATCTCAACGATGCATACTACAGCTAAGACTTTGGTCTAGACCTAGTATGAGCAAACATTAACATGAAAAGAGGTACAAAACCAGTTTCTTTACCGTCCATTGTTCTTTTATGAGGCTACAGAAGCCTCTGATATACATAAGACAAGCTGTCTTACAAAGAAGTAACACATTAATTTAGGACAGAGCATAATTCTTCCATGCTCTCTTCAGAGAAGGAAAAGTGCTATCAGATAAGGCTTGGGGCATTTTGATTTCTATTAATCCCTTCATTTCAGATTTATTGAATAATACCAGTCCAGAGCTTTTACCAAGAACAAAAGAATGAACACAAAAAGGGCAACACAGAAACATACAAAGCTACATGGTGATAAATAACTGATTTATTTTTTCTTCATCTTGCATGAGCAGCAGGTTAGAAATATTTGGTAGCTTTGGCTACTGAAAGTCCTTTCTCTTCCACTCACCAGTTTTCTGGGGGGCAACCAAGGTGGTCATGTACTGCTTCAGCCCAACATCCCTGGGACACATTATCCTGGGACATCTGTACTTGTTGGGCTTTCTTGCCGCAGACATAGAGGAGAGTTTTCTAAAAGCGCTCATAGTTGGTACTCAAAGATCTGCCATCACCATAGGTTCAGGGGAAAAGACCATCATACTAGTACTTAGGATATTCTCTGCCTTTTATTACTGCTTAGGACTTTTCTGCATCAGGGAAGTGACCACTTTATGACAGAATGCAGTGGACAGGATCAGATTAAGAACCTTAAGAATTTAACATGACAGGTCAATATTCCATGACCCAAAAAAATCATCTTCAGGTAGGTTAAAATTTTAAACATCCCAGTACAAATCTCATGGAAGTTCTGTGTCCAACAAACATTTAAGAATACATTTCATTCCAAAAGATCCAATTCACTGATATCAGTGGGAAACCTTTGCTTTCTTGAGACAAAAGTTTAAGGTTCCAGTCAAGGGTTGTGAATGTAAAGTAGGGCATTGTTTATACAACACAAGCAATTATCCCTTTAATAAGCACTTCCAAACACTGACCACAATCATGATTTTCTTACGTAAAATACTTTTCATTACTTTACAAATAATAAACAATAATCAGAAGCACTGTGATCACAGGTATTTTAAGCTGCAGTGGAACTGTTCTGACAGCTATGACTGCTTATCTTCACAGATTATTTGAATATATTCCCAGGAATTTATGGGCATATAAATACTGGCATATCCACAGAACACCAGATAGTCCTGAACAACTGTACTTGTCAAATTCTGAAATACTGTGGTGAGAGGAAAAGCTGTAACAGAGAATTGAACACAGCAAGACTGGTGGAAAGATTTTGGTGTGCTCTTCCATTTAGGACCAGTATTCTCAGAACACTCCAGAGAAGGATGAAGCATTGAGGACAAGAAAATAAAATTATGGAAAAGTTCTTTCCACTTGTGTCTCTGATGCAGAGGTTTTAAAAAGAATGAAAAACACTTTTGAGAAAGTAAGTGGGTAATTGTTAAGGTTCTTACAGTATTTTCAATATTCTTAGGTTTGTAGTTGCAAGTGAAACATTCCCTCTGAACTTGACTGGCAAATTAAGCAACTCACCTTTGGAAACAACCCTCCTCTGAAAGCTTAAATAGAGTGTGTAGAGCTGGGCTTCTTTCTCATAAATGAGGTCAAATTTTGTTTTTACATTCCTTTCTTGAAATTTTGTTCCACACTTGAGTTTGTTTTGGTTTTTTTTAATATTCAAAAAGAGCAAGACTATGACATCTTAGAAATACTAAATTAAAGGCAAGAAACTTTAGATGACATTAGGACCAAATAAATAATATATAGACCACTGTCTGACACATATTCTTGCCAGCAAGAAATGTCCAGTACAGATCTTATTTTAGTACAGGTGTTAAAAGTCTTTCAAGGCATATCCAGATACAATTGATGATTTCATATTTTCGGAGAAATGTCCAATTTCTTCTCACTTCAATTTCCCCAGGAGGGGAGTAATTTAGTTCATCAAATCTTTACAAATATCAGGATATGTGTTGCTAAAATAAATTCCCGTTGGGTACATGTGAGCAGAAGGTCTTTGTGGAATTTTTTCCAAACCCTTGATTAAAACCCAAACTAGAATTATTCCACCCTTGTTTTCCACTTCTTACACACTTATTTCCATCTGAAGTAAATGAAAAAACACAGACTGAGAAGGATGACAGTGCTCTTTATAATGTCCCCACATTTGTGTGACACTCACTATTTGTGCACAGAGATGTCATGATAGTTGAGTAAAAAATTGAAGTTTTGTAGCAGCTAAATATTGTCCTTTTTGAGGATATTTTGTAAAATCCCTGCTTTGCACATGCTTACTTGTAATGGAATACTGACCTCAAGCCCTACCAAATTCCACCTGACTGCATGTACTCTTTAAAATGACCACTATCAAACTGAAAAGTTTAATTAAGTTGCTTAATTCTGCAGTGGGATTTACTTCCTATGATGCAGAAGAAGGCAATATCTACTGAAAGCCTCTTAACCAGTAGCTGTTAGAAACCTTTATGACTCACCCACACTGTTGGCATGTAAGTAGGGCAACTCAGAAATCTGAGAGCATCATTGCAGGAAAATGCTGGAGAAACTGAGGTAGCATTTTGAACACAGGGTGGGCAAGGTTCATTGAGCTCATCACAGTTCATCCAGCCCATCCCCTGGCCCAACAAATGTTTAGAGCCAGGGCACTGAAATGTCAGAGGAGTGTTTTTTAACTCATTTTTGTGTTCAATTGAAAGTCTCTTTCAGAGCTTCACTGCTCTGATTGTTACACACCTCCTGCCACCAAAATTCTTAATTACAAATTTGTACATCTCTACAGATATACTAAAATTTTCTTTGGTTTCAGTAGAGCTACTCAGCCTCCTGACCTACTGCACTCACATCTACATAGACTACTCACATCTTCCTCCCAGGTTCTCAAGCAATGCATTGACCTCACTTCCTGGTGATACATTTAACGGAATCACGTGATTCTAAATATTAGTACGTTCTGGACTCCTTTCAACCCACAAAACCCTTGGCCTTAAACACTGATAGCTTTTATGCACTTCAAACAGCCTTCCTGAAAGGGAGGTCTGCAGTTTTGGTCCCTCAGTCCCAAGGACATTCACCAAATTTCCAGTGCCTCCCAGACCCCAGGTTTTTCAGTCACCAGTCAGGTCATGAGAAAACGCAGAGGTTAGTGAGCCTAAGAAACATATTTATTTTCAAAACCCCCACATGGTTTTCATTCCTTCCAATTTTCAAACGGAATACTATGGAATCTCAATATGGGAATTTTTTTTTTTTAATTAGAAGTGAAATTTTTTTTACAAAAAAAAAGGGATTTTTCTGACATTAGAAGATTCAGTCCCTCAAACACTGAAAAAAAAATTGTACAAATCTTTAGTTTAAACTACATAGTGTACTAGACAAAAGTAAACTAAAAGATGCATTCTGACATGATTAATAGACTATATCCTCTGTGCTGAGAAACCACTCAATACATAAGATGTTCTACAGAGAAGTAGTAATTTTCTCTCATCATGTAGACAGGGATCTTTCTAGTAACTTAAAATTCCTTAAAGACATATGCAATTTCTCTTCTTTATGTCTTGAGCAATTGTTGTTGGTGGTGGTGTTTTGTTTTTTGTTTGTTTTTTTCTAAAAATAATGCTAGAAACGAAAGCACTTATTGGAAATAAATTAGAAAAGTTCAGTGTTACACAGTTATGAATAACTTATCCATGGCTCTTTCTGATGTAGTTCTTGTTTTCCTTTGATTCCCTATCAACAATCAATAACAAAATTACAATATTTTTGCAATTATATCTGGTTACATAATTAATAGGTTTCAGTTTGAATGCTGAATGCTGAATTTGATTCATTGGGAAAATAACACAGAGGATGTGTCATAGCTAGTGCTTTAAAGAGAAAATATGGGGTATGTGCAAAGAGGTAAGTGTTTTGGGGACCACGTCTTCAGGAGGTTGTTGCCGTTGAATAGCTGTTAGATTAAGATGGAGCCTTGCACAAAGCGGAAAGGCAACTGGTTCTGCCTTTGTCTCAGAAGAGGAAAACCAGTGAAGAGTATAAGAAATGAATTACCAGACTTCTCCCTTCCTGTCCCATTAGATGAATGAAATAATTACTTTTAAATTCCACAAGGACCAAGCGTCTTTTTAGAACCCTATGATTTTCATTGTTGGATAAATCAAGATGTGCAAAAATGAGCTCCACACTGAAAAGGAAACGATGGTGATTAATACTGAGCATGGAAAACCCAGCTTGGATCACCCCTATCTCCTGGAAAAATTAATTCTCTAATGGAATTCAATGCTTTTCCACTAGAATTTTCAAGTTGTTCACCTTGAGGCAGCTAGACACTCAACTTCCTAAAGCAATTTCGTGGCTCCAAAACCAGCAGAGAAAGGCAAGAAAGGTTAGTCAGACCCTGAAGGAAGCAGAAATGTGCTTTTAGCACTTAGATACCAACTACATAGCAGAGTATCTTGCTTATAGCTTGAACCTTCTGACTCTTCCTTAGCAGGACTGATACTGCCAGGAACTGCTCCTTGCTGGGTGTTGCCTACTTTACATGCTCTTTCATCAGTAGAGTCATCCAACAGCATATGCAAGCATAGGATGTTCTTCAAGAGATAAAGGACAAGGCTGACCCCAGTTTTTTTGCCTGTGGTTTCCCTGATAAAAACCCAATGGCGCAAAATACATGTTTCAGAGCACAAGACTTATGAGGAGTGGCTGAGGCAGCTGGGTTGTTTAGCCTGGAGAAATGGAGCCTCCAAGGAGATCTAATCCCTCTCTACGTCTATGTGAAAAGAGATTGTAATCAGGTAGAGGTCAATCTCTTATCTCAGGGATCAAGTGACAGAACCAGAGAAGAAGGCCTCAGGATGTACCAGAAGAAACTTTAGATTGGATAGAACTTTTTTCTCTGAAAGGGTGATCAAGCCTTGGAATAGACTGCCCAGGGAAGTGCTAAAGTCACTGTCCCCAGAAGTGTTCATCCCTTGTGTAAATGTGGCACTTGGTGATATGGTTTAGTGGTGAACATCATGGCGCTGGTAAACACAATGATTTTTAAGGTCTTTTGCAATTTTAATGATTCTGTGATTGTATGATTCTATAATCCAACATCAGTACCCAGGCTAATCCTCAGTGACTTTGCATTCTGATTGGGTGCAAACCTTCCCAGGTTCTGGGTGACTCTAGAGTTGTTCTTACAAATATCTCAACAACATTGTGGGAATGGGTTTCTGGCTGTGAATGAAAAGAACACAGTGAGGCTGCTACTCAGACAGGAAAGAACACAGCAACCTCTTCTAACAAGTAATAAGCTTCAAACATATATGTACCCATGGCTGTTAGACTAATGAAATACTGAGAAGAAAGCTGGCTTCAGCTTTCTCCCAATGACAGTGTTAGAAGAGGAAGAAGGAGCACAGAGACTACTTTTAATGCCGTTCAAACTCTCAGCCAAGTCCCGACATTGACTAGACTCAAAAAAAAAAAAAAAANAAAAAAAAAAAAAAAAAAAAAAAAGAAAGCCCCAGCCTGTCTTCATTAGCTAAGAAATTTTGAACTACAATTTTATAAAGGAGAGAAATGCAAGTATGATAGTCTTTTCATCTGGTCTTCTTTCTCCATTGCTGACTCAGAAGGAAAAAAGCCATACTTAACAGCACAGGCTTGTATTCATTCCAAGTGGAGTCTTGCTCTTTCCACATGCTTCCACTTAAGCTAGGTGCAATGTTCTAGCCTTGAACATACAGGACACCACTTCAGTATCCTTCTAATTGAACAAGATATACAAAAGCTTGATCTTTCCATATACTCACATATGTATATGCATATTCAAATCTACAGACTCACATCTCTCAGTCCAAACAGATTTGAAAAGAGTGAATTGAAGACAAGAAATGGTGGTTGAATGGCAAATCTTAAAAACTTGAAGCTGTATCTCACAATGGTGAGACTGATGCTGATGTCTTGACATTTGAAAATACTTGTGCCCCTCCACCATTTCAAACTACAGTTTGTCCCACCTGTCATTGTTTCCAGAGATATCTCTACTGCTACATAATTTAATCATTCCAGCTGATGTGTCAAGCAGTTAAATGTATTATTAGTTTAAAATGGATAGGACTGAAGTAGAAGACTTAGGTTAGATGTTTAATTGTTACATACAGGGGGAAAAAATCAAAATGGTTGTTCAATTTAAATAGTCACATTTCCTTATCTGCTGCCTTGGTTCTGTTCAGAAAGATTTTCAAGTATCCACCAGCTTGTTGGTGATGCTCACAACATGTCTCTAAAATCTGAGAAATGCAAACTGAAAAAAGGCAAAAGGAAAAACAAGTAACTTTGCAGGTAACTCCACATATTTGAAGCCTAGACAACAAATTAAAATATAAATGGCAGGATATGAAACAGCCACACAAAATTTTTCATTTAATTTTTAAAATGCAGTAGTGCAATATTTTTTGAGTGAGTTAAGACAAATAGTGCTATACAGGGGTTTCAGACTTGTTCAGTGTAAATTCTCCATGAGGTTCCTTAAGAAAGAGACTCTGGGAGTTCTATTTTAGAGTAGTGCCTAGTGAATCAGTGATTTAAAGGAGTCATATGGCTAAATCACAAGGCACCACTCAAAAAATGCACCCTTGAGACCTTGCTTGGCTGATCTCTTCCAAGGCTGAGTCCACCCTAATCCAGCTGTTTCTTATACCAAGTATAGCATTAAAACTGTTCTAAATTGTGGTGGGATTCATGCTGTGATATGAAATCACATCACTTCTGCACTGAGGCTAGTATCTAATTAAAAAAAAAAGAAATCCCTGCAGGATAGTTTAGAAAATTCTACACCTTGAGTGTTGGATTTTTGGATTTCTCAGGTGGTGGATTTTCTCTTCTCTTCTGAAAATCGAATCCATTCCTGTAAAAAAAAAAAAAAAA
>VWYE01015442.1:100073-213034 GCA_013398995.1 Alaudala cheleensis
AAAAAACCAAAAAACAAAGCACAAAAAAAAAAAAAAAAAAAAAAAAAAAAAAAAAAAAAAAAAATAAACCCATAAGGGGGTTTTTTTTTTTTTTTTTAATATGCTTCATTCAGGTGTACTTCAGCCTGCGCAGAATAAAGTAAATACTTCACCCATTTTTGTTATGTTGATCCAGCAGAAGAGATAATTCACTCCTTGTTGTAGAAGATAGATGCTTTACCAGGAGGCAGCTAAGAGGACATATTCATTTCACCCTAAGAGGTGCTTATATGTGGAAGTGGTACCTCTATAGAATAAATGATTGAAAATGAAAGTACTGCATCGGGATGCACTCAGATCCCTGAGGAACGCTCCTGTGCAAACAGGTACATCTTGTTTCATATTCCAACCTCAGGTTTGGTGTGGGCTGTAACTGGTTTCTGCCCTCCTCAAATTCCACACCCTGAAAAAACTACATCTACACAGTTTTGCACAAACAGGTTGCAACTGTATAACCTCCTCCTGTCCCTTTAGATTTGTGCAAAACTGGCCCTGATGTGCACTGCTTTGGAAATAGCTTAAGGTACACAAAAAAACCCTGCTTTTGTTTCAGAAAGAGAAAGGGCTTAAAACAGAAATATGTAAAGTTAAAAACTTAGTTTTAATTACACAAACATTATTTGTTATACTGTGCAGAGACACTGCCCATTGTTTAAACGTGGCCTGACCAAACACTGACCCCTTGCTGTTGTCTATTGCAGCTTCAAAAAGTTTCTCCTCCACCTTTCCACTCACAAATCTTGTGCAAATCTTTCTGCAGATTGAAATACTGTGATCTAAAATTTTGTTTGACCCAATCCTCATGTCTACAGTCTCTCATCATCCAAAAAAGCATAGGTGTTAATACACAGTTTTCATCATCTAGAAATTTTCTGAGCCACTCATCCTTCTAATAAATTACCTCAGTTTGGCATCTGAGAAGTTGCATGAATTGGATGCAAAGTGGATTAATCACAAATCAAATCTCAAGGAATTAAGTATGTTATAATTGATACCTTTCACCCAGGACACCCTTGAGTCTTCAACTAGCAAAAGTGAACTACAGCATACTTTCCATTCATCTTTGCAGTCTTAAAGTATTTGGTAGCAAATTTGTCTTTGGTAAGCTGCACACACACCCCTAGGGCCTATGTGAGATTCTAGGAGTATATCTAGGGACATCTCACAGAACAGAACAGCTTCTGTAGAAGACTGATGCTTATGGCAGAGTGCCTTTGCTGTTGGAAATATTGTGTCTACCCAGGCACTGATAACCAAGATTGCCAGGCACCAAAACCAGAAAGGCATCTGAAGAGCTGCAGAAGAAATTGCCTTGATAACAAAACTCAAAGTGGCTATGTAATGCAGCATCCACTGAAGTTCAGAAACAGCAGCATCAATGGATGCCTGATAAGGCACAGTCACCTTTCACTCTGTAATGAAATCACACGCTTTGCACAAAAAATATGATTTGTGTATACAGCAATTGTGGGGTGAGATTTTTAATAATTACTAACTTTCATCAAAATATCAAAACAGTATTATGCTCTGTGCATGCTGAATACAGAAATCAGATGCATTTGGGAAGTGGGAGGCAGATGCAGATCTCATATATGACCTTAAATTTGCAGTTAATGAGTGTGACATACCAAATGTTATAAAAAAGCTGCATCATAATTTCTTTTCTGTAGTCTACATGTTTATCCTGTCTCAGAGAGAACTGTATTACTTTGGTCCTTCACGGAGCAGAGTCTCTATAAAATACGAAAAGAAAAGCTCAGAGGAAGCAGAAATTATATGATAGCAGCCAGAATAATTCTTGTTCCTTGTAGGTATAGGTAGGCCATCTGTACATCACACCTGCAAACTCAGCAGTTGATCACATGTTCCCTTTTCTACCAAGGAAACTTAGTTTGCAACATCTTGGATGGGTGCTCAGGTTATGAAGGAACAAGAAGTTTGGAGAGTGACAAAGGGCACAATAAAAAGTGCACTTACGGGTATGAGACCACACTGGACTGTGAGAGCTCCTCATCTTTCCAAGGGCTCCATTAGATTATGTGCTGACTTCCTGGGTAAGGCTGGGTAGAAATTACCCTTTCATTACCCCTCCAGAAAAGAGGATCTCTTTAACCTTAGTTATTTTAGGGAGCCAGTCTACAGTAAAGAGACATAAATAGTTGTACTGGTGGAGCAAAGCTAGGAACAGAGAGCAAGGCTATTGTTGTGTCTTCTCTGCTGCTGCCAGCAGACTGGGCTTCACCAGTCTTTCTCAGCTTCTCCAATCCTTTGAATTCAAATTCTCACTTTGGCTTCATGCTTAGAATCAGCTACACAACAAAGTTATTAGAATGATATGCCATCAGGTTTCATTTATGGTATATGCAAAGAAATCCAGCAAAACTTGAAGGTTGGGCTTGTGTGTGTTTGTAAAAATGTACTTTGCAACTGACACAGAGAGCCATCAACTCACACAGAAGCAGGTCCCGGGAGCAGAAATGCAGTAAAGACTGAAAAAAAGAAGTCAAAACAAGTGAGAATATACCATATTCCCCTGACGTTAATCGTATCTAAGGAGGTTTCTTATCCACTCCCAAGCAACCAGAGGTATCTTGGCTTGGTCAGGTGCTGAGCGATGGGGGTCCATAGTGCTCAGCAGGAGCTAACCCCAAAGGGAATCCTGTTGGCCTGGAACAGGGAGATAAATGTTGATTGAATAAGGCATGGTTCATAAGACTTTTGTCTTCACTCCTCATTGTGGGATGGTTGGTTTTGTTATAAAACTAATTAGCATACATGTGGAAGCACTTTGTGGAAGCATCTTAATCCCAAGCAAATGTGAAAATAAGCCTGTATTTTTTCTAGGGACTGATTTACATTAATTATCTTCTACTTTAAAAAACCTCACAGACTCTTTTTTTTTTAATCATTGTTTCTTTGTTGAAAAATGAAGAACAGAACACATCTGTAAAACTCTGTACATACAAATTTCAAGCATTTCCAGCAAGGATGTATTCTCCAAAGACAGAAAGGCTTGGGTCTAAGTCAAAAATGCTTCTTCGTAACCAGCTAAAGTCAGTTTACATCTAGCTACCCAAATTACTAGCTTCATTCTCAAAAAATTATGACCTTCTGAGAACCAGAGTTAATTTTAGGAACCAATATGTGGATTTAGGTGCCTAAAATTAGCCACACTGCTACTTTTTTTTTTTACTTAACTGCAGCATTGCTCGTTTGCCCACATAAAAGTTATCAGGACAGTTTGCAATCTCAGAAAAAGACTGTTTCACAAAACTTTAACCAGCCACAATGTAGCAACTTCAGACTGCAAATATGCATAATGACAGCATATGGATTTTCAGGGTGTATGTCTGTGTTTAACTTCTGCTTTGGGCATGGCCCTTTGCCATATCCCAGTCCTTTAGTCATCCTGTGGGGGATGACCCTTGCTGTCTTCTGAGGCATGCACTGGAGCTTTTTCACATGTTAGTTCAAGCCAGTGCAGGGGATGACCTGTGTCTCAGCCTGGCATGGAGCTGCTCAGCTGCAGCACATGGGATGGACCTGGGAGTCAGAACCTAGTCCCAACTGTAGACATCCCTTTGCACATAATTAGGATCCACTCTATCCCTCATGCTTTTAAAGAAAAACTCTCGTCCCTCCTCAAAAAATGAAAAAAAGAAGCTGAATAGTCCAGCCAAGTCAATATTGTCTCATGGAATAAGTTCCCACAAAATGACCACTGAGCAAACATCCTAAATGCTTCCACTTTGAAGAATTTCAGGCAATGCCTGGCAGCAGCAGAATATTATAAATTCATAAACCTGCCTGATGCACCTGCTTCCATTTCTGCTGTGAAGAAAAGATAGGAGTGTCCCACAGGACTTCTGTCTGTGTCCCTCTGCCTCCAGCAGCTAAGGATAGGTAAAGAGAGTGGAGATGCATTTGTGGATCTGAACATTACCTCTCCTCCCTAGTGTGAAGGGACAGAGTGCCAAGATCCCTTTCCCAAAGGTATCTCTGACCAGAGTGTGTATCTGGCTCCTTCATGTTGGAAGAAAAAAAGCTCCTTTTGTTTCATGACTGCTGCCTGTCTCTCTCTTGAGTTGGAGGTCACGGGTTAAGGAGGAAGGTGTACCTTGGTAGGCTTGCCTTGCAAGAAGAGAAGTGTTAAGTAATGAGATGTGAAGCAAACAGTTCTGGTAAGGAAGATGGGCTTAATCTTACAAATCTGTGACAATGTGCACCTGGATGCCAGGGATCATCACAGCTGCCTCTGCCTCTGGGTCCCAGTAGGGACACGTGTTGTTGGCTCCTCTGCAGTCTGGTTGCCAAAGCAGCCTGGTTTGGCCACTGCTAGTGTTAAAACTAACTAGTCATGCACCTCTTTTATTTTTAACAAATTCTTAAACTGAGCTGCGGAAGGAGGTCAAATTGAAACAAGATACACAAACAAGATTTCAGATCTGTAATGTAAAAAACCCCCAGACTCAAAACAAGTACTATATGCCTCTATCCAGATCCTGTAGGAAGACTGGACTTAGCACAAAACCTTCAGATTTTTGCAGAACATACCCTTGTGGACAGTCTCTGGGACACATATTTCACAGCAAGACCACATTGGGCTCAGGCTTAGTGGATCCATAAATTTACTTTGTTGGAGATAGTGCATTTCCCACAGAGATGCTGTTACTTCTGCTAGGAAAAAAAAAATCCAAACCAAGAACTATCTCATTACACAAGGAATAAACACGAATAAGGCTTTTCTCTCAAAAGGAATATTCTGTAAAATCTTTTCTTCCTCTCCCCAGTCTGCTTTTACTCAAATATAAAATCCAGTTCTTCTTTTGACTTAATTACTTTAAATACTCTATTTATAACCAGAGCATAGTGTCTATCCTTGAAATTTTCACTAAGGAAATATCTACATTTTCCTCACTCATATTTTACCAGTCCTGAGTACAGAACCAACACTCTTACCCATTTCTATCAAAACTTGAGCTGTTAATGGATTTTCGTGTATATTTCATTTAAAGCTCTACTGTGTTTAAACACTTGGAGTGCTGAATGTAAAAATAGCTGGCAATCTCAGAAGTGAACATTTTATTTGTAATACGGGGGATTTTATCATGCACCACAACATCTTTTTACTCATCATTTATTAATATTTTATATAGCTCATCAAAAATGAAGGTTGAGGTCAATAATTGCTGACACATAAAAGAACAAGGAAAAGGACAAGCAAGGGCATTATCCAGAGCATTGTGGACTAGCAGAAACACTCTCAGAGTTTCTTTACACACCTTGAAATACAATAACCACTTAAAAGACCCAAGTCAAGGAAAAAGAAATTTTTTTTTAATAATCAACATGGTTTCCATTTTCATGTATACTCACATGTGCTTCAGAAAGCATCTGGATTTTTACTGGCATCCCTTTTTACTTATCAGTTCCATTCTGTAGCCTCTATCTTTGTTTTGGTGCAGGGGAGCCTCATCTTCTCAGAGCAGACCGATGAGCAGAAGACTGTTTTCCACTTGGCTCACAGCCCCACACTATGCATTGTTGACATGACTGTGTTTAATAATAATTCCTGCTGATTCTGTTGTGGAAAAACTTACTCTTCATAAGCAGACTAGCTTGTGGTGCCAATGCATGTGTGTATAATATTTTTTTTCTTTTTAAGGGTATTGGGCTCTGGTTTAGAAAAGACTGCTTGAGCTAAACATACTCATTCCCACCTTTATTTAACAAAGCACTTAAGTATGTATTGAATCTGGCTGGCTTCAAAGGGACTTATATGCATGCTGAAGTGCTTGTTGATTCAGAGTCTCAGCTCTCAGGAGTAAATTCCAGCTCAGATATTCTCTCAAATCTACCTACAACTGCCTCCCCAACAGCAAGATTTATGCCTTTCACTACAATAGGCTTACCAATTTACAAGTTATCACATTTCCCCTGGGCGAATGCATTGTGTATTTCAGAAAACTATGCCAAAGATGTGATCAGAACTACCTCTCCAGAGCAGTTAGTGATCTACTTAATCTGCATTTCTGTGTCACATCATAATACAGCAGGGGAGAGAAAAGAAAACCTATTAAATGAGTCCATAATTGTTATGCAAAAGATATCAATGGTTCCATTTCAATTACAACACAGTTTTCCTCTAATAGATACACTCTCCCTAAATAACAAAGATGCTCCCACCTTCAATAAAAATAAAGGAACAAGAAGCGTGTTTCTATATGCTGCAGTGTTTAACATATACCTTTTAAAGGACTGTATGCTACTGAAATATTAAAATATAACACAACTTCTTCAAAATCTTCATCATCCCTTTATAAGACCTTATGGGATCTAGAAAGAGCAGTCAGAAGTGGGAATTGGGTCAACTCACTCCGTAGAATTATTTAGGGTAATCAAACTGCAACAAACATTTTCAAATTACATGCTTCCTCTGTCTCCAGAAGAAGGACTTATTTCTAGCAAACAAAAGTGGACTGTACTACATTTCTTTAGTTCATAAGCTCTTTGCATCATTTCAGAGTGCCAACCTATTAAGAATTTTCAAAAACTGCTGTCATGGTAGCTGGAGCTGTCAGCGCATGCAGTGAAAATGTATAATTTCTTTTTATTCTAGGAAACACAATTTTCTAAAGAGCAATAGGCAGTAAAGCAGCAACCTTATCTAGTAATTCCTTATTCTCAAAGTGCTGATTTACAGCCACACACCTTACCAAACTATTTATCTTTGATTTTTACATCTGTTTAGACTACTACATCTGTTTTGCAAGCACCAGGTACATGGATTTATGGTTGGAACGCCTGAGCAAGTAATACTGCTGTATCACACCATTCCCTGGATACTCCCTGCACACAAGAACACCAGGTTACTTGCAATCATGGAAGAATCTATAGCTCCATAAAGGTTTCTATGTTCTCTATGCAACTTAGGAGAATAAAAGGGGCAGGTTGCAATTTCAATGAGCCAGTAGGAAAGCTCTTTTTCACTCTCACTCAAAAATTAAAAAAAAAATAACTTAAATCCTTTTCCTTTTTTTCATTCTAACCCATCTTCCTGAGCTTGCTGTTTGGATTTTCTCTGAGGATGGCTAGAAATATTGCCATGAGCCTGGGCATCCCACTTGCTGAGGAAGACAGTAAGAGCTATTACATAACACATGGAAATCTTCCCAACCACCACCCTGCTTGGTAAATGTGTTGGTACTTCACAAAAAGAGATAACCTTCAGGTTATCTAATTCAAATCTACCAGGCATTAGTTTTTATATGCCTATTTATCCATGTTGCATATGCAAAATAAACTTTTAGACTTCAGTCTACCTGCACAGTTTCAGAATTTTACCCTGGTTTTCAGGAAACAAATAATCAGCAATTATGCCATTAGGTTTAGACACTCCCCTAACTGGCAGATTCCAGCCCAGGATCTTTGCCAAGAATGGGTGGTGTATCAGCACCAATCTCCCTCTGCCTCCCTGGTATCTGGGATAGCAAAACCTGACCAACTCCTTTTTTTTTTTTCCTCTTTTTTTTTCATCAGCTTCCTACAAAATTCCAGCACTTGTTAAAAGGGCAGGTCAGTGAGCAAAACTTCTAGAGATAGCTGAAAAAATGAAGACAGCAGTGATATTTTTGCATGCACACATGTACTTAGGTGCATGCAGTTAATTATAAGATGGTCCTGCCACTAAAGAGTGATCTGTAAAACATTTACATATATCAAAATGATTAATTATTAATAGACTTCCAAAGTATTTTCCTGAAAGGACTATTTACTTCCCTTCTCCATTAATAGCAGTGACCTAATTGAAAGCTGAGCTTGTGGCTGTGTGCTTTCTAGGTTTAGAAACAAAACCTACCTTCCCCCTGCTAAATCAAACATCACAATGTCAAATGCTCTGCAGACATTTCCCTAAGGAATCTGAAAGGCTAATTAGGGTGAGCTTCACCATGAAGAATACAGTTGTTAAAACAGCTTTTGTACACACTGGAGTAATGATCATTCTCATACAGGTGCAGTGATTTGTTGCTGCAATTTGCAGCCATATATCTCTCAGGAGCTAATTCGGATGTTGTTATTTATTGCATGTATGATTATTAATGATATCTTAGCAACTGCTGGAAGTGACTGGTTTCACCTCAGGAAGTAACGTATTTTATCTCAATGTTTACAGACACCAGTTTCTGTAGAAAATCAGTTCTTCCTTTGACCTCCCCCACCTCCAACTGTAAGGTCTCAACCATCATTACTTAGAGATATTTTCCTCGCACTGTAAAAATTTTTGCCATATGAAATGAGAAAAAAACCCTGTCAGCTTTTCTTTATATTGAAGAAAGTTTTTTACCATTAAAAGAAAATAAAAAGAGGATTTTTTTAAATGCCTCTGAAAAGGAGAGAAAAAGCAGTATTGTGTACAAGTGTATTTAAATAAATAAATAAATATCTGTGTAGTTTATTGGGCCAAGTTCTTAGATCACTTGTACTTTTTCATAGGGAAAGTGAAACACTTATTTTTCAATTAAAATAAAAGCACTTCTTTTTCAATTAAAAATGCTGCCGATGTGCAGAAGCGCTTGCAGAAATGAAAATTTTGTAAGATCACTTACATGTTTCACAGTAGTCTTACTTCCAGTGGCTTATGCTTTTGTGTTTTATGCATCAAAAATCAGTAGTTTTCTATTCCATGATGTTCTATCAAGTTGTTGCTGAACCTACATTTAAACTGAGATCTTCTTTCTTGGTGTCTGGGGGAAAAAATGAGTGTAATCAAGAAAACCAGATGAGCTCATTCTGACTAATTTCAATCCCATTTGAATACTGAGTTTCAAAGAGTGTCTTGAGCACAGCCTTTATTGGAGGTGTGCTCCCCTAAGAAGAGATTGTGAAAAATGCATGGGAGTTCAAATGAATCCTGACAAAACAAAGAATAGTAAGTGGATCAGTCTCCTTAGCTCTTGCCGGAAGTCGTCTTGTTTGCAGCTCAGTCTGGTCCAGGAATTTGCCCTGTGTAGGTAGTGGAAATCCCTCTGAAGGACAGAAAACATGAGTTCTGAACATCCTGTAAATTTATAGAGAGTGAAGTGACAAAAAAGAAAATGTGTGATAAGGTAGATTTTTCAAGGGAGAGAAAAAGCCAAAGAATTTTACAGACTACACAAGATATGCCCTTTTGTAATCACAAGTGTTAAAGAAAAATTGAAATATTATATTTTACAATTATCTAATAACTAAGAGTTAGCAACAAATAATTAGATATTAATGTATCTAAAATGTATAGTATTATAAGATTTTAAATTATCCTGATTGCTTTAGTAAACCTTTCATGATCAATGTCAAATAGCAATACTAGATCAAAGAGAAAAAAGAAATCTAGTGTTCACTGGGCAGAGCTAGGTTAATCTCATCTGTACATTAATATATGAATGAAAAATAGTGATCTCTAGTTAACATATTAAATAATTTCCTCACAATAGTTAACAGCAGCTTATTTTCTGCTTTTTTTAAAGGATGAGTGTGTATGAATAATTTCATCTCAGCCCACCAGTGTTTCATAGCTACTTTTAGTAACAAAACACCTAAAAATACTAAAAATCATTTAGTCTATCAGCCAACAATAACTTGAATCATATTAGTCTAAATTGATAGCAATGACACTAGAAACTACAGAATCTGTTTTAAGGTTTAGAGTGGTTTAGATATGTAAGTGATTTTTCTTAAAATAAAAACACTGAATTTGGATTTATGGTATTCTCGATCCCATCTTGTTTGCATGCTCATAGATTTTTAAGAATTTGCATAAATTATGGCAGCTAGCTCACAAATACACATTTGCATAAATGTGCAGATAGGTAGCATCACAGAAATTCACATTCATTTATTCCTGTATCACATATATGTTGACAAAAATTGCTTATCAGCAAGTAACTGATATCGTCTGGTTCTGAAAAAAGGTGCAATATTTTGTGGACAGTTATGGTGTTTGTGGTGATTAAGAAAACTGCAAACATTAGCAACTTTCACAAATAAAGGATTCATGGAGTAAGGCTTTTCTTCCGTAGACATCATGGCTGAAAAATTTTCCATAACAAATGAGAAACAAACCAAAACCTCTTCACAGACACATCTCAAACATAAAAGGCAACAGACTTGTCAAAACATTTGTTGTTCATTGTTTAGCTGAATGTGATGTTTCATAGCTTACTTCTTCAATGTAATTTGAGAATCATGTGAGAAGAACTATCCAAAATATCAAAGATTTCACTTTTTAACATTCTAATATTTGCATACATATATATTGTGCTTAGACATACATTTCTGTCTCTTTTTTTTTGCACAAAGTACATAGGCCTGCACACTAGTGGGAAAAAAGCCCTGTAAAATGTTCCAAGATCTTAAATTACAGTGAACAGTGGCTAAAAAGGGTTTCTGATATGTGAGATGATAAAAAATATTGCGCACTGGCTGGAGTTTTCCATGGTTTTAAATGGTCCTTTTTGACAGCAACTATTGCCACAGAATGCAAAAACCCACCTTGATTCAACTGCTTACATTGTAAAGGGAACATGTTAGCATTCCTCTTACTTTGCCATTATGCCATGACTTTGTCAGATTGATGCAAGAAAACAGAACTTTACAGCTTTTGTCCTTAGACATCTACAGAGGATAAGGTTAGTATAAAATTTACAAGATTTTGTTGTTTTATTTCATGGGGTTTTTGGGGATTTTTCTTGTTGTTTTTTAAGGAAAAGTACTGTAACATTTAAATACCTGAGGATCTAAGCACATTGTTCCCCAAGAAGCTCTGTAAAGATTTGGGGGCTGAGTAACAGGAAAGCCTTAAGGATTGACTAACCCAATATGACTGAGCAGACAAGGCTTGAAGGAAAGCAATGAGCTGGCATATCTAGACTACAAGAACAACATCAGGTAAAACAAGTGAATTTCAGGACTGAAAAGGCTGTAAGAATTTGCAAGTAGATGTCAAAATGCATACCAGAAAATGTCAAGAAAAGCATAACAAGCACTGGTTGTGGAAATTAAGGTGGTAAATATGTGTCTGATGAGCAGTGTGCTAGAACTTGCTCTCTTAGGAGCAGCTTTGCAAGTAACAGTGAAAATAAAAATGCCTCAAACCTCACGACCACAAGCGAAAAAAAAAAAAAATTAGTGACAGTATCTGCAGAAAATCTTTGAGTCAGAATGCAAATAGAGGTAAATGAAACCATGGCTGAAACATGCCTCTGGAAAATCTCAGTCATTCCTGTTCTATCAGAGCTTGGGCAAATTCTTCTGCTCTTTAGAAAGGAGAACAAATGAACAGCAATTTTCAAGAGATCATATGGAAAATTTGAAGAAAATAATTAGGGCAAGCATTTGGAAATGTTTTCCTGAAAGTACCCATAAGAAAAGGTATTTTGGAAGTGCAGGTTCTTATGTGCAGGCAATAACAAGTTCGTGTGCATGGCACTTACAGAGCAGCAAGTCAGGCTGTATCAGGTGCTGGCTCTGAAATACTGAGTGAAGGTAATGCTCTCCAGTGGAAAACCCACGTGGTGCTGGGGGAGTACTGCAAACTGAGGAGTTGTTCATCATCTCCCTGGAGTCACTGAATGAGCAGGAAGAGCAAATGGCCAGGAGCTCCTGAGTTGGAAACCCATTTAAATTACAGCAGCAGAGAGAAAATGAGCAAATCTTTAGATAATGTTGTATGTAGAAAGCTTCTCATCAGAGCGACTGCGGCAGCTACTATTTATGGGCTATCCTGCGGAGTCATCAGCATCAATGTTGCATGCTTTGCCCTTTGTTCACAGTTTCAGTATTAAACAGATGAGGCTCTTCCCTGCAAACCATGGAAGCAGAAGTTGTCATGGTGTGGAATAATGTCCTTCCTGGTTTCCACCTCTTGCGCTGGACTGCAGCTGTGGAGGAGCCTTGTGAGGCTGTGCAGGAATGTAAATTTTAATGGGATGAATGTTCTTTGCCTTTCTCATAAAACTACTGCAGGGGCTGGCCAACATCTCCTGCTTAAAAAACCAGCCTGATAGAGAGATCTTCCTGTTTCATATTTTCCACTCAATTTGTGGTGACTTATTTTGTTTGCTTATGGTCACTGATGTGTTTGTGTAGTACAAAACCCTTGCCTTATCTCTTGAGGAGAAAGTTAACTCACACACTTTATTTTAAAACTGCCAAATGATGGTCAGTCTCAGCATGCAATTTTTGTTTAACTTGTATACCTGTCACTGCAATCACCACATGGAAACATTGATTCCCAGTTATCCATGTCATGTGATCTACTGTTGTATGGGCTATCCGTAAAATAATCACAGGTTTCCTGTTCAGCCGTGCACACTCCCAATTCAGTACCTAATGATACATTCCACTGATTTGTAAAACAACACAAGCATGAGATGTAAATACATATATACAACTCTCTGTTTAAAGAGATTATTTCTACTGACAGTGGATGCACATCAAGACAGCACCAGATTTGGTGTTACATGATGAAGTTTCCTAGCACAAGCAGCAGCTGTAGATTTGATCCAATAAATATTTTTTGTCACCAAGTAATTCATGTTTTTGTAGCTAGTCTACTGAATTCAGAGATGACTGTGGGGAAGTGCAAATGAATTTCAAGTGTGGCCAATTAGGTGAGTAAGCAAAGCTGATTCATTTTGAATTGCCAGGGGTTATAGAACATGAATCACTGTCACAGGTCAGCTGCTCCTAAGTCACTAAATGCCAGTTGGTTTCGTGCCTTCAGACCTGAAGTTGTTGATAGCAAAGGAAATGCCTCTTCCATCTGTCCAAGCCTTCCAGACATTGGATGAATTCCTAATGTAAATACTCGTGTTCTGTTTTAGGAAACTTACAGGAGAAAAACTCCCTCAATCTTACCTGGAAAACTTAGGTTTAAGAGGCACATGCAGGAGGTTGGTACTGCTGCTGCTGCTGCTGTATCCATGGATAGATAGAGCACATGCTAAAGAAGAAATGGTAGAGACTGAACACTGTATGGTGCACCAAACTTGCACAGCAGTTGTGCAAAGAGGGAGAGTTATTTTTCTGCTGATATACACAAAGCCCATAAGTTAATTTTTTCAAGGAAAACAATAGAAGTATAGAAGTAAAAAGGTTTTAGAGGAATGATGCAGCTTAGCCATCACCTAATTTGCTTCATCCAGTTTATGGAAATTTAATTTTCTTTCCTCCAGTTGCTTAACATGTTTAACAAAGTAGGTCCAAATTCACAGAGATCCAACAGAAGAAAACATGATGTAAAAAATCCCCAAACTATAGAACTTGGACACAGTAAGAAATAAAAAGTTAAAGGTTCTGCATTATTTCCAGCAATAACTGCTTTCACCTCTTTGGTGTTCAAGTTATGTAAACTTAGATTCTCAAGAGATCAGCAAATAAAAGAATACAGTGGATGGTAAAGAAGCCTTTGTTTGATCTCCTTTGCAGACCATTCCTGATTTGTCCTTGATAACTTCAGAGAAACTATATATTAATTTACTTCCACAACAGGGTATTTCATACAGTATGTTCTGTCCCATTCTGACAATTTATTTTCCATGGCCTATTAAATTTCCTAGTGGAAATGTTGATAAAAGAATCCTATGGTTGTAAGAATATATCCGTATTTTCTCTCCTGTGAACCTTTAAAAAAATGAAGAAAAACATAGCATAATTCATCAGAAATAATACAAATAAATAATTATAATGTGGAGACTTTTCCCCCAATAAAGACAGAAAGAACAAACCAAATAAAATTGAAACTGTCTTTTATTGAGAAATGATACTATTTCTAGATGAATAGTAAATGCTGGCAAAAAGAGAAATGAAGCTTGTTAATGATGCAATGCTTGGAATCAAATAACATTAAGTGTAACACTCAGTTAAACACATGAAGAATTGCTATAAGAAATGAGAAGCTCTGACAGAAACTGAACTGTCTGAAACCTTGTCTTTCTAGCCAGGGAATGGTTAGAGGTCTCAAAAGATCTAAAATAAATTCCAAAAAGCTATAAAAACAAGAGAATGGAAACCACATGCAACATAATGGAGTCTCAAAGCACCAAAGAACTTCAGTCCAATATAGACAGACTACACAGATGTATATAGGTTACTTTCAGCTTGGATGCGTTTTGAACACTTTTATACAGAAAGCTTTTTTTTTTTTTTTTTTTTTCCATGAAATGATGCAGGATGAGCATATTTGTGACATATCTGGTGAACTTTTACTGTCCACTTTGTTTAACTGCCCCCCCCCCCTCAAAATTTAAACTATCATGCAGCAGAAGATATTTCTTTCCCATATTTATTATTTCTGTTTTTTATTTGCTCTGTTCTTCTCACTTCATGCATCATATGCACTACTAGTGATGAATAGAGCTTGAGCAATCATATGCTGGTACTGGAAGGTATTCTGTGCTTTACTATTCTGGTGGTTTAGTGAGTGTGACAGAGGATGAAATTTAGTTCTAATTTTGTCATTTCATAACTCACAAAAACATTGTCAGTGCAGTAAGGTGAATAGCAGCAAGGCAACATTAAATATCTTTTGAATTAGAAATAACAACACAACTCAAGTGTTATGAAAGGTGGCAAAATTCAAAAGATAATGGATGTGACTCCCCTCTGACTGCTCTATTACTTAAGGTTTTTCCTTCTTTTTCAATTTTTTCTTTTTTAACATATATTTTTACTTTGTAGAAAAAGCATACTGTCAATGGTACAAAATTAAATGCACTCTGCACCAAAGTCACATATATAAACCTTTTTTCAAAGAAACACTCTTTGAAACTCTTTCCTCCCCCAGGTGCTTTCACGATGCTTTAACCTCACTTTAGGAGAAAACCACTTAAGTACTGGAGAATAATTCACATTTTATCTCAGCTCTCCTGTTGAGATCATGAGGCAGGGTACCTCATTTTAGGAAAGACATATTGCAGCGCATGTACTCACCCACTAAGGAGTGGACTGGCCTCACTGGCCAATTTTATGTGTATTAAAGCACCAAATGGTAGCAGATGTCACTTGACACTAGAGTAAGCTAATGTCATGGGTTGATGCTGGCTGTATGCCAGGAACACACAAAAGCTACTTTCTCACTCCCCTGCTGCAGCTGGACAGAGGAGAGAAAATTTAATGAAGGTTATATGGGTTATGATGAGGACCAGAAGAGATTGCTCACTAAATACTGTTAAAGGCAAAACAGGCTGAACTTGGATGTATAAAGTGAATTACTTGCTAAGAAAACCAGAGCAGGATAATGAGAACTAAAACAAGCCCTTAAAACCGCCTTTCCCCCACCCCTCCCTCCTTCTCAGCTCTATCACCTATCCCAGAGGTGCAAGGAAATATGGAATGGGTTGTGGTCAGTTCATCTCTTGTGGCTTTTCCTGCTGCTCAGGAAGAGGAGTCATTCCCCTGCTGCACCATGTCATCTCTCCACAGGAGACAGTTCTCCGTGAACTTCTCTGGTGTTTCCATCTCACCAGCAGCAGCTCCCTGTGACCTGCTGCAATGTGAGCCCATCCCACGGGCAGCTCTGCTCCCCAAATTGCTGCAGCATGGGTCACTCTTCCATGGGGTGGGCTCCCTCAAGGACTGGCTGCTCCAGCACAGGAGCAGGGCCCTTCTCTCCATGGGTTTCCTACAGGATCACAGCTTCCTCCCAGACATCCAGCTGCTTCAGTGGGGGTTCCTCCATGGGCTGCAGGTGGATCTCTGCATTCCCCATGGACCATCATGGGCTGCAGGGGCACAGCTGCTTCACCATGGTCTCACCACGGCCTGCAGAGGAATCAAGCTCTGGCACCTGGAGCACCTCCTCCCTCTTCTTCTCCACTTAGCTTGGTGTCTACATGCTGTTTATCTCACATATTTTCAGCCTGCTTTTCTCTGACTGGAATTAAAACTGCTACAAAACCTTTGCTTTGATTTCTTCTTAAATGTGTTATCACAGAGGTGTTCCCACCATTTCTAATTGGCCCTGCCTTGGTCAGGAGCATATCCATTTTCAGAGTCTTCAGGGTCTGCTGGACATGGTGGAATTTTCTAGAAGTTGCTCACAGAAGCTACCAAAAACAGGTCATGCAAAACCAATACAGCTAGTTCTCAAAACAAAGACAATTTAATCCATCCAGCTCATTGTCTCAAACTTTACTTGTCCTAACTACACTTTTCAACACTTGAAATAATGTTGAATAATGTAAAGCCTCTATTTTATCCCAAAGGCAAAAATAAGTTGCTTGTTGTTAAGTAGCTTCCCATAGACTTCAGAAACTATTTGGTGATGGTGCACGAGCCTTGCATTTCAGATTTCTAACGATTTCTCCCCATCACAAGTGAGGAGTGTTATTCATAGGAGGCAGTACCTTCATGTTTCAGTCATTAGTAGAAATGAGCCATAGATCATGTCATGTTGTCTCTAATCTAGTTAGATTTTGACAGCAGACAGGTTCCCAAATCATAAGGTCACATTAGAAACCTTTAAAAACTCATTAGCTCCTTATAATTATTCTAATATCCAAAGCACTAAAAATCAGAAAGCTCATTTCTGGTTCAGAATCAACTGTGAATATTCTCAGAAAAAGCCTTGCCTTTCTTTCTCAGAAATAGCTTGTCTGAATATGAACATTTGGAGCTGGTACAGAAAAAGACTACTTTCCTTCCTGAGCATGAAGAATGAAGTCAATCCATTCTGTAACCAAGATGAAAAACTTACAACTGAACTCTGATTTGGGACATCATCTTTTCCAGGCCATCTCCTCCTGAATATTTGAACATCCCCCTGCCAAATTCAGAAAACACTGCCTTCCTCTAAACTACTTTTTCTTTTTCTTTTTTTTTTTTTAAGTCTTAGCTGTTTATTTTCTTTTCTTTTGCAGTCACTGTAGAAAAGGTTTCTGTTAGATCTTACGTGTTGAATGCCTTATAAACGGCATACTCTTAAGTACACCTTGGCACCTTCATGGTCAGGACCATCCTCTGTTGTTCTGCCATTGCTGAGTCCCAGTCTTTATTTTATTTTGAACCATACAAGGACCCAGCCCACATGTTTGAAAGTGTTTTGAGTCACAAACAAAGTGACCCAAAAATACCTTTCCCCACTAGATATTAAATGAAGAAAGGACCATTCTTTCAGAGTATTTAGCACTAGCTGTCCATTAAAGCCCCTGGATGGGATGACTGGACAATATTACACTCTGAGCTGGAGCACAATTTTAAAGGTTCCGCTATTTGATCTTAGTGGAAGTCACAACTGAACCAAACTTTACTCACCCTATTTCAATAGATTTAAGCCAAGTCTGGCCAAATCTTTTTCTATACTTAATTTCAATAACACAACCATTTTATTTCATGACACAGTTCTATAAAAGTATATTGTTCTTTTCCATACTATCTCCAGAATATGGACAAAACCCTGCTAGAGCAAACAAACCAGCAAAATAAAACAATGACCAACCATTAAAAAAGACAAATATTATTTAAAGTATGCATAAAGACAATTAGGTTATTCATAACTTTTTTAATTGCACTTCTCCTCACATCAAACTTGATTTCTGTGAAAATGTGTTTTCCATAATTTTTGGAACCTTGTGCTTCTCTTTTTAGTAGAGTTCATGAATTGACTTTGACTGCTCCATGGAACTAGCACAAGACAACTACAATCAAAGCCAGTTTTTTTTTCAATTAGATCTCCAGTGTAAAACAAATAATAATCATAAATTTAGTTCTTGTTATAATCTTTTCATGCACTGCACTTATCAGGGCCCACAAAGCTAAAAGGAACATGTTGACCTAAGGAAGCAGAGACTATTACCATGGTTACAAGGAACATGTTTACCTGTGTGGGTTAAGTGCAGAGCTAGATTTATAAAAGACACTTACTGGCAATATTTCTTGCCCAGTAATGTAGAGCTTGTTTCCCAAAGAATCAGTAATTGCCTTACCAGCAGTGCACTGAGCACTTTTATTATGGAGTTTATTAAAATGCCACTAACATTTAAAGAAACAATCACCAAGGACATTAGCTTATGTGCAACGAATATTTCTTAAGCTATCAACTCTGCAAACACAATTCTATTACTCAAAAATAAACTAGTTCTATTCTTTTGGCAGCTTACGTGGCTTACATCACAATTTGCAATAAATATGACAGGATCAGAAAGAAACTGGCCATACTTTGATCTTTCCCAGGGAAGAGCAGGAATATTTCTGTGCTCTTCAGTGATGCAAGAGTTTCTCCCAAATTTTTGATATGACATGTAGCCACATGCTGGGGAGCTACATGTATATTTTCCCCTCATGAGTCCCCTCAGTCACTTCACTGGGCAAAAGTGTTGGCAGCAGCTTCTTTTCAGGGTGACCAACCTGGGATGTTCCAGGGAGGTATCTAGTTTTCAAAGAGAAACCCAGCTCCTGTTGTCTACCCAAAACCACATGATAGCCAGCATTGAACATACTTGTTTATACAAGACAACATCAGAGATACTGTCTACATCAGTAAAATTAAACTTGGAAGCATAAATGCACACGGCTTCAAACAGTTCTTGTTGCTCAGCGTGCCATCCAACCTGGCCAGGACACCTCCAGGGATGGGCAACCACAGCTTCCTTGGGCAACCTGTGCCAGTGTCTCTCCACCCTCACAGTAAAACATTTTTTCCTAATATCTAATCTAAACCTACCAAAGAGCAAAACTATACAGGAAAGAATGGGAGCTGCTTGGTCAATAAAATACAAATGTAAATGTCTGAGAAGTCTCTTCATACCTACAATAAATGTCATTTATAGAACTGTCATTGTGGAACAATGTTAACTATAACAACTCTGTTTTGAAGAGAATTTTTTCTCCCCTACATCTGACTGTATCTGCTTCGTTCATTTTATCCAATAGCCCTGTGAAATCCTCCATTTTGGAGCACGTGATATGCCATACAGGTGGTGCTGCCTCAGCAGGAAACTCACTCCTTTCTGAGGGACAGTCAATTATTTTCAGGGAAACTAAAACAGAGGAATAAATATTATATGCTGATGGATATTTGTCAGAAAAGATAGGAATACTTTCAACAGACCTAGTCAGACACAATATGTTCCACACATCTACATTTTCTATGGCAAAGGGAATAGCGCTCTCCAGCTGCTCCCCTGGCAGGACTGAAGTTTTGTCTCATAAATTTAAATTATAGATGACATAATGGTGGAATGGAAATGGATTGCACCTATAGAGATAAATCCAGAAAAAAACCCTGGAAAGAAAAAATGAAAAGTTTCTGACATACCACAGATCTTCTGTTTGTTGTGATATTCTCTCCAACTCAACACTTTGTAAAGCAATTTGTTTCTTTTTTAATTTCCCTCCACCTCCATGGAAAGTGATGAACATTTTTGTGAAGCTCACAGAGAGTGCTAGGTTGCAAATATAACAAAGAGTTTGCCAAAGCCTGGGAGTCCTAACTGACAATATTTTCAGTTGTGTCAGTGTTTTAGGATTATTGTAGTGTTGTCATATTATGGCATAAAAAAATAACATGGAAGCATTTGTGCCAAAAAACTTAATGTTTCACTGAAAGCACACATGAAGTATCCATAGGTACTTTTGGGTTCTTTGCCAAAACATCATTTTAATATGAACCATTCAATAGTTTTTCTACTCTCTCATGAGAAACTCTACATTTTAATTTAAACCAATAAGACAAAAACACTGGCAGGTTTTCCACATCTGAGACTGATGGGGAATAATGAGGAAATTGTTTGATAAACTGCAGTACATTGGGATGATTTGGCAGCCCTGGAAAGGAGATGGTCTCAGGTCTGGAGCCTGGTGAAGGTTCTGCTTCTTTTTCCACACAATGAACTTGTCATTTTGTAAAATGTGCAGAACTCCACAACAAATTTAGCAGCCTATGTCATTGATAAAGCAAAGCCTGTAAGTAGAGACAGAGGAAAAACAATACTAAGAGGGGTAGAATTTTACTTGGGGATAGGTAAAGATAGTCTATCTCATTTCTTGAATTCAATTAAAATGATATCTGAATGATCAAAACAGGAAATTAGAGAAGTGCTCTTGTGTACTGTATCTCTGGACATTAACCATTTGAAGGCATATCAAGCTTGAGAGACCAGTGGAAATAAAATCTCAAATTGAACAAAATGAAAAATACACATGCTTCAGACTACATTCAGATCCAGATGACTGGCTTACCATACAAATATACTAGGTGTGAAAATTAGGAATTTATTTCTATGAATATTATTAAACAGAACTTTTTCTTTTGGATAATCCAGCATAAATTCATCCAGCTGCACTCTGACAAATATCAGCTCTTGAGTGAAGGTAGATGTAGAATTTGGTCATTACTCAGAACTCTGATCTTTTGGAAACTGTACTTCATCATACTGTAGACTTTGCTAGTGATTGCTACAATGATCTCAGTGGCAGCTCAGGACCAAGTGGCAGCAAAAAGTGAGATTAAAAATCTGGCCCAAGGATTTCAACTGCAGAAACAGATGTTGAAAGAACATTCACTAGAAACAAACACATTTTTGTTTCTTTACATTTAGACCTGGTCAACAAGGGCATAATGAAAGAGATCTCAAAACAAAAGACAATATATAAATGCCATGCACTAATAATGCCATATATAAAGAGTTAAAACAAAGATGACAGCAGAAATTTGTCTTTTGAAAACTTCTCCTGCCTCCCGATGTTTTCTGCCAGTCTCTACCCAGTGTGACCATTAGGTCTTTTCAGAAGCACAGAATCACTAGATTGGAAAAGATCTTCAATATCACTGAATCCAATCCATGCACTAACTAAACTAGACCATGGCGCTGAGTGTCACATCCAATCTTTCTTTAAACACATCCAGGGATGATGACCCCACCACCTCCCTGGGCAAACCATTCCAGTACTTTATCATCCTTTCTCAATTGTTGCTGCAGCCTCCCAGCAAGAGTATGAGGGATCCAAACCCTTCACATTCTTTAAATGGAAAAAATCCATCTTATAAAATCATAGACCCATAAATAGGTTTGTGTTGGAAGGGACCTTGAAAATCATCTAGTTTCACCTCCCCATGGACAGGGATTCTACCAACTAGACCAACTTGCTGCCATTGGGATTTTCTCCATGATCTTCCCAGGGACAGAGGAGAGGCTCAATGATCTGTAATATGATGTGAATGCAGCAAGGTGTTATACCAATGGCTCATAAAGTCTCTTCTATGTTGCTTGTTAGATTGTTTATAAGTGGCCAAACCTTCAAAATAGATCAAGTTTAAATAAAGGCTACCAGGCATATTTCAGGGCCCTGAATAGACAGGATCTTTCTTACAGCAAGGTTCTTAATGAATGCAAAACCTGCTTTTACAAATATTTTTGTCACTTAGAATTTTCCTACTTTTACAAATTTTTCTGCAACCAGACTTATTTGCTAGGATATATGTGAAAAGTAGAAAAAAAAAGTGCGTATAAACATATTAAATGTGAATTAACTGAGAATTTAATAATTAAAAGGAATGCACAGCAATTTGGACAGCTCTTGCCTGGCAATGGTTGTTAGAGCATCTAAATCAAATATAGAAAGCTACACACAGGTGCCAGAGGTTAAGGTGTCCAACACCTGACCTTTCAGGATAAGCACTGAAAAAAGTAAAATGGATGTCATAAAGGACTAAATTTTAAAAACATTTTGAGACCTGCTGCTGCAAATAGGCATACGGACCTGGGATTTTGGGCGAAATTTACACATATCTATCTGAATGAGTTGAGTCAAATTTGACCTGCCTCAAGCCCAAGACAGTTCCAGCCTGGAATGCAACAGCAGCTCTGCCAGACACTTACTTTGAACACACTGAGATACTCATTTGTTTATCCTGTTTCCAGATCTAACATTTTTTGCATACCACCAAACACTCCATTGCCAACAAAAAATCCTTGTAGGACCTTAAATCCCTGAAAGACAAGTGGACATCTAAAACTCCTCTTATACCAAATAGTACATACTGATCTGCCGCAACTATGTTGTGAAAAGACTCCTGCTTGTTTTTTGGAGCAAACATTTGACTCCAGAGTGGTGATCCTAAACAGAAGAGATATCCTCTGGCATTTAGGACTCCTATCTCTCAATTCTCTCAAACTGGCAAGACAATAGAGCACTTCATGTTCTGAAAGAAAAAAAAAAAAATATATATATACATAGTTATTAAATGAGCAACTGCTTTCCCAATTTTTTATCAAATATTTATGCACCTAATGCACTAATTCAACAGCTTCTCCTTGTTCAGCCTGTTGTGTCTCTCCATTGGCTTCTGTGGAGTTAGGCTGAAATGTGATAACTGAAAGGAAGCCTGTGTCACCCTTCTAAACTCAAGGGTGGTAAAGCTCCAAAAGCAGTTAGCAAGGCTTGCTCATAGCCTCATTCATCTTCAGGCTTTGTATCTAAAATAAGAAAATTCTCAGCAGTTTCTGACATGCTGCCGAGGCAGCAGCCTTAGAGTACGCTCCAACCAAAAGCCTCCAAACACATCCTTAAACCAGCACGGTGCTGCCAAAAATATAAATAAGCCACTGGGCCCTCCAGAATGGGAAAACATACTTCAAACTTCTTAGAAAGCCACAAGTCAGAGAGGGAATGTGCACTCCTGGCCTACATGAGAAGTCATTTGCACCTGGCAGAGGCAGAAGACCTAAAGAGTCATAAAAGCCTGATGTATGGGAGTGTTTTTTGTCTTACAAATGGGAGTGAGGATTGGAGTTTTGTCAGCTTTGCCATAAAGCTGTGAATCACAGGTTCCTGGTGTGTACAGCTGTGCCAGGGCGCTTCTCAGCAGCAGTGTCTGCACCAGCATATGCTGCTCTTTTCCTGGCTGAAGGTGATTAAAACTAGTTTTATTCATTTATTCATTATTCATTTATTTCTTCACCATCTTCCCCTTACTTTAATCTCTCTAGTATTAAACAACTATTTTGAGGCAGAAAAGAAGAAGTAAACTGCAGGTAAATCTTGTTTTGTTCATTAGGCTTTGTACACTACTTTCTGACTAATTTCTCCCTTGACCATCTTACAGTCACTGTAACTCTTAAAATAAAGAATGAGCCTAAATGAAGCCTTTGATGTTTTTTAGAATTTCTTAGTATTTCTAGAATTACAGAAACACAGTGGTACCCAGAAAAACCCTGGATACAATCATCATGACTTTTCAGTGCCTATTATATCTCTGATTTTGGTTTAATTAGCTGCACAGAGAGTCTGCACAGTAGATGGGATGGTAGGTTAAGAATTTTAATACTTCAGGTAAATACAGGTTACATTTATTACCTCTGATGTACTGTGGCTTTCAGTGCATAGCTTCCCAGCAGGGACATTTATGATTCTGTTGTGCTGCATAGGTTATATACCATAAGAAATGTTCCTAGTCCAGGGTGAGATTTATCTTTGAATGAGAGCAGCAGCCTGAGGCCTGCTCTTCATTGAACTTTACCTCCTGCCTTAAGATAGTTTGTGGGCCAGAAGAACACTTCAGTGAAAAAAAACACCAATTTAATGCATTCTAGCACACATCTTAATTGATTATTTAAAGAATTTATCAGCTAGAAAAAGAAAGGCGGCATTGAATCTTCAAGCAAAAAAAGGAATAATTTTTAAAAATTAAATTATTTGCAGACTGCTTGGAGATTCAGTATAATGGATTTATTTTCGTAATAAATGGACACACATAAAGTGCAACATAAGGCGCAATTTTGCATGTTTTATAAACATGTTATTTCCACTATGGAATAGAATCTCTGAAGCTTATTGATAGAAATACTGTTATTTCTTAAATCAATAAAATCTCTGGTTGGGATGTTTATACTAGCTTCTTAAAATCAGAAGCAATACAAAAAGTTTTGAGAATGTGAAGTGAAAAGTAGTATATCCACTTAAATCTACAGAGATCATCCACATATGCACAGCTGGACCTGGAATGAATCTGGCACATGGGGGTTAATCTCCTACCCAAAATGTCAGGGATCTTTTCACAGGAGTAAACTGCAGATTGGGAAACAATTACCTTAACTAGTTCCTGATGTGCTGTATCACACCACATTCAAATCTCCATCTGTGGTGTCTGCAAGTACTGTTCACAAAATGGATGTTTCAATGCAAAAATAAATATGATGTAGCTTTGTGACAGTGACACAGAGAGATTTTTATCACATTATAGGCCCAGGCATTTAATCTGAAAGATATGCTTGTGTAAATCCCACATAATGCCTAATTTTTAGATCTAGGTGAGTACAGAGGCATAATTTTCTATATTATCAAGTTGGACTCTAAATATATTTCTCAAAGTATTGTTCTTTTGATGTCTTGTCACACTGGGTTGCTATTCATTGTTACAGAGTACCCATGTACTACTCCAGACATGACTGCATTTTCAAAGAATGAAATACTTTTAATGCAGCAGTATTTATAGTACTAAGGCTTGGATAACCACATGGTATGTCTATATCATACCACAAAACATTACTGACCCATGAAGCAGAAGCACAAATTTTTGTGCAAATCCCTTTTCTCGGTGCTTCTTTTTTGGTGGGCTCATAGTGCCCCAAGTCCTTCCCCTCATTCATGAATGTTTGACTAAACTGGGGAATAGCAGCAGCAACATTCCCAAAAAGTTATCTAGTAGCAAATCCATCATGAGCCAATAGCAGCTACTAATAATCAACCAGAGTCACTAAAGGGTAAAAAAATTGACTGGTAGCAGCTACAAAGAGATTATAGAACTAGACTGCCTGATAAAGCCATCACCACCTTAGCCCAAAGCAGGAAACAGTTCAAGAAAGAGTAAAGAAAGATTTTACTTTATAGGTGGGGAAAAGCAGAGACCAGAAATGAAGGTTTCAACTGCACAGGGAATATTATCGTGAAAGAAAAAGAGTAAAACAGAGCAAAGGGACAAATGGTGTTTGATGAGAGGAAGCAGGGAAAAAACTCAAGGGGAGGAGAAAAAGAATCTGTAGGAAAAAAGACGATGTGGGAATCTTCTTGAATGGAACAATCTTACCAAAGTTTCAGGGTGACCCCATTCAAGTGTCTTGATGCTGTCTCTAAAAGCACAGACAGTTCATTTCATGGCCATATTTCTAGCAATATCTCCCTGTTTATTCATTTTCTCCTGATATGGTCCCCCCAAGAAGCCTCAGAGAGTTAACAGGAAAGTGAGCTTTTCTAAAATAACCTGACTGGACCCTATAGTTACCTTTTTGGGCTTTGGGGATTTTTAAATTTTTTTTTTTCTTGCCTGTTTGAATTCTGTTTCTTCTGAGTTTAAAATATGGAAATGCTAGAGGAAGGAACAACCTTCATTCACCATACCAATACCTTTCATTGTAACAAAATACATTTCTGCAAATGCACATTTATTTGAAATACAATTTTTGAAGAAGTCCCATAATACTTGGCTAAAATTATCTCTGGTATAATTCCACTGAATTAAAAGAGGCTGCAGAGGAAGGGGATGAATTTGCCTCCTGGTATTATTGGTGAAATATAAAAGAGTTTTATGTCAAGATGTTTTTTATGAACTTGAATCCAGTTTCTAATCATCCAGATTGCCCTGTACAATAAACTCTTGATTATGACTGCTGGCGTTAACAGTAATAAGACAAGATGATGTGCAGCACAATTTTCTTCATTCAGCTTTTCATTCTTCCACTGCTCCTTAAAAGTCGCCCTATCTTTCTGTCAGTTTTGCTTAAAAGTCATGTAAAATTAGATATTATCAATCAAGTCACACATCCTCAAGTGCAAAACCATTATTTTGTTGATTGCCATGTAGCTTTGTGAGATGAATTGGTGCAGTTCCACTCCTTGTTGGGGAAAGTTGGCTCTGCCTTGCTCAGGCAACTTTCTGCTGAACTAGAGAGCATAGGGGAAAGCACCAACTTTCCATTGGTTTAAAGTAACACTGTAGAGAGTGATCAAAGACCCTTTTCTGCATTCTTTCCACTCTGTATCCTCAACCATGTGCACTTCTCTCCACTAACACTAATTAAACCAAGGAGGAAAAAATTAAATGTTTGCACTCTAAAGACAAATTTATTTCAAAAGAGAGCAACTTACTGGAAAGATAATCAACAAAAGGCTTTCATTTTGAAATCACAGCCTGGCTTTCCCCTGGCTTTCTCGTTTGGGCTCAGGGTTTGGAAACCTTTCAGCTCTTGTTATGTTTGGTTTATCAATATCGAGAATTCATTGCAGGCATGAGAACTCAAGCCTAGAAGTTACTGTAGAAATCCTAGGATATGCATCTGAGAACAGCATGGCTAATGGGATGTATCAGTATCCTGCTGGGAATTGCTGCTTCAAATAAGAAAAATATGTGGGATTTCAAGCACTGGGGAATTTGTCTTCTCTATTTCTCTTTTTCTACTGCTCAGTCAGCTAAATTACATTCTTCTCTGTCTGAGTGTGAAGTTCATACAAATTTTTTATTTAGTCCTATACAAAAATCTTCAATTTCTGTAATATCAGACACATTTGTGTGGCTGATATTTTAAATGGATGTGTGGAAAACCTTCTTCTCTACCAAATAATTAAAGCATCATAATTCTCTTCAGTAACGAAATAGGCACTGAGGCACAGTTTACCAAGCACAAACAGGATCAGGTGGAGGAAAAAACCAAACAAAAAGCACGGGGATGAGAGATGAGACCAATAAGATCTCTAGGAGTTGTGGTAGCTAAAAGGATGCCTACACCTCTGTGAGATGTAGGTATGAACAGAGTTTTGCTTCCAATGCAGCTCCTATAAGAGAATATACTATCTCTGCCTTCAGAGGAAATCAGTTAGCTGGGCAGTGCCTGAGGGTCTTTCAAGCTAACTGGTCTGATTTTTGAAAAAAGGGAAACAAGGACCTAGAGTTTAGTCTTCCAGCACAATTACTTTTGAACATGAGGCACCAATCTACTGTCCAACCTCTCTTACCTTTTCCCACAATGCAGATCTATTGGTGTCACAAAGTGCTAAGGACTATTTAGGGGACCCTTAGGCTACCTCACATATCCCAGGAGCTAGAGTGGGTCATGACGTACCTGGCCCCCTGGCTGAGGCAGGTTTCCACACCTTTGGTGCACCAGAGTTATGTCCAAGATGAGGATCAAACAATGATACGAGTTCCCCATGGCCTCAGGCAGCTGGAATGGGATTAGAAGAAGCAGTGACTACTGCTGCATTTTTGTGACCCTAGAACAGACCAGATTAAAGCTTGTTCCCAAGCTTCTCCTTCAGTCATAAGAAAGATATAAGGATCTTAAATAAGGAAGTTTTTGGGGAGGGTATGGAAAAGATGTTCATGTGACATACAGAATAATCAACCTTCTTCAAGCCAAAAGCACTGACTACCTGATGAAATAGCCCAGTTTCTAGCAATTTCTATGTCCCAACAGAGCACAGAGAATTTTACAGTAGTCTAAATGCCTTTACACATTTCTGAAGTTTCTAACATTATGTATTCTCTTTTGCAGAGGAGGCAGAGATTTGACCCCCTGCTGGTCATGGACTGATGACGCCCCTCAAAAACATCTTTCTGTGGAGAATTGCAGACAGTTATTGCAACACTCCCTTTCAGTAAGTGACCTCATGTACATGGCATTTTCTCTTCAGAGTTAACTGCTCATGTCTGATACTCAACTCACTTCCAAAAAAAAAAAAAAATCCTAATAAATTCTTTCCTTTGAGGGTGAAGAGGCCCTGGCACAAGTTGCCAAGAGAAGCTGTGTCTGCACCGTTCCCAGAATTGTTCAAGGGCAAGTTGAACAGGGCTCAGAGCAACCTGTTCTAGTGGAAGGAGTCCCTTCCCATGGCAGGGGGTTGGAATGAGATGACAGGGGTCCCTCCAACCCAAAACATTCTGTGATTCTGTTATACATATATATTTTGTAGATATATATAATACATATACATTCAAATGCATGCATAAACAAATGTGTCTGTCTAGGTATTTTTTATGTATGCACAGTAATTTTGCTGGCCACAGCACTGAACTTGCCTAATCTGCAGGATTTTTTTGCTTAAGAAAGAGGTAAGATAAAGCATATAGCAAAAGATATGGCAAACTTTTAAAAGCATAAGGGAAATATCCTTTCAGAAGCAGAAAGGAAGATTTGCATCCTGAAAAATACAAGAAGGAAAAAAAACTAACTTCAAATCTAGACTAATCACATGCACACTATGATTTGTTACTTTACATTCTTCCCCCTCATTCCCAAATTATTATTAATTCATAGAAATATGTCACTAACTGAATTATAGGTATATACCTCGTAGAATCTGAGAATTTCAGAAGCATAGAACAATGTGGGGCACTGACACTACAACCTTCACACAAAGAATGGTGGTTGTGTGAACTGTCTAAAAGTCTTAACACATAATAACATTATTAAAATACACCACAACCCCTCTACCACCAAAACACAGTCCAGTTCTCTTATAAGAGCACTAGTCTTGCTGCTGGCTCAGATGCTAGAGGAGGAAAACACAGATACAATGTCCAGGAGTGGCATAACTGTATGAGTGCAAAGATGCCTAATGTTTAATGGAAAAAATTGGAGCTTGGTAACTCTTTATGCTGATGTGCTTTGGTGTCCCTTCTCACCTTCTAGGAGCAGGATATAAACCCTAAGGATGTCAGTCCCACAGATCCCACAAACTGCCTCCCCTTCTGCAGTGAGAAGGGCTGGACCTTGGGGTTGGTCAAGGAAAATAGGTGTGACTTCAGCAGCCCGGATGATGTTACCTTAGTGTACATGAAACAGGACCTTTTCAAATGCAAGCATTTCACTCTCATGACACTTTATGTCACTTTGAAACACTACTGAGAGTGTACAATGTACTTTGCACCAGCAATTCCCATACAGCATTGTGTTTTATATTTTTTCTTTGGTGCACTTTCAAATGTCTGGAGTAAGTGTATTGATTTTCTGAAAGTTTTTTCATGATTATCATCTTTACTTTCTGTTATCTGAATGTAGCTGCTTTGTTTGGAGGAAAGTCCTGCACAGCTTCCCAGTGAGCACAAACCTTGACAGGTTAGAAAGCACAGGTTTTTCTTTAAACGGTATATTTGGCCTTTCTGAAAATGGAGCCATGTGAACATCTTCAGAGCTAGGTGTAGTAGACTTTTGCATAGGCATGTTTTTGTGCTACCATACATGTGGCAGTGCCCTTTTTATGGGCCTTTGATACCATGGGAGATTTGCACAGGAGCAAAACACACCAGACAAAGCACTACCTGCTGCCAGCTCTTCTCCTCCTTGTTCTCACACCTCTGTGGCCAAATCTTACAGCAAAACAGAAGAATTTCACTAGTTTTTAAAAATTTTACTGTCTACTGACTGTTCTAAGTATTGATATTGGTGAAAGAAGAGGCATCTGGCTCTTCCCTCTTGAAATCAGGAGGGAAAACAAGCATTTGGCAAAGCAAGGGTTAATATGTCATGAGAAAAGAAACTTGTCAACCTTTTTAATGATTCCAGGTGGGTCACTATTTGACATGCCACAGAAGACACCCTTGTTTATTGACATTTAGTTTTTCTTTGCAGGAATAGTCACACTCTCCAGTCATTGGTTTTCTCGTGGCTTTCATGCTGAGCCTGTAAGAACAGGATGTTCAAGAGCTATCCCATATGGTGACGTGCTGTCTATTGTTCAGACAATTGGCTTCAAGCACTGGTTGGCTTTCACTTTTTGCTTTGAGCTGGTTATGGTTGAAACTTGCATCAGCTGCTGGGCTGGGTGGAGAAAATGCGTCTCAGTGACGGGCAGATCCTCAAAGGGGCTTCTTTTCATTACATGAATTTAACACATCTGCTGCAGTTAGATGTCTTTTTGTACTGGAGTATCATGGTTCAAATTAGAGGGATATTTTAAGATCATAAGAATATAATTCCCATCTAAAACAGTTATATTTTTGGTTTCATTATATTACTTATTTATTTCAACACATTTGTTATTGGTCCAGGGTTTTGGTTAATGTGCCTATTTATACATGCTTTTCAGAATGGTTATTACACGTAGATTTACCAGTTATCTTGATTAAGCTGTTTTTCATGCATCTAAGTCTACTAGGAGTATCCACAAACACAACTAAATGGTGAGACAAAAGTTGTCTGCATTAAATGGAACAGAATGAAAAAAGCTGGAGAGATCAGGCTGACTATATTTGCTCCAATCAGTAATTGTTTGCTTTCTCTTCCTGCAAGAGATTTTTCACATCTTTTCCCAGCTTCTTTTTAAACACAAAGAGAAGTTACAATGTTGAAACAGGAATCCATACAGTAAAACTATTCTCTGTCCTGGGCAATGGCACAAATAAAGCATCCAGAGTTTATCAAGTAACACAATGTTAAGATCTGATAGTCACATTTATGAATTACTTTCTGACCCCTGTGAGTGACCAAAAGATTGTTGGTCTCTGCAATTTTGTCCTTGTCATTTTAAATCTTTTTATCTGGACTGTCAGTGAATATTTGCTGCCTTGTCTAGTTTGTCTGCCACTGTCTGTAAACTAGTTCTAGCTCACATTGTATTTGGTTTATACAGCATGAAAAAACCCACTGATCTCTAAAACCATTCCTTAATTATACCACACTTGGCAAAATTTAAGTATCATGAATGCTCTTTGCATTACAGAGTCCAAAGTGTTTGCTGTCCTGTAGCTTAAAAAAATCATCAAAAAAAAAAACCCAAAAAACCCCAAACAAACAAAAAAAAAAAACCCCAAAACAACACACACAACTTAATAAATGCACTAAAATACCAGCTTGTCACCCAATGAGACACACACAGACAACCTCACACGAAGGCAGCATTTTCTTGCCCATTTTTTTTCTCACACAGAATCAAATGCTGATGTGTGTTAGACATGAACGCCTTTGATGAAGATGGAAACTTTGCACCCTCAACTGTAACATGCAAAAATATGGACGGTTTCACCAACATCTGCTGGAATCTTCACAGCAGAGGTGCCGTTTGCAAACTTGAACAGTATTTTGCCTCTTTTTATGAAAGATCACATTTTCTAGTTATGTAGGGGATTTCTAGTCCAATGTATTCTTTTCAGGAAGGGCTTTGTGGAATGCATGGGGGTGATGGCATCCTTACACCACAGAGCTCCAGTGCAGAGTCCCTGGAGGCATGGCATGCAGGTTTGGGGAGACTTGTATGAGCAGGATTATTAAGTGCACGCTCTATTTGAGCAGGCATGCATGCTGGATCTCTTTTCTCTCAACTCATTACTAATGGAGTCTGTGTGTTGGGATGGGGGGACTGACTGAAATTACAAATGAGCTAATTTCCTTTTGCAACTCCACATGAAGGACAGAGAAGTTTGTAACGCTTTTTTCTTCCCAGGCAGACTCCACACCCCAAGGAGCATTTTTAAGGGCTGCCCCCCTCTACATGCTCTCTTTGTATCTCTCCTAACTCAAAATTTCAACAGCACTACTGTGGAGGGAAATACTCACTAAAATAAAACGTGATGCCTGGAAGAGAAAGTATTATCCAAATCTAATTATTAGACACTGCAAGCATTTTGAGAGTCAGATCCTACTGAGATGGCAGAATGCTCATAAGTACTGCAGCAGGCAGGTCTTATTTCATTTCTGGAAGACTATTCATCTGTGGATACAAAGAATTTTTTATAAGTATGCACATGAAGATAAACCATAATCATTTTGGTGTCATTATCAATTCCCACTTAGCAAGGACTACTGATACACCTCACTGCACAACATATGAAGTGTACCCAGCTTGTAACTAGTGTAATAAGAGGGTAAATATTGTGCTGATTTGTGTCATGTCACTAAGTGCATGGAAGATGACAATGATGGGAAACAGTTGCAACACAAAATTATACATAGATTTTTTCCACAGCTTTTGAGGAGGAGAGAAGCACCATGGTGCAATAAATTTAGAGACACTATGCTGCTGACCTTGGCAGTCTCAGATCGGGTTTTTGAAGGCTAGTGATACAAAATCATTGCTGAACATTTTTTAATGGAACAACTGGAATATGACTAACAGTTAGCAAAGACCCAAAGACCCAAATATGAATGAGCAAATTTAATAGTTTAAGGCAGTTCTTTTTAGCCTTTAGTTAATTTTAGATTGAGGCTTGCACCGTTGATTGATTGATTGATGGGAAGACTGCATGTAAATGTTCTCATGTATGGAAATGTGTAAGGGTTTGATTGTGTGTGCTGCAATTAATTGATATGGAAATATTTTGTTTTAATATGGACAAAAGTTTACTTGGGCAACTTGTGCCATCTGAACTCAACTATTCCAACCAAGGTGACTTCCATTTATTGTGATCTAATACTTTATCCAGCTCCACTTTCCTCCTGTAATATTTTTTCAGTATTGCTATTGTATTATTAAGAGGGGACATGCCAGTGGTACAAGTTGTTATTTCTGTTTTATGTTTTTGTGTTCTCTTATCTTACCTATTTTAGATGTTTTGAGAACAATCTCATGGTCTACTCCCATATTCTCCACTCCCGGAAGCCACAGCTGCAGCCTAAGAGGACACACTGATTGCTGGTACTGTTATATGAAGGAAGGACTTAATGGCTTATGTGGTCTCTTGGGGAAACGAGACAGTGAGGCTCTAGATTATACATTCCATTTTCAGCTAAACAAATTGCCTGGCAGTAGAGGAGTGGGGCTGAGGACTCCCTTCTCCATTCGCACAGCCCTCACTCCGGAGGATGCAGCTCACACCTTCAGAGGTGTTGGAAAATGCTCTGCATGCTTGCATCACACGAGACAATAGGATAGCCATCTGTTAGACAGGAATTCACAGGAAACCAGGCCATATAAAGGGACTTTAGAGCACTGGGTCAAGTGGTTGATAGTGCAGGAGCACAGGTAGTATTCTGCTCAGCTCCTTTGGTGGCAGAGAAAAATGATGAAAGGAATAGGAGAGGCTACATTATTAAAAAGTGTCTCAAGGGTTGGTGTCATCAGCGTAATTTTGAGTTCTTTGATCATAGGGCAACTTTTTCAGCACCTGGCCTGCTGGAACTAGATGGGCTCCATCCCCATAGTGAGGGCACAGAAGGATTTTAGCTCATGAACTGGCAGAACTTATTGAGAGGGCTTTAAACTAGGTTCAAAGGGGGAAGGGGATACAGCTGGGCTTTCTGGAAGCAAGCCCACAAGTGATAAACCTGAGTTGGGGGTGGAATCAGTAGCCCAGCTGAGGTGCGTGTATACCGATGCTTGCAGCAAGCGTAGCAAACAAGAAGAACTGGAGGCCATGGTGCAACAGGAGAGCTATGATGTAGTTACCATCATGGAAATGTGGTGGGATGACTCACATAGTTGGAACACTGCACTGGATGGCTACAAGCTTTTCAAAAGAGACAGGAAAGGGAGGGGTGGCCCTTTACATTATGGATGTCATGGGTATTGAAACTAATGAAGATGGAGTTGAATGCCTATGAGTAAGAATTAAGGGGAAGGCCAACAAGGCTAAAATCCTACTGGGAGTCTGTTATCATCCAGCCAGCCAGAAAGAAGAGGTGGACAACTTATTCTATAAGCTGTGTATAATGTTTCCAGATCAACAGCCCTTGTTCTTGTAGGTGATTTTAATCTACCAGGGATCTGCTGGGAACTTAATACAGCAGAAAAAAGGCAATCTGGGAAGTTCTTAGAGTGTGTGGAGAACAACTTTTCATCAGAACTGGTGAGCAAGCCCATGGGAGAAGGACTGTGTTCAATCTGTTGTTTGCAGACAGAGAAAGGCTGGTGGGAGATGTGGTGGTTGGAGCCTGTCTGGGGCACAGTGATCANATGGAAATGTGGTGGGATGACTCACATAGTTGGAACACTGCACTGGATGGCTACAAGCTTTTCAAAAGAGACAGGAAAGGGAGGGGTGGCCCTTTACATTATGGATGTCATGGGTATTGAAACTAATGAAGATGGAGTTGAATGCCTATGAGTAAGAATTAAGGGGAAGGCCAACAAGGCTAAAATCCTACTGGGAGTCTGTTATCATCCAGCCAGCCAGAAAGAAGAGGTGGACAACTTATTCTATAAGCTGTGTATAATGTTTCCAGATCAACAGCCCTTGTTCTTGTAGGTGATTTTAATCTACCAGGGATCTGCTGGGAACTTAATACAGCAGAAAAAAGGCAATCTGGGAAGTTCTTAGAGTGTGTGGAGAACAACTTTTCATCAGAACTGGTGAGCAAGCCCATGGGAGAAGGACTGTGTTCAATCTGTTGTTTGCAGACAGAGAAAGGCTGGTGGGAGATGTGGTGGTTGGAGCCTGTCTGGGGCACAGTGATCATAAAATTGTATAGTTTTCAGTATTTGGTGAAACAAGGAGGGGCATCAATAAAACTTATATATGGGACTTCTGGAGAGCAGACGTTTGTCTATTCAAGAAAAATTTTTGGAGAGTTTCTTGGGAAGCAGCCCTTAAAAACAAAGGAGTCCAGGAAAGGTACATGTTTTTCAAAACAGAGCTCTTGGTGGCACAGGAACAGACTGTCCCTGTGTACCAAAAGATGAGTCAACAAGAAAAACGTTCAGCCTGGATAAGCAACAAGGTTTTGGAGGAACTTAGGAATAAAAAGAGGATGAACGTTCTTTGGAAGAAGAGTCAGGTTTCTCAGGAAGTATTTAAGGGGATTGCTAGGGTATGTAGGAAAAATTAGGGAGGCCAAGCTCAGTTTGAACTTAATTTGGCAGCTTTTGTAAAGGATACTAAAAAATGTTTTTACAAATATACTAATGGTAAAAGGAAGGGCAAGACCAACCTTTGCTCTCTACTGGATGTGAGAGGAACTTAGTAACTGCAGATAAGGAGAAAGCGGAAGTGCTTAACACCTTTTTTCCTCNTTGTTCTTGTAGGTGATTTTAATCTACCAGGGATCTGCTGGGAACTTAATACAGCAGAAAAAAGGCAATCTGGGAAGTTCTTAGAGTGTGTGGAGAACAACTTTTCATCAGAACTGGTGAGCAAGCCCATGGGAGAAGGACTGTGTTCAATCTGTTGTTTGCAGACAGAGAAAGGCTGGTGGGAGATGTGGTGGTTGGAGCCTGTCTGGGGCACAGTGATCATAAAATTGTATAGTTTTCAGTATTTGGTGAAACAAGGAGGGGCATCAATAAAACTTATATATGGGACTTCTGGAGAGCAGACGTTTGTCTATTCAAGAAAAATTTTTGGAGAGTTTCTTGGGAAGCAGCCCTTAAAAACAAAGGAGTCCAGGAAAGGTACATGTTTTTCAAAACAGAGCTCTTGGTGGCACAGGAACAGACTGTCCCTGTGTACCAAAAGATGAGTCAACAAGAAAAACGTTCAGCCTGGATAAGCAACAAGGTTTTGGAGGAACTTAGGAATAAAAAGAGGATGAACGTTCTTTGGAAGAAGAGTCAGGTTTCTCAGGAAGTATTTAAGGGGATTGCTAGGGTATGTAGGAAAAATTAGGGAGGCCAAGCTCAGTTTGAACTTAATTTGGAAACTTCTGTAAAGGATTATAAAAAAATTTTTTTACAAATATATTAATGGTAAAAGGAAGGGCAAGACCAACCTTTGCTCTCTACTGGATGTGAGAGGAACTTAGTAACTGCAGATAAGGAGAAAGCGGAAGTGCTTAACACCTTTTTTCCTCAGTCTTTAGAGAGAAGATGGCTTGTCCTCAGGACAACTGTCCTTCTGGGCTGGTAGATGGTGTCAGGGAGCAGAGTGGCCCTCCTGTTATCCAGAAGGAGGCAGTCAGAGACCTGCTGAGCCACATGGGTGGTTATAAATCAATGGCCCTGGATGGGATCCATCCCAGGGTTATGAGGGAGCTGGCAGATGAGCTTGTGAAGCCACTCTCCATCATTTACCAACAGTCCTGGCTCACTGGTGAGGTTCCAGATGATTGGAACCTGGCCAGTGTGGCGGCCATTCACAAAAAAGATGGGGAGGAGGATCCTGGTAATTATAGACCAGTCAGCCTGACCTCAGTACTTGGCAAAATAATGGAACAGTTTATACCGAGTTTCATCACATGGCACGTACAGGATGGCCAGGGTATCAGAGCCAGCCAGCATGGGTTTAGGAGGGGTAGGTCGTGTTTGACCAACCTGATCTTTTATAACCCACCTGGTGGATGCAGGAAAGGCTGTGGATGTTGAACCTGGACTTTAGTAAGGCCTTTGACACTGTGTCCCACAGCACACTCCTGGAAAAGCTGTCAGTACATAGGTTGGATAGGAGCACCCTTTACTGGGTTAAGAACTGGGTGGATGGCCAGGCCCAGAGAGTGGTGGGGAGCAGTGCTGCAACCAGCTGGTGCCCAGTCACCAGTGGTGTTCCCCAGGGGCCTGTGCTGGGGCCAGTCCTGTTTAATATCTTCATTGACTACGTGGATGAGGGGATTGAGCCTTTCATTAGTAAATTTGCAAATGACACCAAGCTGAGAGCGTGTATCAATCTATTGGAGGGTAGGAGGACTCTGCAAAGTGACCTGGAAAGGTTGGATGGATGGGCTGAGTCCAGTAAGATGAAGTTTAATAAATCCAAGTGCTAAATCCCACACATTCTGGCCACAATAACCCCTTCAATGTTACGGACTGGGGACAGAGTGGCTAAGCAGTGCCTGGGCAGAAAGGGACCTGGTGACAGCAGCTGAACATGAGCTAGCAGTGTGCCCAGATGGCCAAGAAGACCAATGACATTCTGGCCAGTATCAGGAATAGTGTGGCCAGCAGGAGCAGGGAGGTCATTCTTCCCCTGTACTCGGCACTGCTGAGGCCACACCTCGAGTGCTGTGTCCAGTTCTGGGCCCCTCAGTTTAGGAAGTGCCTTGTGACACTTGAGGGCATCCAGAGGAGGCAACGAGGCTGGTGAGGGGCTTGGAACACAAACCCTGTGAAGGGCTTGGAACACAAACCCTGGTGAGGAACGGCTGAGGGAGCTGGGGGTGTTTAGCCTGGAGAAAAGGAGACTCAGAGGTGACCTTGTCATTCTCTACAACTTCCTGAAGGGTGGCTGTGGTCAGGTGGGGGTTGGTCTCTTTCTCCAGGCAGCAATGACAGAACAAGAAGACAAAGTCTTAAGTTGTGCCAAGGGAGATTTAGGCAGGATGTTAGGAAGAAGTTTTTCACAGAAAGGGTGATGAAGTACTGGAATGGTTTGCCCAGGGATGGTGGAATCACCGTCCCTGGATGTGTTTAAAAAACACTGGATGTGGCACTCAGCGCCATGGTTTAGTTGAGGTGGTGTTAGGGCTGGGTTGGACTCAATCTTAAAGGACTCTTCCAACTTAGTGTTACTCTGCTTCTGTGATTCCATGATATTGGCTTCCAGAACTGCTCATGCTTCATTCAATTTCTGTCTTTAAGACCTTTGGACGCCAAGCAGATAATGAAGAGAGCTTTTCTGATGAGACCTTTTGGGTTACTGATGGAATTTTGGAAGGACACTTGAAACAGTGATAGAGAAGTCTAACAATATACTTCTAGTTCATGTTAATGCAGATAAATTGAAATATTCAATACAATTTTCTAGCACAGCTGTGGGTTAAAGTGCTCTCAATAGCATCAAAATTGCCAAAGTGCACCTTCACAAAACATAATAGTTATAATTAATATGGAAAATGTAAAGGAGAGAGATTGTTTTCTATATCAACAGTTCAGTGAGAAGATTGTTTTAATTACAAGGCTCTCACATCTTTTTATATTAGGTGTCTTGTTGAGGTTGAAAAGCCATTAGTGTCTCAATGTCTTGCAAAGCTTTCTCTACAATTGTATAACAGCTACTTAGAAGTTATATGAAGCATACCATTTAAACAAAATTTAAGTCCACAATTACTCTGTTAATAAAATGTAAATTTAAAAATACTTGCAACGATCATGAAGATGGAACATTTAATTCTCACTTAGCTTCCCACAGAATGAAGGGTTACTTTGGTAAAAGAGTTAAGAAGACGGCAGTAATTGCTCTTATCTGCTGTTTCGTGGGTGAAAATAACTTCTAAGACTTTAAATTCTGAGGCCTAAATCAAGTGTTCATTTTATCTAGCTATAACTTCCCTGGAACATTAGAAGGAACAATTAGCATATATCTACCTGTGTATCTTAAGTTATGGTTAATGCATGGGAATGGTATGCTTAATTTCACTGCTTTGAAAATATATCCCCTGGAGAATAAAAGAAAGACATTGGCATTCTCAATAACAGTAAAAAAAGGAAGAGCTTGATTTATTTGCTTTCTCTTTTGTGATAAACTTATTCTTTTTGGTGTAAATTCTCAGCAGGAAGCATATATAAAAATAAAATTAAAACCAACCAAACAAATGAACAGTATAAACATGATAAAGAGGATTTCTGAATATTCTGGAACTCAGAGGAAATATTGGTCCAGTAGCTGTCAGCCAGAAGACAGTAGAGACTTTGGGTTTCTTCTGACAAAACTACTCTATGATGACTGTGTTTTTTCATAAGCCTCCCTGGGACCATCACTGTAACAAACAGGAAAAATAAATTAGTTAGTCCTGAAGAAGCAGCAATGCCAGCCAGCAGCCAACACAAGGAAGGTCTTCTGATGCTGGACAGTTAGAGAAGGGGTTGCAGAAGGCAGGACTAGGTTTATAAGGAGAATAGATGACATCAATCAGAAAATGAAGGTCCAGTATTGCTAGGAGTAGTTAGGAACCAGGAGCAATACAAAAAAAAAAAAAAAAGAGGTAGCTTTTACCACACTGACAACAGGGAGCATTCCTCAGTAGGGAGCCTGGCATCAAATTTCCAGACAAAGGCAGAAAGAATAGAAAAGGGAATTTGAAGAATTAAGCCTCAGGGAACATGATCACTCTTGTAACCCAGAAGTAGAGGAGCCTAAGTGACTTTCACATGCCAAAGGTAGTTGGATGAATTCAAGAGTATGAACTTTTTAACACTTGCCTGAAAATCTTAGCCATATGTATCTGTTAGCTCTCTTTATAATGGCTGCTTAGAAACTGGTAATTTGGATATTTGTTATTATCTTTGAACAACATACATATGGGGAAGTCATTCCCCTTCTGGGGGAAAGAATCTGATCCCTTTGTTTCTTTTCTAGAATCAGTTCTCCTGAAATAATGTCTCTTTTAAAAGATGCATAGTCCAGGTCAGAAAAACATTTAGCATCTAATTTATGTCATGCTCTTAAAAAGAATTTAGAAACCTAGGTTATAATTTATTTGATCCTATATGGTGTGACTGGGAAATGCTGAAGGTGAGGGAGCTGTTCATACAGACAAAGAGTCTTCATTTTAACTCCAGTTCTTTATTTAATGGTGTCTGTTCTTACCTACAAAAATCAGATCAGTTATTCACATCTTCCAAGCAGCTCACACTTCAAATTTTGAGGAAGAATCTTGTTTTCAGCATCCTACAGGTTGAAAATTTAAAATGAGGGGCATTGTCTATTATGTTTCCCTGTTGATCAGTAAGTTATTAATCTCTGTCTCCTAAAAATCTGTGGTCAGAATATCAATCAAAATACTAATTTTTGTGAAGACTGTTAAACTTGTCCCCACCATTGTTAATATTCACTATCCATTCAGAAGGAGTTTGCATCTGAAAAGTAAAGCTTATGTGTTTCTTTATGTTTTATAAAGAAAACATTGTCCATTTTTACCATTAAAGATTACATTAAAATATTTCTGTAAAAAAGTATTTTTATAAAGTGTTAAACCATATTATTTCCTATGTTGCCTGCATTATAGAACCTCACCCACAAAAAAAAAAAAAAAAGACATTTCTACTTATTATGCACCACCATAGCCTGCATTCCAGATCAGGGTAAACTCAGTGGGAAGAAAAGAAGTGACTGAACACTATATGTGGAAAAAATAGAAACAGTGAAAACAAAAAGTTTACTGCAGTAGCTGGTCTGCAGTAACTTACAAATTACTAACAACTTATGTAAGTTTTACATGCCTATTCCATCTGCTATTCATTAAAAAAACACGTTACCATGGTAACTGCCACATGCCATGGTATTTATGCTGCTTCTGATGTACAAAGCATAGTTTGTGTAGGAGTGTGTGTATGTATATGATGTGGCAGCTGTCGTCTCTGCCATTTTGTTGCTGCTCCAGAAAAAAAATAAAGCAAGTAGTGGCTATGAATACTCATTTGAGTAACGATACTCACACCCATTTGACTAAGGGCCCACACAGAGCTCCACATGGTTATCATCTGACCAACCCACACATGGGGTGTTTTCACAAGGGGGCAGAGCTGGGTGGGCTACCTTTAAATATAACACTGCTATCTGTCACTGAATTAACAGTCTGGGAGGCAAAAGATACCCATATTTTTAGTGGTACACAGAAAACAAAGACTTTCAGAATGACCCTTTTCATCATTCTTACAAAAATATAAATGGGAAACAGCTCAAATGGCTCTGCCCTTTCGAGAAATATAAATTTACCATGTAATAAGAAAGGAGGGAATTCAAAGTACTTTCCAATATTCCTCTTTCTGCTCATGATTTTAAAAAGAGTGCTTGCTGAAGATGGACAAGGTCGTAAGAATAAAATAGACCAAAATTTTGTCCCATGCTTAATTGGTACTGAACCTCTCTTGAGTATTAATAGCATTATGACAAATTTATTCTATTTGCTGTGCATTTACCTTTGATATTTCTCACAAAAAAAAATATCCTTCAAAAGGCTATTTGCACACCATTTTGTCTTTATTTGTATAATTCAGTGTCTATTAAGAACTTCAAACACATGGTCTTATGGCATGTCTTGTTTGATACCTGCCTGAAGAAATGCTTAGTCTCACACTTGTATTCTATACTCTCATACAGCTATGCAGCTTTCCATCTTAAGCCAACTCCCTTCAATTTTACTCAGCTTGCTTGTCACAAACAATCAGCAAATAGATATTTCAAGTTCATTAGTATGATCTGAGCTCATTGGTTGCAAAGGCAAAAATCTACCCCAGAAAAACACTGAAGTTTTGTTGATTCTGCTTTCTTGTGTAGATTAATTAATAAAAAAAAAAAAGGGGTGAATCTGAGGAAATTGTTTGCATAACCTTGCATACAATATTTTAAATAGTTCATTACTCAAGGAAAAAAATTCTGCTTTGTGGAATATGTGTAATTACATAAAGCCAGCTGAAGAACTTTCATTGCTCAGTGCCATGAAATAACCTGCTTTCATTAAAACATACCTGCAAACTGATTAAAAACATAAGATGGAAGGAAGGGGCACTATCAATGACACTGGCGATTACAGATTAGAGGAGCAGCCTGGCTGTATTTATTAGCCTTCTTGCACAACTCTTGACAATGACAAATCATCAAACCATTTTAGAGTCCTGTATTACAGGAAATGAACTGAAGCATCTTGAGCAGAGCCATTGCCTGCACACCTTCAGCTGACTTTCAGGTGTCCCAGATTCAACAATTTCATAAGCACTCTGTAGATCAGAAATCATGATATACAACTGTGCAAAGATTACAAGGATGTAAATAGATGATCTTTTTTTTTTTTTCCTTCAGTAGAACATGTTTGTTCCTTACTGAAAATACACTGAGCAGAATAAAAGGCAAGAATCACTTATTCATGTGAAGGAGATATCAGGCCCCAGTCTGCATAGCTTCACACATAGTGAAATCATTTATAGCCTTAATCATAAGTACCTATAAAATTATCTTCCTCATCAGAATTTTCTTTTCATAGTTGAACACATAATTTCAGGCATTTGCAGAGATGTATGACCAAACAGTGGCCTGACAATACTTTTTCATGAAGCATCAGACCTTGAAGTCTTTTTTTCTCACAGTTATGTATCTTTTATCTGCTTGTTCTTAAGAACAGAGGGGTAAAAGTGCAAAACCTGGGAACTTCCAAAAGCCATAGGAAGGAACCAAAGGAGTTAATTAAACACTCTCTTCCTACATTAGTGATACTTCATGTGTATAACAGCAGCCTGAGCACCTCTCATTTTACCATGTATTTGACCCCACAATGCTGTTCTAGCAGTCAGGGAATTAGTGGAAAGTCAACATGTCATACCCTGACCCTGAGGCAACAGCCCGAGCAGGTCATCATAGGAGTCATTATTGCTTTAAAAATTGAATCCTCAATTGGCCAGTTAAGCCTGTTTCAAGCTGTCAGAATTATGCAAAGCAGCAGCATCAGGTCTAAGAAGGCATTATCAGGTTTTACAGTAAAAAAATGATAAAGAATTTTAAGATTTACCAGTCATGGACCCAGTTCTGTGTGGTTTTGGGTTTTTGGTAGAGCTATCAGCATTCATAAATAAATCATCACATAAACAGTAATTCAAAAAAACCCAACCAGCCTGTCAGAGTCAGTCTGAAGATCCCATATTTTGCCTCACAACTGTCTCCAAAGGGTCTCAGAGTTGAGACCCCCAGCCTCCGAGACTCTGGCCTGTCCAAGGGGGGGNCAGCCCAAGCAATAAACAACCAAGCAAAAAAAAAAAAAAAATTAGTCTTGGGCCTTTTGCATTTCCAGTTAGCGCCAACCTTGCTTGAAGTTGCTATCCAAGCTTCTCCCAGACCAATGCATACCATTTTTTCCAATAGCCATTTGCTTTCCATATCCTGTCCAGTGCAAGGTATTTCAGGAATCCAGGGTGGAAAGGTTTAATCCCAAAGAAAATAATTACTTTATTTGTAAAACTAGATTAAACTTAGAGTACCATGTAAATAATAGGAAAGCAGCTGGTAGAAGCTACTGTGTAATTCCAGGAGGTTGATGACATTAACTGCTGTTATTTGGCCCAGCTTGTTTCACATACCTAAATGGTTATCTTTTACCTACTGCATTCCTTCTCTGTATATTCAGCTGTAATTACTCTATCTTTCAGGATGATACCTCAGGTAGTCGTGACTGTTGTGCTACAAGAAGCAAGGGAAACATCTTCAGCTTCAAAAGCTATCACAGGTTTTCGCAGGTGTGTTTGAGACCAGCACAGCACAAATGAAGTTATCTAATATGAGAGCTAGACAATATGCACTACACGCACAGAGGGGCAATTAGCACAAACAGGGGAATAATCTACAGTGCTGGAAAAATAAACAGAGCTTTTCCACATAGAATCTGAAATCCCAATTACATACCAGAACACAGATGTTAATCCTGTAAACTAAATGCAATTGGTACCTTTGGGTTATAATTAAATCCTCCAGACACTGAACAAAATATACCTTTCCCCTTTACAACACATTTTCCTTTTTGCTCAGAAGCAAAAAATTCCTTTTCACCCAATTTACATCTGCAGGTATTTATATAAAGAAAATTATCTTTAGTATAAATTGCTCTCAAGCTTATAGCACATAAGAATATCATCTTTCTCTTCCAAAAGAGCAAAACTGAGATCAACGATTCTGACCATATAATCATACAAGTCAGGATTTCCCAAAAGCACAATTAGTCTTCTTTGTGTTATTCTTATGTGTAGCCTTCATTCCACTGTCCCTGGATAACTGCAGACCATTTCAACAACATATTCTTCAACAGAGTCCCTGGAACAAGGTCAACTCTTAAGCACGTTTTTGAAGATGTTAAGTAATACTCAAAACTTTTCTGAAAGTGTTTCCTTGATGTATTCCACCTCCAGAAAATGACCATAGAAATTATGAAAGCATTTTAGATCATCATGCATGTATCTTCATAAAATGAGTGTTAGGAACTCCAAGGATAAGGCAAAGCATTTGACATATAACATTAACAGGAAATCAGATATCTTTTATTCCTGTCAACCCAAGAACACTAAAACCAAGATGAACAAAAGAGTGCAGTGCAGCAAATTATTTTTTCCCTTTTCTGTGTGGGTTTTTTTGGGGGAGAATGAGGGCATTGTTTTTTTTTTTTTTCGTTTTTTGGGGGTTTTTTTTGTGGGGGGGCATTGTTTGTTCTTTTTTGTGTTTTTTGGGGTTTTTGGTTATGGTGTTCAGGTTTCTTGTAGTTTTTTTTTTTTTTTTTGGTTCTGTTTTGTTTTGTTTGTTTTATTTTTAATTTATATCAACTCTTCAATTTCTGGGACTAATTTTTGCAGTGAAGTTCCAATTTAGCCCCAGTGCTCAGGTGTCGTATAATTGATGAGCATTATATCCCTTAGATTTAATGAGAGTATGAGGATCTCTGAAATTCTGATCTTTAATGTAATGTTTAGGCATTAAACCACCTGAGAGAATTTCAATTCCCATTTGGAAAACAAACTCTTTAACACTTTTAATACGAAGCATTTTTGCACTAAACAGGAGTTTTTGAGATAGGCGACATGTGCTTTGTTTCTGTTTTTTGTGAGCCCTTAATATCTAACAATTAAAATCTATCCATCGGCTCCATGAATGAATACCATCTGCTTGTACAGCATACAGAATTAGGAGGCTTAGACAGGGAGTCAGCACGTCAGCCAGTGAAGATCTAAACCACAGACTTCAAAAGATGCAGAAGGTGTTTTATGAGCAGTGCTGCCTGCAGGTGAAGGTTAGGTCCCAGTGAAGGTGGTGGTCCAAGAAAAACATCCTGCAAAGAGAAAAGGAAAGCATGTTAAAAATTCCCACAGTTTAAGCTCTTTCTGCAAGAGTTTGGGACCTTGTGTAACCAAAACCATGATTTTTGGAGATACTAGGGCAGGACGTAAAAGTGCAGCTTGGCTCCTGACATGCAGGAGGATACACTTTTGGGAAAAATAAGGTGAGAAATTCAGTTCCCTACCTAATTTTCTTACACGAGTGTGGGTAAACCTTTCAAGATGCAGTAAACATCTTACAGTGGGAGTGAAAGTTGGTGCTCCCTCAAAGATGATGGGATCTGCAGGTACAAAATTCTCTGGAGAAATTTCACGCTCTCTGAGCCATTCAGGGAGCAGTAAGACTGAAGTTCAGGAAGATCGTTTTTCCTGGCTTTTTGGATATGTCTGTTGGATAAGTATGACTATCAATCTTACTTATTTACCTCAAGGACTTGTGACACAAGGAATTTGCAAGAATGAATAGGTCTTCATATCAAAGGCAGGAGATAAACTTCACAATGGTACACTGCATGAACTGAACTGCAGGTTCCATCCAATCAACCACCTCTGTCACTCTCACTGTTGAGAAGGTTCATTAGCTAGGACTGGCGATCCATGTTCGCCTTCTCATCCTGACAGAATCATCTCAGAATCATAGAATAGTTTGTTTTGAGAGGGATGTTTTCAGGTTAGCTAGTCTAGCCACCTGGCAAGGGCAGGGACATCTTCCACTATATCAAGTTGCTCAGAGCCACAACCAACTGGCCTTGTGCATTTCCAGGGATGGGGCATCCACATCTTGTCTGGGCAACCTGTGCCAGAGCCTCACCACCCTCACAGTAAAAGATTTCTTCCTTACATCTGATTTAAATTAACAGTGCTTTTGCAAAACTTTTCACACTATTCTATTGCAATAGTAAAATATTTGTCTTTATAAAATGTTTATGCAGGCCCCCTTTAGACCCCATGGACTCCATCCAAGTCCCTCTGAAGGGCATCCTGTTCTTCAGGCACGTCAACCACACCACTCAGCTTGGTGTCATCTGCAAATGTGGTGAGGGAACACGTGATCCCTTTGCCCATGTCATTGACAATGGCATTAAATTAGATACATCAGTTTAGGCCTAGACAACAGGCAGAGCTCAGGAAAGGATCTAGTATGTGGATTTTTGGTCTCTTGGTCCCAAAAGAAGGAGATATGTTATTGGAGAGTTGATTTTGAGATGAGGAAGGAAACTACAAAGCAAGCCCAAAACCTATGGTTGTAGGAACCCATGGAGTTTTTGCCTGAAGCCTATATTTTTAAGGCGTCTCAATCTGAATTGGATTAGACTGCTTTTCTGAACTGCTGCCCTGCAATAAGTGCCTATGCTATCAATCAGCACCCAGCTGCAATATCCATCCAAAATGGAACCTATGACTAAGCAGTGGAAAATTAGTATTTCCAACTAACTTTATAATTGATTGATGTTTCATGAGGATACAAGGCTCTGAGTCATGCACCTGGGTCCCACAAAACTAAGAGTGACACAAACGTGACCATCTGACAAGGGCTTGCAGTCTTGTGTTTCTCATTGCCTATTTTATAGAAAAAGAGAATCACAACATCATTTAGGTTGGAAAAGTCCTCAAGATCTTTTAGTTCAACATTACTAGTCCAATGCTGCCAAGCCCACCACTAAACCATGTCCCCAGATGCCACATCCACACGTCTTTCAAATACCTCCAGGGATGGTGACTGTAGCACTGGTCTGGACAGCCTATTCCAGGACTTGACAAGAAATTTGGCAAAGACTTTTTTTCCTAATATCTCATCTAATTAGTTCCTGACACAACTTGAGGCCATTTCCTCTTGCCATAGAAACACAAAATCATAGAACGGCTTGGGTTGGAAGGGACCTTAAAGATCATGAAGTTCCAATAACTTTAGTATAGGCAGTGATGGGCCCCATCCAGACTGACCTTGAACAACTCCAGGGATCAGGTAATCCCATGGGATGTCCTATTGTTTTTTACCTGGGAGAATAGATTGACCCCCACCTATAACCTTCTGTCAGGTAGTTGTAGACATTAATAAGATCAAAGACTAGATCTCTAGTTTTTCCACCACTTCTATTGCCCTTCTCTGGACTTGCCCCAGCACCTCAACGGCTTTCTTGTTATGAAAGGCCCAAAACTGAACACAGAATTTGAAGTGCCACCTCACTATTGGGAAGCAAGCACTGAGGGACAATCACTGCCCTGCTCCTGCTGGTCCTACTGTTGCTGACCAAAGCCAGGATGCCATTGGCCTTCCTGGTCACCTGGGCCCAGTCTGGCTTATGTTCAGCTATCTGTCAAGCAGGATACACAGGTTCTTTCCTTCCTGGCATCTTTCCAGCCACTCTGCCCCAGCCTGTAACACTGCAGGGGGTTGTTGTGGCACAAGTGCATGACCCAGTAGAGGGCCTTGTGGAATCTTATACCATTGACCTTGAGAAATTAATCCAGACTGTCCAGATCCCTCTGCAGAGGTTTCTTACCCTCCAGCAGACCAAGGTGCCCACACAACTTGCTGCCATCTGCAGGCTGACTGACAGCACACTTGATCCCCCTTGTCCAGATCATTGATAAAGATTTAAATCAGAACTGAATGTGTGGTCAATAAAGGGTTCAGAGGAAATTGAAGATACACAAAATCAGGTCTCTCCAAACATAAAATATTCAGTCCTTTACATTTGTCATATTTGACCTCCTGTTCTTTTCAATTAATTCACATTCTCTCCAGTCTTCCTTGTCATTGTCTTGCTGGAGTCTTCAGACTACTTGAAGTTTATTGATGTTTACTGATGATTATTTGATTTTAACCTTGCATTTCATCAAGGCTATACAGGTTCAGGAACAAATCAACTACCATCAATGAAGCATGTTACACTGTGAACCAGTGTTTCCAGAATTTAAACCTTCATGAGAATGATGTGCCTCTCCACCAATGATGATGCACATATACTGTGAAGGTCAGGATGCTGCTGCACAGAGCAAAGCCAAAGTGGAGTGCAAAAAGGTACACCTGGCCCTTGACCCATGAAATAAGCACATCAGCTCAAAATTATGAAACACAGGTGCTTCTTTTCAATGTGATGCATTACTGACATGTAGAATTGCAGTAGCCCTCAGACCTTTGCTCCCACCTGTGAAATGATCTGGGTTTTATAATCAAGGGAGGCTTATAGACATTGTGGGAATAATGGGTTTTTTGAGACCTCCTGGAGCTTTTCCCTTATAGTGACATCCTTGCTTACATAAGTAGCAAGAAAGGAATGAAGAAGCATGATGGGAACCTGTTTTCTTGTCAGCTCTTTCTTTTGCTTTTCTTTTGCAAAATATATTCTGAAGAATGACAGGAGCATCATAATAAAAGATAATTACTGAGATATTCTCTTTTTTTCACAGTTCCTGGAGTGGAATCAACAGCATTGGCAGGCTGCACTAGCCTAAAACTGTGCAATTGTTTGACAGGTAAATGTTTTATTGAGAAGTTTTATTTTATTTCTGCATCATTTACATAAAGGGAGGGAGGGAGAAAGAGATAGGATGAAAGAAAGAGACATTTATGCCCTACAGAAAAAAAACACAAGAGCATGGTGGTTTTGTGGGGGAATGCCCCTCTTCATACACCAATCATTTGAACTTATGAGTCAACAAAATGTCAATAATAATTGGGGTTCTATTATTAAAAGAATAACAGGTATATTCTTGTTTCCAGTAGGCCACATGGAAAGAAACCAAAGTGTAGTAAAGGCAGGAAAAGAAATGATAGCCATAAGCTGGAACAACAACAGAAACAATTCCACCAAATAAATAAAAGAAACTACAATAGAAAATGTCTAATATGGAATAGCAAAGGAGACAGGATAATGATTTACTGAAACTTCTGTTTCTTACACTTTGGTGTAATAATGTGATATTTGGCAAAAAAGTGTATGTCCTTTGCAACGAACCTCTCACTCCCACATCCCAGAATCTGCCTTCAGTAAATGAACTTCCATTCATACACACACAATAAAGGTATGGCTTTAGTTCAGCCACATATTGGCAGTAAAATTAGATAGGTTTAGGAAAAATGGGAAAGGAGGTCCACAAGGAGGACAGAACAGTCCTTTCCTCAGTCTGAATAACAGCCAGTCTCCAGTGCTCTATATTTTTATGCACCTGTAAAGCCTAACAGTTACATCTAGTTCTACCCAGTGTCCTTGTCCCCTGATGATACCCTATTTCACAGCAGTTTATATGACTTTAGAAAGTTACATAACTAAAGCTTGTACCATAAAGGTAATGCTCAAAATGAGACCAGAGATTCTGGGTTTTGGCATTTTCTTACCTTTTATGTGCTTGACAGAAAAAGTTTGACATTATTCCAAACACACTAAATTTCAGATGTCTTCAGATAGTATGCAGCAATATTTTTTTCAAGACCTTCCCTATCTTGGGAGTATAAATTTCCAAGTCCTTCCCTTGAATATAAATCCTAATATAAATTTAATACTTAATAAGATAGACTTCTTTTTTTTTTTTTTTTTTTTCTAAAGCAAGAAACATCTCCATTCAGCAAACACTTCAGTCCTTAAGGGAAGCATGATAATTTATAAAGGGCAGGGAAATAGAGGTAAGGAATTATGTAATTACTAGAAGTGGAGCAGGAAGCAGTAAGAACCTGCACAGAAGAATGATGTTCAGTGAAAATGATAAACAGATGCACACTTGCTTTGCATATTATCCTACTTTTTTGTTTATCTCCCCCTCTTTCTGCCAAATTTTGGTCATGTCAATATCTTGGACTAGATACTTGGAGACATTAAGTAATCTCTGTTTGTTACTCCATACAAGTAAAATAAATTATCAACTCTAAACTGTACTAAAAGATGAAAAGAAAAAAAAGTCTGTCCCATATTCATCTATCCTACAGGGGCTGATTTTTCAAATAACCTGTTTTTTTTCACAGTTCTGCTGGAAAGTCAGATTCTGTGAAAAGTGAAAATGAAAATTACATGATTAGGAAAACGAATTGAAAAGTTGTATTTTAATTCTCACATTTTGGACTATGTTCAGTGAAGGGATGTCTGTTTTATTCACTTGTTTAGTTTTTAAAAATGATCTTTCTGTTTGCTATAATTTCAAAGTCCACACATAAGTAATTCTGGAAGCAATTATTAAATGTCATTATTTTAGAGACATATTCTATGTATTTATATGTACAAGACATTGCAAAGTTTTAAATCTTATTTCACTGGATTCTGCATCTTCCTGGTTGCTGTTCTACCATAAATATCAGTGCCCCATTTCAATACTAGATATTAATACTAGATATTAATAATGAAAATGCCTGTGAATTTTGAAAGCTGATATTCAATCAGTAAGAAATGCTTTGAGGACAGATCATCATAAGGCAAAAAATATAGCTAAGAAATTCCCTTCTCCCTCCTCTTGTAAAGAATGATTTGATGTGTGAATGACTTGAAGGAAGAGTGCCTCCAGTACGGGGCTCCCTGTGGTTTCGTTCTGAGAGCCTTGGCTTAGGTCAAGGCTTGCAGCTGCTGTTTGAGGGATTTTCCCAGATCTGGGTGTATCAGGTGTTGGTTGATGCTTTGAGCACAGAGGCCTGTCATCACACTGACAGGGTGTGACATAAGGGAAAGTTACAAGAAGCAGCAAGGCAGAAACGAGAGAGAAAACTCGTGCAGATATCAACGAACATTTCAAGCAGAAGTTGTTAAAAAGGTTTAGAGCTCCCTGAATAAGAGAAGAGCTTTTTGGTCCCAATCTTGTGATATATTACTATGCCAACTACTATATAAAGCTCCAACTAGGAAAAAAAAAAAAAAGCAATAGAAAGGATTTTAGAACTAAGCTGTCATCCTGTGCTATGCCATTAACTCAGGGGTGGCTCTGCCGAGGGGGTTCTTAGTACTGCATGAGTATTCCAGTCTGAAAAATGAGAAAATTTAATCCTTGTAGAATACATTAATCTTCACCCCATTGTATGTGACATTGTCAGCAGTTAATTTAACAGCAGAGCTTCACAGATGAAAGATCAATGCAGGGAAAATTCCTCTGAAATCTTGGTTTATGCAATGAACCTTGTCTAACATTTACAGCACCGTCGGAAAGGCGTGGGCCATTAAATAAACCAGGCAACCACAAGAGCAAGTAGATAAAATTGCACATGTTCACGATCAAGTCTCAAAATCATTTTCAGACTTCTTGTTTCCAGAAACGCATAGATTTACATAGAAGCATAATCTTCCCAAACCAACAATATTTTTACTTCCTGTAAGGTGCATCATACCTCCTCCACACCTTTATACACCCAGTGATGCACGAAGTCAGAGATGAGTCTAAAAAAATAATTAAAAAACAGCAGCCATACAACAGTACAAACCCAAAAACTGGATATAAACATGAATAACTTCCCAAATTTAGGGTCCAATAACCAAACTGGTACAACGACATCCACAATTTATAAAGGCAGGTTTTAGAGATCAAGTCTCTTGCCCTGGATATATCAGGCACAATAGATGCAACAAACATGAACAAGAAAGATGCAGAACATTTGCATTCACCTTTATTTTTACTGCTGGCATCCTAAAAAGGATGGAAAAACAACCATGCAAAAAAGTCACCATACTTGCTTCATGAACCTAAAGTTGTTGAGTGGTGAAAGACATCTTCCTGCTTTCTGAACATACCATTATCTTTTCTATATTATAAAGTATAGCTTAAAATGAAGTTTTGTCACCAAAATCAGCTCCTGGTGACATTCTAGTTGGTTTCTAAAAAAAGGATAAGAACTTTATTTATGGCGTCCTGTCCTTTAAAGCAGTCACTTCACCCACTGGATCTTTCCAAGTCACTCATCAGGGATTAATGTGGAGCAGCACGAGTATATTTAAAGTTCCCCAAGCCACTGCACTGCTACAAGTACACCTCAGCAGGTCTGCAGATTTTTTTTTTTCCTTCTTTGGAAAAATAGAGGATGTCATACAACTTGTCCTGAAAATAACAACTTACATTCAACCTCAAAGCAATAAAGTGGAAAGCATGTCAGGTCAGATTTAGTGAAGGTGTAATTAACAGAAGGTTGAAAAGAGCTGGGAATGGACGACTGGAAACCACTTTTCTTCTCCTATGATATCAGGTAAAAATGTCACGGAGAGAATTTGCACACTGGCTTCAGATACTTGCAGTGATTGACTTTCAAGGACTGATGTTTTCTCTAGTGGTTTGGACAGCCTCAGTTTTTTGGATATAAATTTGCAGGATTCTGCTTGATCAGTACTATGAATTATGCACAGAACAAAAAGTCCATATCCACCCCTTAAAAAGACAGAAACTACTACAAATTTAGCTTTTAACAAATGCATGATTGATGAGCATTTTTATATGCCTTTCAGGAACCCTTGTCTCACCATAATTAACATGTATTTTTATTCTTCCAAATCTTTCATTCCCTTTAAAGAAAAAAACCCAAAGGTTTATCTGTCTGATTAACAGTCCATGTTTTCCTTGCACTCAAGGTTTCATCTGTTAAGAACAGCAAGAAATAGTTTTTAGATATTGCTGATGATGCAACTTGTTGAAGTAACTGGAATAAAACCCATGAACAGAGACATTGATTGTCATGTCATTTGTATTGAATAAGGTGGGAAGGACAGCTGTGAGAAATTAGGATAATGTTATGACTTGTTATGAGAACATGACACTTTGAAAGGTTTGCAGAAACTGGGGTGTTTTATTTTTAGTTTGTTTCAATACAATCCATTAAGAGTCCAGCAACAGCTATCACATGGTAATTATGTGATGTCCCAAGTGAGATGCATCAATGTTGTCAGCTGAATTTAAATCAAATATTACTCATGATACAGAATCATCATGGTTGGTGAGAAATTACTTCTCCTTTGCAGAGGAGTATCAAAAATATAAGCCAGGTTTAGACCTGAACAAAAAATGAAGAAATGTTGCATTCTTTTGATTCAGTCACAGAGCAAAACTATTATTCTACATTTTGGGGCAGCCCAACATGTACCGAAAACTCATTAAAAAAAAGATGTATACTAATTATAAGCTGTTTTCTACCTTTTTTAGCAATAAATAAGCTGTTGATAACAGTACCAAGAGAGAAATTACAACTTCTCAACAAAATCGAATGTCATTACTTGAAAAGGTGTTCTTCCATCTATGCTTTGTACTTTTAATAAAAAAATAATGCTACACTATCCATAATTAGATTTGATAACTGTATGACATTAACATGACTATACTCAAAAACTTTCTTATGGAAAAATAAAGGAAAATAAACTGTGGGAAGAAAAATAAACAGCACTTGAAGCCTGAGAATAAAATTTAATAAAGTCCAGACATGAATCATGGTGTTTCAAATAATTAGTATCCTTGATCCAAGTATAACAAAATGCTGAGCTTATTCAGGTGTTGTACAAATGAATACCATCTAGCTCTATTTAGTACAGTCATAAAAATCTTAGCTTATATCAGCAAAATGAAGTATGGCGCTATCAGACAAAGATCTACATGGTACATCAAAAGACTGCAAGGGACACTTAACTACTCCATTTTAATCATTTACTATATATTGCCAGGAAACTATTGCATTTTTTCCTGACTGAAGGGGAAAAAAAGATCATACAACATTCCCTCTGATTCTTATATAGAACTTTTAAAAAAATCTACTGAATCAACTCAATCAACCATTAATGAAACAATGTCAATATCAAAATGCTGTATTTGTAAAAGCTACCTGTCAGCGAGAGTGTCCATCAAGAGGATAACCAGAGCAGTCCCTAGTCAGAATATAAAAACATACTACCCCCATCAAAATAAATGTATGAGTTGTGAGTACAGCATGAACAACTGGACAAACATATCCAGGGATGTGCAGCTCCCAGTCCTGCCCAGCTGTCCACTTTGGAAAAGTGTTTATCAGCCACAGCACATTGCATTTACAAGCTGAAGCTCTGCACATGAGGGGAAGAAGGCTTATGAGCAATCTAGAAGCCATCTCCAGCTCACAATTCAAACACAGTTTTGGAGGCTTCCCATCATCTTTGCAGTGTGAAAAGAGTGGTGGTATAGCTGCAGGGCTAACAAGGGGAGGGAGATAAGTAAGAAAAAGTACTTCTTCTCACTGGTCCACTATAATTTTCTTCCTCATGTGCCACATGAATTCTAATGTTTGCTGCAAGATGTGGAAAAACAGAAAAATTCAATCTTAATATTTAAATAGACACCAAATGATATAAAATGTATTATGAAGTAGCTGGTAGCAGAATTTCTCTGAGATGTTTAGCTTCCAAAGTCCATCATCTAACTATAGAAAATTTGGTGAAAAGCAAGTCAAGATTAATCAGTCTCATTTAACAGAATTATAAATATTTCCTACAATCATATCAGGATAGCAGTTGGCCATATTGCAAAAAAGAGTCATGTAAATGGAAAAGTTATAAATAAATAGATAAGCCTTTTGGTTGGTTTGCTCCTTACTTAGAAAAAGAGCATGATTTTTTCATCAGGGTAAAGAAAGTTCAATAATGATTTTAGGCACTGAAGTGAAAGAGTAAATTTAAAATAGAAGCAGACAGAAAAAAAAACCAAACCAACAAAAACAAAACAAAACAAACCAAAACAAAAAAAAAACCTGCAAAACACCCCTGATTATCTATTTGATCATGAGAATCAATTAATGAGTGCTGAGGGTGAGATTTTAACTGATTATTGTCAAAGATTACACTGTTTAGGACCTGACAGAAAATTATGTGTGGAAGCACAGTCATTTCAGTGTTGTGGATGGGCCCTGGCAAAATCCCAGCTTCCTGACTGAAACAACACAAACAAAAAAAAATTTCTATTGTCCCCCTGGTTGTCCTGGAAACAGGAGTACAGAGCCTGAAGGAGAACTTGCAATGGAATTGAGTTTGGGGTATTTTTTACTAGGCTCTCTTGCATATCATGATGCCACTTTTCAAGTAAGATTTGTTTTGCAGAAAAAGGCATAGCCAGAGAAACCTGACACCAACAGTGCATTACCACGAAAGGGTAGGCGTATAAGCCTGTCAAAGGTTTGTGTACCCCTATATGGCATTGTGCATTTATTCTGTGTCTTCAGACCCCAATTTGTTACTTTTTTCCCCCAACAGTGTTTAATCTCCATATCTATCAGGAACAAGGAATGAAAGAAATGGCGACAGCTGCTTATTTTCCACAGGAATGATATCCTTCCCCCTTGGTTTTCAAGCCTTAAATTACTTTCCCATTTTGTGTTTCTGCTTTCACAGGCAAACTGTGTCTTTTTTTCAAAGTTCTTTGAAAACTGATTTTTTATGTTTTAATTAGAAATTCATCAAGAATATTTTTCTCTGAAGTTGAAAAGTGAGTTTCAGGCAGTGATTAGATCCATTTCCCTAAAAATCTCCACAGTTTTTACAATCAATCAAAAAACCCCAAGCACTGACAATCTAAAATATGAAGAAATATGGTTCCTTTAGCTGCCAGCAATTGTACCAAAATGACAACACAAAGGAGAAAAAAAAATATATTTTCAAAAATTCTCAGATGAATTAGAGTTATATCCCCAGAACCCCAAAGCTCAATATAGTCTCAAAAGAAAACAGTGAGCTCATATCTTCTCCATGAAATTTCTGTGGAAGTCAGACGAGGGGCAAGACCTCATTTTTAATCAATTTTCCAGGTTCAAATTGCAGATCTATCTTGATGCTGAGACAGATCTACTTCCAGGTGGGAAGGTTCTAAACAGGAACCCAGGAGCTGCAGCTTGGGGAGCCAGCATTAGCCACTCCTTGCACCAGGCTGAACCACAGGGTCAGAAGGTGTTAAATACCAGTGTTTGAAATTATTCATATCAAGAAAGCCAGTTTGGAAATCAGGAAACATTATCCTCATTTTTACAGAAAAATATTGTGAATATACAACATTCTTAACATATCATTTATTTTTCTGTTCTAGGTCCTTTGTTTTCAACTATAATTCTGCATTAAAAGGAACTGGATTAAATACTAATGAAGGAAAAAAAATAGATGTGTATTATTCTCACCCTTACAATTCTATATCTTACTATTTTATTACAAGAGAGTTTTTAAATTTGGCTATAAAATGTCATGTCAACTTAAAATATATACATGTTGTATGAACAGGACAAAATCTCATCTTTTTACTTTCCCAGATGATAGCTTTTGTCATCAGAGCTGCATCATTTGATTGTGATGGATTCAGGCTAAAGAACAGCACATCAAGGCCATGAAAACAAAATCTCTTGAAACACATGAGCTTCTTCAACTTAGACATCCTTTATCTTGTCGGTTCAGTTTGTGTCTCACAAACAGGATGGATCCTTGATAGTTGCAAACTTAGGATTTATTATTTGTCTATATCATACAAGCAATAAGCAAGAGATACAGAAAAAAAAAGATCCATGCAAACTAAGTCAAGAGACAAAATAAAAACTTCTGCAGAACGTTTTATAAGAATTTTCTCAACTAATAGCTTACAATTAACAAGCTTAGCGTCACATTACTTTAACAAATCAGAAAATTCCCACATGGGTTCCAGGTTAACAAAAGCCTTCTATGAAGCTAAAAACAATACACAATATTTAATTATTAAGTTTGAAACTTTTTCTATCTTTGTAAAGCAAGATATCTAAGTCTTTTACATCCTGAACCATTAGCATGAGTTCTTGTTCTTGTTCCCTCTAACAGACACAAATATATTTTCTTAGTTCCCAATTTCTTAGTTTCCCATGAGAATTTGCAGAATCTCCCAGCTTCTCTCAGCCTCCTGTCAACTTCTTAAAACCTCTTTCATACATCCTGTGGTCTCTCCTGCTTTTAGGATTCCTACATTATCTGTTCAGGCCAGTTATCCAAAGATGAAGTACAAAAAAACAGGAAGCCTGGCAAGCTTTGCCCAAGAGATGAGGAAGATAAGATCCTGGAAACAACTCTTGGTTTTTTTGGGTTGTTTGTTTGTGTGTGTGCACGCATGTATCTATATCTAAATCTATAGCTAAAGATTAGATAGATAGATAGATAGATAGAGAGATACAGATATAGATGTATTAGATATAGATCTCTATCAGAGGGACTGAGCAGTATCTCTACCACATCTTCCATTTAAATTCTCAAAACTCTGCATCTCAAGAAGCAAATTAAAAATGCATTCTGGCTGCAGCTAGTAAGCCTTCTCCCTTGCAGAAGGGTTACTTTCAGGGATAACAGCCTTAAATGTTGCAGGTACAGAGAGAGAGCAATCGTTTGCAATTCTGCCCTGCTCTGGAATAACTTAAAATAAATGCCAGGAGCCTTGAAAAGGCTCTGCTGGCAGTAGAATATCTGCATATGAAATTGAGAAACGATTTTGAAAACTCAGAGAGGAACTGTGGCCCAATTGGATCAATAATTTGGAGCACAGGACTGAACTATTGTGACCACACAACAGAAATAATTGCAATCATTGCTAAAATAAGTAACATATCTCAACACAGCTGAGATCAGGCTAATGATTCACTTTGTTTTAAATGTGAATTATTGAAAGCAGGAATCAGAAAGTTCAAGGATGAAATTAGCCTCAAAAACAAATTAATCTATTTTAAAGTTTTGGAAGAAAAAAATTCCAACTTGTACAGTACTGGGAAAAAGAAAATCTACAGAATACAACTCCAAGCTTCCAAACTCAAAGTTAATCTGATGATATATCTGAATACTGATAACCTGGGCACAGTTCCATCTCCAGAGAGAGATATGCCTGCTATGATTATCTCTCTGGTAGCTGTCAAACAAAGAGATGTCATTCTGTCTACAGTTAAACAACAACAGATGGAACATACCCTCAGCCAAGGTAAGTACCATCACTCCAACACTTTCAAATGGAGCTTCACCATGGTTTGCACCAGCTGAAGGTGTATTCCAAGGCGAGGGTTAACCTAATCTGCAATGTAAGTTGAGATCACCACCAAAGAGCTGTGGGAAAAACTGTATTTAAGGCACAGCCTCATTGACTGTGGTGCCATTATGGCATGCACCCTTGTTACTTACTTTCTACTTGCTTCAGAGGACACTTAGCATATAAAGCCTCTCCATTTCCGAAGTTTATGAACTGCAAGTCTCCTGCAAAACTACCAAGGGAATAGAAGGTGCCCCATCTTACCTGATTTTGCACGTTGCTTCTGGTCAGTTGACTGAATGGCTTTTACAGCCTCCACTGAAAGAAAGAGGAATTTTTAGAAGCAACTCTTTAGTTGTAGGGGATATTGCTTTAAAAAGTTCAGATAATGCAAGTGCCTTGCAAAACACTTCTCCCTCCATTAAGTATAAAGCAACATTCACTAAATCTTATATCTATTCTGCAGATGTTTTCATACAGGGAAGAAGCTCTAGACATTGTTCCCAACCCTTTTTTTAGCTGCAACAGTGAGAGTTAATGGATAGACCAATCTGGCCACGATTTTCCTAAATCATACATTTCATACTTTCTGTAGTATTATAGAGAAATTATGGATCGAAAGTACAAGAAATATGATTCCTAATAATGTGAGGGTATTTATCTTCAAATCAAAATAAATGATGCCCCAAGAATAAAGTAAGATACTGTATATACATTTTCATATAAAAAGAATCTCTTAAAAAAGAAAGAGGAAGAGAAAAAATGTTCTATATTTACTAACCTTCATTCCAAAATTCCCGTAAAACTAATAACTTTTGTTATCTTGATGCAAAACCATAGAGTTTTTGCTAGAATAAAATTTGTAAGGAAACTATTTTCCATTCTGTCATGTGAATTAATCTTGAAATTACCTTAATCCAGTGATATTCATAATGAAATGTAATTCAGTTTAAGCACACATTTGCCAAGTTTTTCAGAAATACTGTCGTTTCAGATAGGTGGATTGGAATGGTGATTAAGGAACATTACAAATGGAAAAATCTATTAGATGAACCTTTCCTGCCAGTAGAGTGCTGTTCCCCCACGATTGCTTTCTGGTCTTTTTTCCAGTCTAATTTCAAAGTCTATCTGCATGTCTATGTTGTGCCACTACGAGCAAGCATGTTATTAAAGTGTGTGATATGTTTTGGATCTATAATTTTTATCCAAAAAGCTCTCTTTACTACTCAGTGTGGGAGGAAAAAAGGAAAGAAAAAAGATTGCTTCTTTTGTTTACTCTAATTATGGAAAAGACCACCCAAAATCCTACTTGAGAAAGGACCCACATCAAATGGTATTAATAGTCTGAAACAACCACAGTAGCTAAGCAAAGATAGACTAATATGCCGCATAAGTTTATTATAAATATACATGTCAGCAAACTAGAGTTCAAAGCCACCTGAAAAGTGCAGTCAGAAAGCTTTATAAGCACACAGATGTTGAAATTCACCCTCAGTCCCATACTGCTGCAGGTAACTCACCCTCAGTTCAGTGCTCATGCAATTCTCTGAATACAAATAGCAATGACTACAACATAAATGTCACTAAAGGAACATACCACATGATGGAAGATCAGCATTATTAGGGAGACCTGGGAATTAAGAAAACATGGTGGTTAGAGAGAAGAGCTTTTGAACTATCTGTTCAGACCAGTTTGTTATTTTGAAATCTCTTCTAAGGCTCATGCAGTAAATAGACACTTTGCTGTACACTGGAATTGGATTGATTTCTGTTTTTACCATATTAGACCAAGAAACACTTGGAAGGAGAAAGAATGGGCTTCTGTTTTATGGGGTAAGCTGAATTTAGTTCTTTCAATTTCAGTGGACAATCCCTTCCTTTTACATGGTCCCTGCTACTCTGGCATCCAAGGATTAAATTGCACTGTTCTTTCTCAAAAGACGGTCACACTGTTAGTCCAAGTTATCCCATTCTCACTTTACAAAACAAAATCCCTGAGACAGAGTAATATAACTCAGTACCCAGCCTTAATATATAGTACCCAGGATCATGTTTTGGATGTGAAAAACAGAACCATCTTTTAAAACAGTATTCACAGGCACAAAACACTGAATTTGAATGTTTCCTCAAATCTTGCCTGCTCTGCCTAAAGATATCTGTGAGTTTGGTATCTCTGCAGGCTCAGAGCTGCAAATCTGTGGCTAGACTAGGATGCCTGAAGCAAATACTCAAAAACAGAACAAGGAATTTTTAGAAAGGTAGAAGAGGACACAGTGAGATGGTTGCAGGCAAATTTTTAGAGCACATATTTACCTGGAAAAAGGAAGGTCTAGACTTTAAGCCCTCCTAAATATGAAGACTTGAAACTCATGTCTCATACTTTTAAAAATTTCTGAATTATCAAAGTAACAGTAAAGGAAAAGAGGAAAAGGACATTTTGTGGGATGACCCACCAGGAAAAGGAACAGGTAAAACAAGATTTGGCTAAACATACCAAATAAAGTGTTCTTGAGAGGGAAGAAGTCAGGGCTCTGGTACACTAGTGAGCAATAGCATAGCCTAAATATGAACTCTGTTCCCAACGTTCATGTCAGAGAGGAGTAGAGAAGTACAACCAGAAGTACTAACACAAATTGTGTCTACCCTTAAAAGAACTGTGATTAAATCATCCCTACTGAGGGACTGTTTCCCCGTGATGAACTACAGTCATTGGATAAAATGGACAAATGTTTTTTGTGGAAACAGAAAGCAGAACCAAGAGTTCTATCTCCTAACCACAGGCTTTGTTATTGTGTGTCTCATCCATATATAATTGCAATTTCTCCTTTTGTGAACCTTGACTGCCCTTTCTGCGCAACAGAGCTTTCCCATTAAAGACAGCCGATATCTACTCTTTTTGCAGAGCAGACCACAATAAGAGGTAGAAAATTTTCGATGCCACTTACTGAAAGGAGCCTACAAAGCAGGCAAGAAAGTGATTCTGTGACATAACCAAGTAGGGAGAAGCTACTAGTCTCATTAGTGTGATCCTAAGACATTTGGCTATTTATGAACTGAAACATCCAAAATAGCCTCTGTGAAAAAAACCTAGGGAAGAACAAAGAAAAGGAAAATTACAAGGCACAATGTTTTATTTTTAGTAACCAAAATGAAGTGTGGACCATTTCCTTCCACTTCTTAAAGCATTGTATCCACTGGAACAAGTGGTGGATGATAGGTCATTATTCTTTCAAGCTTGTAAAATATACACATACATGTTGCCAAAACTACTACTCAGGACTCTGCATATGGCAGGCTCTTAGAGGACCCCTAACAGAGGAGGATTTTTAGAGACATAACTGAAAATGTCATTTCTGAATAGACTGCAAATGAGCCTACTTCTCAACTCATCTGAGGGCAGTGGTGTTTTTGAATACATTTAAATTATCTTTTTCTATCTTTTCTGTCTTAGACAAAGCCAATGTACACGTCCTCTCAGGCACCTAGGCTGGCTGAGTTTTTACAGAGTACTTCCCTGAACAAAGATGTCTAAATTAAGCTTGAGTTACACTTTAGTGCTTTCTAAGTGCTTTTTTGGATGTCAACCAGACTAAGAAACTTGTCCAAGGTCATTTACGAAGTTTGTGGCAGAAAAGGAAACTGATCTGGGGTGTCTGAGGTCTCAGGCTAGCACCCACAGCACTAGAACATCTTTCATCTCTGCTGCTTTTATCGAACCAAAATGACATAAAAGATCAGAAAAGATAAAAGCAGGACTAAATATGTTGAAGGATCAACTAATTTCATCTAGAAGAATCTGAAACATGATCTATGCTTAATTTTATCTATATATTACTTTCTTACCCTCTACAGATGATTGCAGAAATGCCAGGTCCATCTATTTATAAGCAGTGAAACAGTCAGTGCTCTCTAATGCACCATTTTCAAGTGCAAGTAATACATGCTGACCAGTTCGTAACTATCTTGGCAAGGATTCACACACCTGTTAGGATTTTAATTTATCAAAGACAGACATATTTATGTCTGTCTGTGGCTGCAGGCTCATGAAATAGGAAAGGATGTTAAAACAACACTAGTGCTTTAAGAGCAGCTAGAAAACTCAGCGTTAAGGTTTGTTCCTCTGTCCTTAACTCACCCATGCTCTGCACAGCTCTTGTATATGTCTAGAAAAAGCCTATGAACAGAGATGATAAGAATCAAACAAGGCTCTCTAATGTTGTGCCAAAATTAACCAAACTTAAGCAAATGGAAAAAAAGCTTGAATTGTACCTACCATTCTCTGGATGAGGTGGGTTCAGATTTGTCACTTTTGATTTTTCTTTGGTTAATGGAAGTGTTTATAAAAGAGTTCCTCATATGAAGACTGTTAATGTTATTCATGCATAAAAACAGTCCTGAGGATCTTGGGGAGTGTTCAGGTACTCCCATGGAGTGCCTGCTGCTCTCCGCAGATGTGATGAAATTTCCATAGAACTGTTTCTTTCAGACCCATTACACACATAAAAGATAAAAACCCATTATCAGTAGATCATTCAAGTGATAGTAATGACTCCTCAGGAGGCAGACAGTGCATCAGCCTGGAGCGTGTTTTATAGACCAGGTATAATTCCATAGGAAATGCTGGAAGGCCCTTGGCTGAACCAGCACCTAACCACCCAACCACAATTCCACAGTGACAGTAAGAGGTTACTCAGTCCACAAAAGAACTGAGGTTCATGGGAGTTGCACTCTTGGATGTAGTCTTAGTCTGAAGATCTATTTTTTTAAATACTGTTAAATTACCTTTTTTACTCATCAAACTGCCAAGGAATCCACTAAACCATGTCCTGAGCTGCCATAGAAAAGCATTTTAGATGCACCAGACAAGATTGCAAAATATTAGCATAGTTCTAAACTATTACAGGCAAAGATACATTAGTCCCATTGTAACTATGTACCTAATTTCCTTTTATAAAATAAGAGTTTAATATTGACTATTATGCCATGGAACAAGTTTCTGAATCATTCAGATATATTTTTCTAATATTAATTAGTTGAAGTTTTTAACTGAATATTCAAGACAAAATAGCACCATTTGTGACAAATAAACACATAACACATTGTAATATCATCCTCACAGTTTTTTAATTAGATGATTTATTAAAAAAAAACAATTATTAACTGACAAAACTTGAATTTTATAAACAAATGAGTGTGAACAGAAATTACTCCCAGTCTGAGACTTCTGTATTTCTATGCCAGTCTTCCAATTTCAATTACTTGTAACTTAAAAAATTTATGTTCTAGGATAGAGTTAGTCTACTTCCTGTAAAACCTATACAATAATTCTTGACAATAATGGGAACTTTATAGAACATATTTAAGTGCATTCAATTTTTACAAAGATGTCCCAATACAAATGTAATACTTGTATGAAATGCATGTAAAAAAACAGTTAGTAAGAACAACGAGCTAAATAAAACTGCTAGCAACCCCAAAACACAAGCATCGTATGCTGGACCCACCTTATTTCTAACAAGTTTATCAGTGGCCACTGATTGTGAAATGAAAGCAAACAGATCAGGAAAGAAATAAAGGGACAATGATTTGCATATTTTTTCTAAGCCATATCCTTTACACTATCCTTACAATTGCATTACCTTACTTGTCTTGCAGTAAGTCAATTTCTATGTTGTGAAGAAAAAACAAATACACAAATTAAAATTTGTGAATTTCCTGTAATTCCTTAGAACTATTGGTCTAGCTCCCTTGGCACAATCTCAAAGCAAAGTTTGGCAGTCTGAATTTCAGGAACAGTTCATGCAGTATGAATTCTATATTGAAAATATCCCTGCTATCATACAGACTTGGCTCACTCTTTCCTCCAATTCCTTTGCTTTCATGATATGTCTCATTTTGGTTTATCTCATTGACAAAAGACAAGTTTACAGCAACTTTAAATTGGTTGACATTGGCTTGAGGGAGTGTTGTCCCATCAGGATTTAGTCAAAAATGGTTTATGCTGACATGACTCAGGTCTGGGCACTCACTTTCCTTCCTTTTCTTTTCAGTTTATCACACTTTCAGATTCAATGACATATATCCTTGCCTGGAGGCAAAGTGGGTTTTTTTACATAGGCACTTAAAATGTTCAACAATACTTCTGCTTTTACTTCAGTTATGAATTTCAACAGCTTCCTGGGAGATGGTAAGTATTGACACCAGAAAGTATGTCACAGAACGAGGTTAAAACTTAATGCTCTACAGAAATCGTGTACAAACATACGACCCAGTGCAATGTAAGTAAAATGTTTATTTTCAGAAATAGCCTTTGATATTCAAAATCCATGTTCCAAAATTTATACAATCAGCAAGCTTGAACTAGGTGCTTTCAAAAGGTTCTTTAATAGTGACAGGAAAAATCCTTCATTACAGCAGAGAATATGTTGACACTAGGGAGGTACTAAAGTCCAAATTGACCCTACACTGATTTTTCTATGCAAGCCAGATTTATACTCTCCCATTTTTCCCATTACTTAGAGCTCTCACTTAACATGTTTCTCTGTAGATTTTCTGACATTAAGAGGAAATTAAAAACTGAAATACTTAGATTTTAAACAAATGTAAATAAACAATATATAAACAGTGCTCTTTCTCTTTTGCCAGTTTTTTTGTATCTTTTACTTCATGTAAGTCTTATTACCCCATTTCTCCTTTACTCCCAACACTACTATTGACTATTCTCTGAGCCTGTGGAGATTGCATGGAGAAAAAGAGTAAGGAAAGTCTTGCACACATCAGTGATCCACTCCAGTTCTCTCTCACTGCTTTTCTGCAGAAAGCATGTAGTTGTTCACAAAGAGCTCCACACAAGTTTTCCTGAGTTATTTTGGAAAGTTATTTCAGCCATTTCTAGAGTGAATAAAAGCGGCACTGAGTAACTTACTTTCTATATTCTAAGCAGGAGTAAGATGCTTATGAACTTACTTTACATACTTGATCCAAAGTGATTTTGCACTGAAGAATCACCTGAAAACTCTGAGAAGTCAAAGAAGTAAAAGAAGGTTTTCTAATAATTTGTCTTGTCATGAAAGCCTTTTTTTCCTTCCTCCAGGAAAGAAAAACTTTTGTTTACCTTTACTACTGACAAAAGCTCAGTTGAAGGTAGACTCATCTAGTCAGTAATGCAGTGTCAGTTTTTACCTCCATCCAACCCATTAATTTCAATGGTAAAAAAGCCCAATTACAGCTGGCTATTGTGGGCAATGGAGAATGGCTGAGAGAAACTAAGGGTGACTTCAGAAAAAGCACTTAGAATATTTCAGCCCTCCCATTCACACTGCCTTGGCAAAAGGCATGCTTCAGGTCACATGCCTTGGTGAACAACTTTATCATTCAGCCCTGGGGTTAAAAGATGTTATTCACAAATATTCACAAGTGTATATTCCCATTGCAGAGCCTGGGGCAACAGTTAGGAAAGGAGTCTGCACCTGATCTGTGCTGATCTAACTTAATCACCCACAGCTGGAAATTCACCTGTGATAATCCATTATTCAATGATGTGCAAGAAAAGAGAAGGTTCCCTGACAGATCCCAGTAATCCTTCATCAGGAGTACCTTGTGGCCACACCTCCAACTTTAGCTGCATCTTGACCTTTCTGACAGCTCAGCTAATGGCAGAGGAGTAGATAAGGGGAGTAGATAATCCCTGACATATTATCTCTTCTTCAGGTGTCCAGTACAACACTGTTTTTCCATCATGCTTGTAAACCCAGCTCACAACTCTTGATGATTTCAGTAGCCTGTCTAGTTCTGTGTTTAGTACTGGAAAATACTATTATTTTCTACTCTTAAAGGGATTCACTTCCCCTTTAGTCCTTGTAGCTAAATTAACTTAGTTAATGCACACATAGAAGAAAACTTTATCCAATATATGTAATGACTCATTCATTCTTTATTTGCAGAACTTCTTTCATAAAGGTGCTTGGAGATACATGAGTTTTTTCCTGAAGTCAAAAACCCTGCCAGCTTTCACAAGCATTACTCATTGTCAGCTGTAGCCATAACAGAAATATTTGTCTTATTCCATGGATCCACAGGTGAAGATGACACACTGAGATTTTTATGGATGATTATGTTGGCCCAAATGGAAAAAGACTCAAAAAATTTAAATTATTCCTGTTAAACTAAATTACCTTAAATATAAACTTCACATTTTGATATTTTTCATCACTTCAGGGAGAACTAGAAGGTGAGGCACTACTAGCCAGTATAGAAGACTCTAACACCATATGTGCAAATCATCTCGTCGTAGCGCAAGGTTTGTCATGTCATCCTGCAGAAGGCTAAATAATGTCTGGATTTCACATGTTAATGTGTGCTGGCAAAAGTATACTGTAGGACACTGTCAATGGCAACATCATCTTTCATATTCTTAAAAAACACAAAGGGAAAAAATATAAAGGGGAAAAAGCTGAACAGAAAGTTGATCATTTTGTAATCCTCCAAAGTGAAATCCTATTTATAGCAACAGTGTAATCAAATAATATGCAATCACTTGGAGGTTTGCAACGTTTGACAAATTGTAATTTTGTTCTTCACAAACTCCTAAACACTTCCTGCTAAGTGACAACAAGCATCAGCAAGTTTCAACAAACCTTCTGCAGTTTCTTTATCTCACTATAAAGAGCAGATGCCGTTTTGGGGCTGCTGTGAACTCTTCTGTTCTTTGTGTAATGTGCACATGTATATGCGAGTGCACATCACATGAAAATGTGATAGCCAAGGCCCATCTCAGATGCTTTTTCTACGGTGCACAGTAAGCAAACAGCTGGTTCCAGGCATGAATCTTCTGTCAATCACGGCAAAAATGTGATCCACATAGAATTTCATAGCAAAAGTGACAGAATTCTCAGCATTAATAATGAAATTTGGGCTGTTAAAATATACAAAAATGGTCCCACTGTGTTTTCCAGTATGTCTGTGAAAATTGTTATCTATTTCTGCCCTTCACTAGTAGCACATGGGAAGTATCAAAAGTACATGAGCTAAATAGAGCTGATGGTCCCAGAAAGTAGTTACTTTCAGGCTATCAGCATGATTTAAATTCAGAGTATCAACAAGGAACTTTACAAAACAAGAAGTCCAAAGAACTGCAGATTTCAAGAATGTAGGAATTCTCTTTCATGAAGCCAGAAAAAATGTTCCCTATGCCTTAGAACATTGTTGAACAAAGTTTTGTGTGTCTCAGCCTTTAGCAGTACATATTTTTTGTTTGTTTGTTTGTGTTCCTTTCTGGGCTCCTTTATGACCAGGAGTAAAAGACAAACATCAGAAGTCTCACTAATTACACATTGAAAAGATGTACATATTTTACATATTGTAAAAAGAAGGTAATTGTATTTGACAGGCAGTAACATTCCTAATTGAGAAGGAAAGCAAGGAAACGTGCAACTCATGAGGGGCATAACATCCAAGACAATGCAGGAAATGAAACTGAGCAGGAAAAATGGATCAGTCCATGGAGGGAAAAGAAAATTACCAAAGTCAGAGAAAAAAAGCTTAGAGAATGTACAAGGTTACTTAAAAAAAGAAGCACATCAAGAAATACATCTTGAGACATGCAATGTCAATTTACCTTGCTTTTAGCAGGTAGTCAGCTGCATCATATTACAAGCATTGAAAAGTTACAAAGCACAGAGGACAGAAGAACTCTCTGCAGTTTCATTATGACAACATTTTTCTGATCCTGAGTAGTCTTCCAGTTTAATGTGTTCAAGTTTTCCATTTGAAACCTTTCATTGGAAAAATGGCAATTAGTTCACACCAAAACATGTAGGAGAGAACATGTGTTGCAGCAAGCATAGACTTCTTGTTCTAGGAAGACTATAGTATAAATATCAGACTAACTCGAGGTACAGCAAAAGGGGCATCTCCTGCAGAGAGAAGACCCATGTTCAGGCTCTGTTCCCCTGAAGTAAGAGGTAAGATTTCATCTTCAGCCTTTTCCCAGTAAGCCCTCAAGGCTATCCATTACTCTTGATGGAACATTTTCAATCTCAACTATTAGAGCAGCTCTATTTTGTATAAATTGTATTAAGTATTCATTGAATTTTGGGTTTCAACACCAGGGGTTAGTGTCCTAATCACCTGGCTATTCTAGGAAGACATGAGGCAGGGCATAACATGGTAGGAATCATATAATAAGACTCAAGAGCTTTTATAAATTTCCTGTATCAAGCTCCACACTTCATCATTGCTGACCTCACTAATGAGAGTCCTAACACTTTTCCAAGCCTATTTTACTTGGTGAGGTTATGATTGTGTCATTGGTAGAGTTGGTTGAAATGTCTTTGCCAGACTCTCCTCTTTTCTCCCTAGGAGGATGATAAGGGGCTTGGAGGTAATGAGAAAAGTCATTGGACAGTCTATAAATAGTAAAACACTTTTGAAAAAACTAATTACAAAGTGTAATTCTAAGGATATACTAAAATGATCAATTTTTTGTTCTACTTAAGAAAATACTTTAAAATAAAATGAAACAAAACATACATAATAAAACTGGAAAAGAAACCTAAAAGATATTGCTGAATGCATGCTTTGTCTGTGAGTTTACCTCTACACATAGTCTTTTTTGAAGAAGAGAAATAATTCCAAAGTAACTTTAAAGGAAAGTCAATGAAAAGTAAGGATAAGGTTTTGTTTTGATAAATAAAAATTTAATTGCAAATTACTCACATCTGAAGTTTAATATTACATGGAAAAGCTTCACTTTGAGAAAACATGGAGAGCTTTTGCTGTTGTTGCAAGCATTGTCTAGAAATGACTTTGTTAACACCTCAATAAAGCTGTAGTATCACTTATGCTGTTACAGTACATGAAATACTTCAGTTAACAATGGCAATAGAGAAAATGGGAAATATGAGAGCTCAGCACTGTAGAGCACAGACACCTGTGCTTAGTGACTTCCATGGGCTTTTTCTACAAAGTTTGTTCACTTTCACTCTGTATGAACCAGACTCTTGGTAGCTCAGTGATTCATTCACCCGACATATATAGCATTCCCTGCAGAGACACCAGGTCAAACTCTTAAACACAGAGCTGGACTTGACCAGGGGAAGGCCTCAGCAGATTAAAGGTAACCTTTATTCTCCCTGAGGGTTTTGCCATGTGTGCCAAGCAGAGGAGAGCAAAAGTGCACAGGAGAAGAGGAGCCACCAATTGAGTAGGAAATGGTAAAATTAAAAAAAAAAATAAATGATTACTGCCTTTTTTCTTCTTTCCCTTGTCCCCATAGGCCCAGTAGTGTGAAGTACACACTACACAGCTCATGAGCAGTAGTTGACTATGCCATACTGTGAAGTCCTAATCTCCATGGCAGATGGAAGAGGGAATGGACTTGGAATTCCACATCATTGCAGCAAGCCTTGAAGTATGCAGCAATTCATACATGACATTTCCCATTCTGTGGAATTCTGGATCCCCCCAGTATCTTCAGATCAAACAGGAGAGAGGAAGATGCTGATTCTGTGGAGGGATATCTCAGTAACCTTTGCTTTATAAACTCCTAAAATCATAGAACAGTTCCAACTGAAAGAGACCTTTTCAATGTAATTTAGTCCAACCCCCTCTCTGCAATAAGCAGGGGCATCTTCCACAAATCAGGTTGTTCAGAGCCCCATCCAGCCCAAAGCTGAATATTTCCTGGGATGGGACTACCACCACTGTGACAGTGTTGCCATCCTCATTGTAAAATGTCTCTTCCAATCTAATATAAATCAACCCTCCTTCAGTTTAAAATAATTACATCTTATACTGTCACAACAGGCCCTGATTAAAGATTTATCCCATTTTACAGGCTTTAGAGAAATATAAATCATGTCTTGTCAACACTGTAGCAAATGCTAAAATTTATCTATCATTTTATAATCAATTTCTAGTTGATATTCTCCTTTCCAATACTCAGAAGGATCTCATCTCGTAAAAGATAGAAAAACAAGTTGGCTGTCTTTCTTAGTAATTTTTGTTCTCTAGATGCTCTTTTTGTGCTTTCATATTTTCAAAAGAGCATTTTTTATCCAAATCAATTCTAATTCTCATATGAAGCTCATGATAAACCACAAATCACAAATCTATTACAGTTTTCTATTATTATATAACATTGGGTATATTTCCAAAACCCTTGTTTAAGAAAGACTTTTTAATTTAGTGAATAGAGCATATTAAGTCAGCAAAATAAAGTAAACATAAGCTTTACCATAAAGTCTTCCCTCTGCCACAAGTAGGTCAACAATTTGCCATTATTGATAACTTATTTTAATTTCTCTTCATGCAACTAATTCCAACACAGCTGTCACATGGAAGATTTGAAATGATAGTTTTTTTGTTTTCTTATGATGCTTACAGGCTGTCTGAAGTTATAAAACCAATAATACAGTCATGTCTGACTCTCTTCTTAAATAATTCTCTAACCTCTCTTGATTATCCATAAAAATCATAAAAATAAGAGCAAGTTTGAAAATTGAAAGAAAAAGAAAAATACTCTTATTACCTAATAAATCTCTTTCAATTCTTTATGCTCTGACGACACTTGGTATGACAAACAATGGCAGCAGAGTTTCAGTGGATTAAACATAAAGTATACCCCATCTCTGATATCCATATGTCATTTCAGTAGAGATTATTATAGGAATTAAATAAAAGTTTGGAAATTCTTATACTTCTGAGTTGTGTACTAATATTTTTTTGCTTTGAATTTCAATTTCAAAATTTGTGAAAATAATTAAATAGAAGAAATATCAAGAGAGAAAATTAACTGAGAATGAGTGGTACTGTGATTTTTTAATTGCTAAAAAGGCATGGCTTTTCTCACTATTTATGAAAAGGAAAAAAAAGGTGTTTACATCAGGAAATCGAGCATGACACTCATGACCTATGAAAAGTAAGACACATTTTTTTATCTTTTGAACAAAGAGCATTTTTCCTGCTGTATTTTTGCTTGAATTGACACATTACTGGATATCATGGGATTTTCAAATTTCAGTTTAATTGATCTGAAAAATATTCCAGATCAGGAATGTTCTTTTTCTCTCCTAATCATTTTGCTTAATATCCAATTTAAATGTGATTCAAACCTTTCTATCAATATTAGTTCAAAATCAATTTTTTCCCATTAGAGTTATCTGCATATGATGATCAATACATGAACATGAATGACTCAACAGAAATCATGAGAAAAAAGGAAAATATACCACAGCATCTTCTTGTCTGGTACTGATTTCATTGTCTTTGCCCCTGAATGTTTTCTTTATGTTTCTTTTTAGCTTTCTTTTGGATGTATATTGCAAAATCCTGGGCACCTTACTCTCAAGAAAAGCATTTTTGTGTGTGTGCATAACTTGAAGGAATACCAAGAAAAGCTTTTTATTGTGAATGTGCAATCCATACATAAAATGCTTAAGGACAATGTTATACATAAAAGGGCTTTTAAAACATGTATTGACAAGCTAAGAAATGCAAGCACATATTGAGGTTCACAAAAAAGGACATGATAACCCATTCACGATCTGATAGTTTCATAAGTCTTAACTAAAGTTCAGGGCAACATTAAGGAGATTAAATGTATTACTCAGCTCTGATGCTTTGAGTCAGAGTGCCTTTGATTCAGGGTCAAACAAAATAGCACCATTATAAAGTGACTGATTACCATAATTTCTAGTTTCAAATCTTAAAATAAAAATATTACTATTGTCTGGAAGTTGTTAGATCTGTGCTTTCTAGCTCTAACTTTCTCAGATTGCTAAGGGTATTTCTTTATTTCTCCTTCTATTCCCATTCTGGTGCTTTTCTGTTTATCAGTCATTCTCACTTGTTTGTGAGGGTCCATCACAGTCTGCCCCAGCTTGCTTACACCCACAACTGTAACCTAATACTGCCCACCAACCTCATTCTATTTCCTCTGAGGAAAAACAGGAAACCTCAACTCTCATCCCCCACACAAGAGAAGAAAGGAGTGAACAGATACATGTTCTCTCCTAGGAGAAACACAATTCTGAAATGGTTTGAAAAAAATCAGCATTTATCTCATATGTGCTGACTATAAAATATTTGCATGTGACTTGTTTCCTGGCAACAATATATCCTGGCAAGCAATGAAGCAATGATGAATTATTTTCTTTTCATGATTCAATACAAGTTTTTAGTACCTCAAATGAAGCCACTCATTCTTCATAATAAAATATAGAGAAGAGTAATAATAAAATAAAACAAGATTTAAAGAAAGGAAGCATAGTTAATTTCGCCCACTTTACAAATAAACCCACCACAGGGTGTGTTAAAATTTGATGTGAATATAATTTCTCCTCAAAATTTATGACTCCAAACTTCTTATTTTTCCCAACACAATGCATTTGAACATAAGAGTATTAGCTATAAAACTGTCTGACGAAATAATGTTTTAAATTGCAAATATCTGGCCACCTAAAGTCTACATTTCAGTATAACCTGGCTCCAGGAATAGCGTACAGCTTTGGAAATCTGCTTAAAACTGTGCCTGTGAATATGCAGTGAAAAGACCCTCCAGCCATTTCAAAGACCACTTCCAAGTAAACAGCTCCAAGTCTGATTCCTGGCAGAGGAAAGAAGAACCTATAGACCCCTACTACCCAAATCTTGTGTTTCAGGTACTCGGATCAGCAAATCACAGATGAGATTTGTCTTGTGAAACAGAGTAACTGATTGGAAAGAAAAGTTGTGATTGGACTCCCACTTGAGGAAGGAAGTGAATAAGAAAGACAGCGGGACAGAAATAGAGGCATGGGGAGAGAAAGGGAGAAAGGGAGAGAAGGAGATAAGGTATTACAGCAAGCAGAAATAAAGCTAATACAGATAACAGCAAAACCCCCTACTCCATTTTGGGTGTTTGCAACCCCAGGAAAGCCAGTTCTGAGATCATATTGTTCAAACAAGGGGCTGATCGGCATGTTCATGGGCTATGAACAGGCCAGCTTGTGGCAGAGAGGTGGCTGGTGAGGAAACAAGCATGAGATTTGGAGCAGTGAGGAGCAGGGAGGGAGGCCAGCCAGGCATGCTCTGTGCCATCCGCCTGACATGTGGCCATGACTGCTGAAAGAGTAAAAGTGCGGGGGAAGAGAAGTTAAGTGAGGCCATGCCAGAAGAGTTAGCTCAGCTAAGATCTGTCACCAGGAAGAAAAACAATTTTGAGGCAGAAGACAGAGTGTCTGGGTAGGAGCTGCCATTGTGGTGGAGAGATGTACTTGGAGCACAGTCTAAACACCACAGAAAAAATGGATAACAAGCATCTCAGTCTGGCTGACCTCAAAAAACAATGAGCAGCTCTGGTTTTGATCTCTCTCAGTCCTTTTCAAAGGTAATTAGAATTTCTTTTTAGTGTTTCTCAGATTTAATTGTATTCTGTAATAGTCATAGTACAAAGTTTTAAGATGTTAACTTCACTTAAAGGTGTTAAACTGCTATCTCCCTTGCAGTTTAGAAAATAATCTAAACCCTTGTCATCTGTTGAAAAAAAAAAATCATGTTAAAAAGTAACAAGATGGATGTACAAGGTATAAATAACTACACATTTAGATTACTAGACCTAAAAGGAAGACATTTTCTTCCTCCTAAAATTTGTATTATGTTTTGTGGCATTTTAGAATCAATCATAAAAAAAAAGGCATTCTATCACAGAAATAAGATTACTCTGCATTTACCCAAATAAAATTTTATTGTGAAGGACTGCTTATACATCCAAGTAAATACTTGGATTAGTAGTCTTGTAGCACAATCTTTGGTTTTGGGGTCTGATGCATGCATTGTATGGGTTTCCTGATAAATGACTTTGAACATACTGCAATTTTTGGCCACTGTCTACTCAAAATGGAAATTTTAGGTAATGGATAAAAGATCACACATCACTGCACAGTTGAAGCAGAAAAGAGGTTTTTTTTTCCTGGGGCTCTGTTTTTTAAGGTAGAGGACATGAAATTCTTCCAGGCTACCACTTCTCACAAAAATGTACTGGTAATAGCAGTGAATTATTTAAACATTTATTAAATCGCTTCACAACAAATAGTGATTCAAGTGCTCTCTTGCCTTGTAGCAGCCTTACTCTAAGAGGGAAATTACTTGCCAAATGAGTTTTCAAGTATTTAACATATCAGTTTAGTTAATATATAAAATATAAATTTCTTCAGGGTTTCCCAAGTTCCCTTACTTTGCGCAAACATCGGAAAACAATATATCTGCATATATATATATTTAAAGTAATAAAGACTTTTTTTGTTTGTTTATGAACCACTTAAATTTCATAGGTAAAGCTGTTTGCAGGTCCTCTAGTCTTTTAGGCACTCAGAAAAAACCAAAAGACTGCAGTAATGTGTTCTGGTAAATTCATGGAGGGCTCAGATTTAACATACTACATATCAGTTTATGCTTTCAATGTGGCTGAAATAAGTCCATTCACTTTATTTTGCAAAATAAAGAAAGAAAAGAAGGAAAAAATGTGATCCATTTTCTGTTTTTTCACATTCCTGCAGAAGTCAAAAAGCTATCTCTCAGGCTGTTTTCTTTCCATTTTCTTCACTTTGCTAAAAGCTTTGACAAGACAATTTTCCCGCCTAGATAAATGCTTGCACTTCTTACTCTCCCAACTCCCCACCTACTGAGAAAAATTCCTGTATAAAAAGCTGGATAGGGTATGAGCATAGAGAGATTTTAATATATATTTTNCCTTCCCGCTTTTTAATGAAATACGGATAAAGAAGATGCAAACAAAGTCTCCCACAAGTACTCCAGAAAATCTGTTGGTATGGTGATAAGTGGCTCCCTACCTCGTTGTGTAGCAGAGGGCAGACTGACTTTGGATTAACACACTCCACTGATTTGTGCTTGCTAAAGACCACACCACTGAGCAGTGATTTCAGATTACCTGAGAATAGGACAGCTTCTCAACTCAGAGAATATATATTTTGTCAAAGAAATATGTCCATCTTTGGGGACTGCAGACTGCAGGGGGTGAGAGGAATAGCAATGAGGAGTAGAGAGGACCCCATGAGGTGCTGAGAGGAGAAACCAGTGTGCCTGAGTACTCAGGAGTTCTGGGCCCCCCTTCTCAGGCTGGAAAATACCTATCAAATGCAATGCAAAAGAACCATATTTCTTTCATACAAAGCAACAAATTTAATTCATTTATTGTTTCAGTGATTCGGTGGCATAATCCAAGGACTTCAGCACTATCACTAGTGAAAAACCATGTAAAGGAAGCCAAGAATTAGTATTATATCACTGTGAATGAGTATTATGACTAGCATGGGTATAAGGAGTATTAGCAGATAACATTGGTAATTCTTCCAAATGCTTGAGTTTATCATCTTAACATGCAGCCTTTTTGTTGTAAACACTGAGAACAAAAAGCTTATATGTAATTATAAAACAGAACAAAAAACCCCAAGCAATTGACAAAGGCTTTTGACAAGTAGAGACAAAAAGAAAAGACAAAAATATCTTCAACAGTCTGCAGTAGATTTTCTTTTACCATTCTTTGAGTTACTTATTGCAACCAGTGTTAAAGTGGGAATAAACTATCCACTTTTTTTCGTCATGTAGGCAGATTTGTTGTTTCCATTAGCTCTTTTCTTTTTCTCTTTCTCTTTTTTCCTTTTTTTTATTCTTTTTTCCTTTTCTCTTTTTTCTTTCTTCTCTTCATTTTTCTTTTTTCTTATTTTTCTTTTTTTTCTTTTTTCCTTTTCCTTTTCCTTTTTTCTTGTTTTTCTTTTTTGTTTTTTCTTTTTCCTTTGTCTTCTTTCTTTTCATTTTTACTTTTTTTGCTTTTTGCTTTTTACTTTTTACTTGTCTTTTTTCTTTTTCTTCTTCCTCTTCCTTTCTCCTTTCTCTTTTTCCTTTTTCTTTTCTTTTTTCTTTTGTCTTTTTCTTTTTAACTTAGCTTACATTTTCCCACTATTAGCAAGCATCCTTGAATACTGCGTCACTTATGAATACTCTCAAATTGCTCACTCACTGTGCACAGAAACAAAGAAGTTTCCAAATTTGAATAACAAATTTAACCTGTGATCAGGTTAAAATTCTGCATATATAATTCAGTGTGAAACATTCATTTATATCTTCTGGGAAAGGTACTTATGGGATAACACAAAAAAGAAAATGAGGAGAGAGTACAATTTTGAGAAGTACTCAGAAAATACAACATTTGGGGCTACATATGCATTTCAACAGAATTTCTATGCTTTGTTTAGCAGAATACTGTTGCACAGATGTTAAATAGTTATTCTGGTTTGGGGCTGAGAGCCCAAGACTCTGTTCTTCCAACTAATTCCTTTAATTTTACAATTAGAGCACAATGCTCTCTTCTCCCTCCTCCAAACACTCCATCTCCCCCCTCACTTTTCCCATAAGTAAATCCTACATGCTCAGCTTGATCACGCTCTTACCCCTAACTCACTCACATGCTCTCTTTCCTTCTATCAGGAAAATAATTTTCTCTGGTTTTAAGAGAGAACATGCTTGAAGGAGAGAAGCACATAATCTGTTTTTTTTTCCCCCAACAGAGTTCTGATGACAGTGAATTGAGCTTACCAGTGCAAGCATTTCTTCATTTCATGGGGAAGAAAAGGAAGATTTTAAGAAGAGAGATTGAAAAATAGAGACAAAGTTATTATTTTACCATTATGGAGAACACAGCATAGCAGTCTGACCAGAATTTCTAGAGCCTAAGTAGATTGTACAGGAGTAGACAAAAAATAGATAAAAATACAGGCCTGTATCCATCTACATATAACATAATTTTATGACAAGTCATCAGTCAAATTGGAAGGTGTGCCAAAAAATATTGTTTCCTATCAAAAATAGCACAGCTGTCATATGGTCAGCTTTTCAAAAGCTGATTTTTGTAAAAAACAGTGGAATTTTTGATATCAACCAAACAGACTCCCAGAAACATTCTAAGAATAGAGTGCAGACAGTGTAATAAGTGTATCTTAAAGTTAAAACCAAACAATTTTTTGTCAATGAGTTCCCCTTGCACCTGAACAGAGGCTTTTAATTATGGATATTGACAGCTCATTTCTAAAAGTTCCTCTACAACTTTGACAACTAGAGTTTCCACTCTGTTGATATGAAGCTGACTTTTTTGAAGGTAATATAGGTACTGTGTAATGCATTAAGATAGATTTGACTCTTTAATATTTATAAGATTAGCATTTATATTAGACCATAATGAGCTCCAATTAGTATCATTCCAATCTAACCTAAGGTCTATAACCCACTTTTCTTACCTTTCAGACATCGTCTTCAAAGTTAAGATGGAAAAGAATTGATTGATTCATGACAACATTTTTAGGGTCTACTGGGAAGAAGAATTTCTTGAATGATTGATCAGCATTTTTTCGTCTGTCACTTGAGGTATCTTGAATGAGAAATACTTAATAAAGCTGTGAATTCACTGGTAATAGCAATTTTTTATTTAATTTTCTGTTGTTGTTGTTTAGAATCTAAACATTCCCTTGCTTGTCAAAAAAAATCTTTAACTGAATTGATTTCCCTGTTGCATCTTCTCCACAGGTAAATTGTTAAATCACTTGAAACCTGAAGGTGTTGCGAGGTTGGTATCTAAATAAATTTATCCCCCTGATGACACCCTGCGCTCTGCTTTAATCAGCAATGCTGTGACTGATCAGAAAGTTATTATTGTGAGATTTTCAGCTTGTATATCCAGCAATCCACCATATTTTGACTGAGCCTACTGCACACATTAGGATATGCATAGTGAATCCTGAAGAGAAGCTGATGAGCACACAGAGCTGGTGCTTTATGAAAGACACATGGTGAATGCTTACTAGAGACAGGGGGATGGCAGATAAAAAGAAAGTATAAGAGGGATATTAAACTCACAAGAATGCCAGAAGGATGAGCCCTGCCTAACTTGAGAAATCAGAAAGCAGGTGTAGATCAACTTGTGAGGATAATTATAAACTATGGGCATTTTAATCAGTAAGTCTACACAAGTGTAATTTTCCCTTTATGTATTGCTGTCCAAGTCAGGCTAATTTTTCTGGAAGTTTTTCAGCAGAAGAGAGACGTAAATCAGATACAACACTGGAACTGTCAGGAAAATTAAAAAAAAAAAAAATGAGAGGTATCAGAAATTGATGCATTTGAGCAGTGATTAAGCAGTAGGAGAAGGCTGAGTAAAGATGGAACTACAAGGAGAAAGCGTTTGTGTGCAAAAGCCTCCAATTCCATCATCTGGCCTCTGCAACATCTCCTTCCTGTAAACCAGCCCAGAAACATACTCTGTTTCTTCTGAAGAACTACACAGAAACGGTCATTTACAGATCAAAGGAAAGCGTACTTTTTCCTAATGTTCAGCCTATACATCACAATTAATCTACCTACTCACATCCATAAAACAGATTTCAGTGCACATACAATCCAATTTACATACATTTACAGCCCTCAAGCAAGGTCTCCTCACCTGTTTTAAGCACTTTACCCTGTGCAGCTCCCTGGTGGTGTACAGCAATCCAGTAACAATCCTATGCTTTTGTACATGATCCCTGTTTTAGCGTTCAATATATAAAAAATTTCATAAGCATAAATACAATAACAATAAAGTCATTTAATGGGAATTACATTAACAGATGCTGCTCTGCCCATAGGAAAGCTACAATAGATGCCAACAGCCAGTGAAAGCAAAGGTTGAACTAATATCCAAAATGTTACCCTTACTCTACCTTTTAGTGATTTCCATCAATTCAGTCATTGATATCAGATACTCCTAAATAAGTACTCAAGTCAGCTCATAGCCAGTATGTACTGTTCCATCAGTAATAAGGGAACATTGTTTCATGTTTCTGTTCTCAGCATCTGCAGAAAACATTACATGAATGCATTTTAAAAAAATAAAAATCCTGAATTCCCGTGTTTAAGAAAGTAACCTCAGTGACTTCCACCCTCTTGCAGCTTTTTCCCTCTCCAGAAAAATTACTACTTCTCCATTTCAACATCGTCTTTGCTACTTCAATTTTATACTTTTCTCTGTGTTCAGAAATTGTAAAATCAATTGACTCAAAATGGCATGGAACAAAGGAAGATTTTGCAGGAATATAAGTGAAACTCCTGAAACAGAGACAGGTTACATAATTCAAGAATAATATTTCTGTAAACCTTGCCCACTAAGAAAAGCTTCATGCACATGTTGATCAATTGAAATCTTTCCTTGTTTGGCTCACCAGCTTTCAGAAAATTGAGCTATTTCAAATGTGCTTCACAAGTCCTGCAGCTGAAAATCAACACAGAAATGAGAAAAGATGTTGCTGATAATGTATTGAAATAGTAAAAAAGAAACCACCAACAACAACAACAAAAGCTAAAAACCAACACTTATAAGTTTAAAATGAAAATGTGTCAAGACTGGAAATTACCTATCTGAAGGAGAAATGGAGTGAAACCTTAACTGTTCACAGAAATTATGGTTAAACACAGTACATTCAGGATACCTAAATTCAGGGTGTCATGATATTCAGATACTTTAATTGCTTAGAAGACACTAATATACAGCTGCTAAAATTTTTGGGATATCAGTTATTCCTTCAATGGCATACTTTGCTCCCTATCCTAAACTGATAGGGATCCTCTGATCTGGCAGTCTTCAGCTGACATTACAATGAGGGGCAGGGGCAGGGGCAGGGGGGAAAGGCTGAAGACTGAAATAAAAAGCATTTGTATTCCTCTGAATCTGAGAGCCGATCCAGTGGAGGACTGTGAGGATGATGAGGGAACCACAACACCTCTTCCAGGCAGGTAGAGCTGGGCCTGTTTAGCCTGAAGAGACAGCTGAGACAGGATCTTAGCTATGCATAAAAATGTCCAAAAGGCAGATGTCAAGAACATAGGGCCAGACTCTTTTCAGTGGTGCCTAGTGGCAGGACTAGGGCAATGGGCACAAACTCAGAAGTTCTGTCTGAATAAGAGGAAAAGTCTCTTCACTTTGACAGTGATAGAGCATTGGAACATGCTGCTCAGAGAGACTGTGGAGTCTCCTCTGGAGATAATCAAAGCCCTGGATAATCAAAATCTGGACTAGATCCTGTGTGACTTGCTCAGGGTGAACCTGCTTGAGCAGGGGGTTTGAAACTAGATGATCTCAAGAAGTCCTTTCCAACTCCAGCCATTCTGTGGCTTGTGATTACAAGCACATTGAATGCCATAATGCCCAGGGGCTCTCTCAGAGCTACTCCTGTTTTCACAAAGGATGCAGCAGCAGCCAAAAATTTTTGATCCATCTGCACAAAGCAGTGAGTTTGTGACCATTATTCTGTAAGGCAGACCTCACATTTAAGTAGGAATTTCTGACCAGGAGATTCAGTTGAGTCTCAGGCTTTCCAGGATCTGCTCTCAGAGGACTCTGATAAGACTCAGGGCTGAACATACTTACCAGTCGTGTAGTAGATTTGATAACAGAGGATAACAAAACCATTATTTCTCTCTGTCTACAGTGCTAAAAAAAGGATTGAGAGTAGAACCTAATAATGGGTATTCTCCATGTCAATATTTAGTGAATTTTTAGCTATTTCTGTCAGAAAGTGTTTTGCTTTTGAAACATTTTTTTTTTATTTTCCCTAAGATATCTAGATTTTTGGGTTTTTTTGCTAAAAATCCAGAAGCTGAAATGCCTATATGTTATTTAAATACAAGAAATTGATCTTTTTCGTAAAGAAAACTTCCTTTCACTAGAAAAGAACATTGCCTTGCTAAGCAAAATACATTTTAAAAAGCTAAGTTCATTTTCCTTGAAACAAAATACATACCACTAAGCCATTATCTGTGCGACAACATATTTATCCAATATGAGTACATCTAAATTAAGATAGATCTTTGGGATCTGCTTTGAAAGCTACTACACAGCAAGTTACATGACTTGTATATCTTTTGGATCATAAAAACTGCTTAAAGGAAAAAAAAGCAGCAGTGATTTGATCAAGGATTTGGTTTAAAAATAAAATATTTTCTAGAGTCAAAAATCACTTATTGGTATTTTAAATAAATTGGCAGTCTTCTCTATTTCCTAAAGCCCTCTTGGGGTATTTTGTTCAGAGAAACATTTCCCAGAGGCTTTATCATGTCTGGAAAGGGGGTTTATTCACAGAGTATTATTTATGATCTGTCTTCAAGGTATATTCTATTTTTTAGATGATGTTTTCTGTGGAAAAACAAATCGTTTAAGACAGAATCTTTTTAACTTCAAAACAGTCCAAATTTCTTCTTGCCACATGACAAATAAGTCAGTCTCATGTCGTTTATGTAACTATTTGAAAATATTCAGCAATGATCTGATTGCTGAACTAAGTCAGTGAACCCTGGCTGTTGGTAGCTTTGGCACCACACACAGTAATTTTGCACCATTTTCCAATAAAACCAGAAGATCCTTAATGTCAGGCACTTGCCTGCCCTAGTTGAACTACAAAATCAAATACCTATGAGTTCTGACATGATTTCACCAAGGAAAAGGAAAGTTGTTGATCACATTTTGCAACCACCTCAGGATTTCTCTCCACTTTCTACTGGGTGACTTATCAGTGTGAATCAGTAGATACTCCTAAAAGCCAAGATTTTATCACTCATTCATTTTATGGCATATTCCATTTAATGAATTCAATAAATGAATTACCTCTTTTTATTACTTCAAAGACAAAACAGAGCATTCAGAAGAGAATCAGTTACTTTGGTAATCTTGAATTCCCAATCCACATCATCAGGAGCTTCCCACTTTTTCTGAAATGATGTTCTGGATGTTTTTTTACTCAAGGATATTTAACTAAAAGGATAAATAGCCAATGAGAAGATTCAGAATTTGAAGGATAGCAGTGGCCTACAAAAGGAAAACTATATGGCAGCAGGTAGGAAGGGATAGAAGAAAATTGAGACACTGGGGGAGGATCAGCTGTTGTTCTGAATTTCTTGCAGGTGTACAAATTACTCATACCATTCTACTCTGAAGAGTAAGAAGGCACTCACTGAATGTGTGTTGCTGGCCAGACTGTCCAATGTAATTCTCACTATGAAAGGAAAGAGAAATTTGTCCACCATTTTAACATACCTCATTTTATTTCACTGAAAGTATAACTGGGAATAACACGTCCATTCAAATGACTTGCATGAGTCACTGGCAGTCTAACCACTGTCTTATGCAGGTTGACAGGTTATGGGGGAAAAGTTTAATCAACTCAAATCTTTTCTGGCTCAGGAGCTGTATTTCCATTAGTGTAAAAACTGAGGATATTTGTGTTGTGTAAAAATGACTGTGCATAAGGCATTCAGTCACCAAGCTGCATGTATATGTGACTCAGTGCCTTCTCATACCTAACCTAATGTAAGGTTCTGTATCAACAGATTAAAAAAAAAAAAACAAACAAAAAAACCCCACCTTTCTTTATAGCAGAAAGACTAAAGGTCTTTTCAATTTTGTATTTTTCAAAATTCAAAGGTGGAACGATCTCTTTTCAATCTTCTTTACTAAGAGGCTCCTCAGGCTCATCAGTTCAGTTGTGTTTGGTTCCTATAATTTTGTTCTTGATGAATAAGCACAGATTTCAGGAGCAAATGATCCTAGATGATGAATTTAAGACAAGTTATTCTTTGTATAATGTTGCTTGCCAGCTTAATATTCCAAATATAAGTGGATGTAGAAATCAGCCAAAAGTTGTACTACTTTATTGCAATCTTGATTCATGTCTCTATGAACCCTGTTTATCTATGAATATGGGAAAAGAAAACAAGGAAAAAAGGATTATTGAAACTGGAGGCTAAAAGATATTTCAGACTGAAGTGCTTTAACAGCTTTTCTAAATAGGAATTTTGACTGCTGTAATAGTTCAGTTCAGTTTCATTCTTGACTATTGTGAGCCTTGTCCAAATATGTAGATAATTTTTAGCTTTTTTAATGTTATTATTTCAATCTGAATTTCACTGTGAAGAGTACAGTGTAAGAATAGTGAAATCAGCTTGCTAAGGTAAAATTGGTATTTAAGAGGAAAGACAAGAACTGACAAAATAATGCAACAAATTAAGCATTTATTGTGAGAAGTCATGAGAATTATTTTGTCAATTGTCAGCAAAACATCAAGTATTTTCATGTTAACTTGGAAATAGCAGTTCCCATTAAGAGATCCCAGCAGCTGAAATCCTGCTATTCACAAGGAAATAATAAGAAAAAAACCCTTACTAAACAATATCTCTTTTATTATCTACTAAACCCTATGCATGAGTTCTTCTCTTGAATATCACCACTTTGTTTCACACTGATGTATTTAATGGCCTCATTTGTGTATTGGTTCACATTTTCATTATATTTTGTCATTTAGCATTCTCCATGATTTTGTCTTTTTGAACAGATGCACTACAGTTTCTCTGCAGCAAATTCTATGATCCTTAATTAGATGTCAATATGTTTTCTTGCAAGGCTATTGTGAATTGAACACATTTTTAGTTACATGGACATTAATTAAAATCATATGCTGAATTGTTACATCTTTTCAAGCCAGTTGAAGAAAAGATTTCTGGTTTACTTGAGTGCTGTAAAGCATTCAATTTTATTTCTTCATTAGTTACTGTACTGAAGATTCTACTGCATCCTACCCCAAATGACGCAGTACCAACATGCATAAAAAGATGCCCTGCCCTGCATGCACGGATCTAAGTGCTAAAGAATGCCTTCAGTCATGTTCCCTTAAACAGGAGATGATGACAGCTTCTCTCTCTAGGAAATGAGATTAAACATGACAGAGGGAAGGCAAGACCTAGAATGTACCTTCATCTCAGGAGTCATCGTTTATACAGGGGGCATACCAGAGAATAAATGTGACTTTAAATCACTGCCTGTACAGGGGCATATTGGAAAATAAATGTGACTTTAAATCAAAGAAGAACCAGGTCTGTAGTCCCAAACTAAGTGCTACAAGAAAATTTTAGAAACTTGACTGTTGTTGACAGATAGGAGGAACAGAGGGAACAAGAGTAGTACCAAGATCTTGCATAATCACTGACATGATTTATATACTAAATGATGTAATTTTTTTTCCCTGTAGGGAAATCAGTTTTGATGGGCAGGAACTAAGAATTTTTTTTTAAAAAAATCCATAGCAGTAAGTTTTCAAGGAGATTTCAAGCAGGTCTCAACAGAATGAATGGCATAAGGCTGGCATAAGATGTGTGAAATAACTGTAAACAGCTAGTGGGATGTGAGCTAGTGAGGAAAAGAGCAAAGAACAGCTTAAAATATTAAGGCAAACCAGTGAGAACCAATATTCTTCCCTATTATTGTAGGTGGCATGTCCTTCCAAAAACACCCTTTTTGGTTAGTATAACATTTATTTCTGCTTCCTACTCAGTGAGAGCAAGTTTTGCCTCTACTTTGTAGTTGCCAAAGTTTCCAAGACAGAAATTATGAGACTTAGAAGGAAAGATGGGGCTCATACTCTCCGTGGAGTTTCACTCCAGGGAATATATTGCACACTGCAGAGGGGCAGAGACAGGTAGAAGAGCTATGCAACAAAAAAACCAAACAAAAAGTCCCAAAGCAAACAAAAACCCAAAACAAACAGAAAAAAAAACCAAAAAACCAAACCAGAAAAACGAAACAGACAAAAAAACCCTGTCCTAAGAACTATGAAACAACAAAAAAAACCCCATCAAAACAAAAACTAAGAAACAAAAGAACTCCATAGATCACATATTTAAGTCCTCCAGGTAAGGCAAAATAAGGCTGAACTGTTCAATGAGATGGTTCTCTACCGTTCCTTTTTATTCCTTTGCTGTGACAACCACTTTTTTCCCACTTCCTCTTCAGAGAGTTTAGTCAGTTAGGTGCAAGGTTGGTCCAGGAAGAGTCAAAGACTTACAGGAGAGGTAAATTCTGCTTTTCCATATGATTTTCTCACACAGACTGCAGTATTTAAGAAACTCTCAACAGAGAGACCAAGGGATTGATTAGGAAAGTATGATCGAACATGAAGAATAGAAAGGGAGTATCCAAGCATCTAAACAAGCCCACCAAGCCCACAGGTGTTTTGCTTCAGTGGGACGATGCCACTAACTTGAGTACAAAACCAATATTTTTGCAGCTTTTTGATCTCTGTCCTCCCTTACCCCTCTCCATATGCAGCTCTAAAAAGAAGTTTATAACTAGAGCTTTGGGGATGTTCCTTCAGCATTTTCCAGAAGATACTAATTGATTAAAATTTGAACATTTATAAGATGGGTATATGCAAAATGAGACATTCAGAAGGAGAAATGGAAAAATTTTTCTTCATCCCATTTCATTGTTATTTTAATGAAAAGTTCAAATTTTTAGCTTTCAGAAAATAAAGGGAGACTGCTGTGAAAACAAAAAAAAATAGAGATGGCTGTCTTTTTCAAAGTTTCTGCTTGTAAAACTTAGAGAGACTGCAATTTCTCCTCCTGACTTAGCTCTATTTTCAGTGAGAGCACATGCGGTTCTAATGAGTGTCATTAGGTCCATGACAAATTTTCTGTGTATCAAACCAGCTTATGGTAAAACACAGACTTCACAAAATTAAAAATAGAGTACTGAGTTCTTAGGAGATTGAAAGGCAAACATTCTGAACTGTGAATAAGTTATTTTTTTAAAACCTGCAGAAATCTCAAATTTAGAGAGGAGCTCAATTTGCATGCAAGAATTACTGTAAATTTCGAACACAAATGTCATCAAAATGTTCACAGAATTAGGTTACACAAAAGACAAATTCTGACTGAAGACTCTATTATTTGCAAGTATCACACAGACAGATAGCTAAAGCAGTTACAACTTTGCAGTCTGTGGATCAAGGCTTGGATTCTCTGAACACATCAAAAAGTCTCATAGCAGCTCCCAAGGTTCTGCTGATTAACCCAGTAGGATATTAATTAAGGAAACATCTGCCATCCATACTCAGCATTCTCTTTCACCAATTAGGAGAGATCTGGGTAATTCAGACTTCTGAAGCACTTTTTTCTTTTCTTTTTTTTTTCTTTTTTTCCCCTCTTCTTTTTCCACTGAGAATTAAGTCTGTACAGCACTGAAATAAGCCAGTTTACTACTTAAACATGTTGCAATACCTACTGGAAGTAGGAGAACTGAAGGAAAAAGGAGATTATCATTTTAAAAATAGTTCAAGCTACCTGACCCAGTTTTGTGTAGCTGCTGGATTGTCAAGCTGACATCTTCCTGTTCCTGTACTGGAAGAACAAGGGGTTAGCCAGTCCCTTCCCAGAGAAAAAGCTGTGAAGCAAAGCAAAACAACCAAACAATTGGAGAGGAGCTTCACCAAAAAAAAAAAAAAAAAGACTACTTAAGGAGAAGAGGATTAATAAATTTTGGAGTTGACTACAAAGATGTTGTATTTAGAAATATGCTAGTCACTTTCCTTGTAGTGTACTTGGCTTCACATGATCTTGTGCTGTAAAACACGGAAGGTGACATTTGTATGACTACAGTCAAAGGTACAGTGAGGCTTCTGTGACATCTACTTAGCAGTGGTTTATACATTTCAATTGAATATACTCCAGAGCTCAGCAGATAAATGGCAGAACCTTTTTATCCTTCTTGTCAGAGGATAACCTTAGCAGTTTCATCCCCTTCCATCTTGACTTCTCTAACCAAAGCCAGGCAAACTGAAGGCAATTACGCCTGCTTAAAGCTTGCAGAGACCTGTCACTCTCACAAAGCTACCATATCATCTTCCTTGCAGTCCATTTAGTTCCCCCTTCTTTAACCTGCTGCAATCTCCAGCATGTGCTCCCTGGTCACTGTCCCAGTTATCTCTCCTTGGACTCTACTGAGATGCCAAAACCTCCAACTGACCCATAGCAAACACTTCCCTTGTGCTTTCACACTCACTCTCTGTGAGAACATGGGGCTGGAAAATAATAATTTAATTTTCATGTTTCAAAACTAACCTTAAAAATTCTCCTCTGCCACGATGCTTGAAAAAGAAATTGTCCATGGTTAAGCAGCTGGTGTGCCAAGACCACTGCATACTGTGCCAGTCAATTTCCTCTTATTTTTAACGCACCCCTTGCAAGACCAGCCATCTGTTTCTTGTTTTATCCCTTGATTGCAATCTTTTGGGGATGGGTTTATTTCTGTACATTTAGCACCAGCCAGACTGGGGTCAATGAACCCAGGCAGCCCCATTCAGTAGTTTATAAATATATCATATAGCCCTTCATATATAGTGGTGGGGATTGGGCATATTTTTCTTTGCCATTGCAATGGGAAGCAATCCAGCATTTTCCCCTCAGGTCATTTTATTTATTTTTTAATTAGAGTTCAATAAATGCAGAAAAAAAAAATTGTTCAATTATTAGAGACCATGAATTAATGACATTTAAGAATATAATTGATCACTGAATACCAAATATTTACACCAGAGAACCTTTCTCACCCACATAAGAAGACTGAACACTAAAGCAATCTATGACATATTAGGTTTGTTTCTTAATTCTTACTTACCACTGAGCGAGATTACATGTTGTTCTGTGATTATCATCACAACAAAAGAAACATAAGTAGAGAAGAACTGGAATAAAATTATGAAAATTGGGAGCCTTGAAAGACATATCTAAAAGGTCTTAATTTCAGCAGTTGCAGTAAGACCTGCTCTGGATCAGTGAAAGATCTACAAACCAGAATTACAGAATTTGTATTGATTGTGCCCTCTGGGTGGTGCAATCCAATTCACTGCTAAATTGCAGGATGCATCAATAGATGCCAAGCTTTTCCAAACTAGCTGTCATTGCTGCCACCGAAGAGATGACTCTTTTTCCCCCTGCTTATTTCACAGAGCCTTTGTCCTTCTGCTTTGCAAAAGTATGGGCATGGCATGTGGCAGATCATTTTGTGAATAGATGTTCTTATTACAACAGAAAAAAAGTGAGATGTGGAGTTTCACATGTTCTTTTCGCCTTAGAAAGCTTGAATGCAGTTTTCCATTTGAGCTCTTGACTATTCAGAAGCAGGTAAGTCTATGGTGAAGCTACACTAACTGATTCCCTTGAAAATTTTCCATTCCTTTAGGCACTACTCAGTAGATTTTACCACAAACTCTGCTCCTTTTTGGAGTAGAATTATGTGTGTTGTGCACCAGCTCCTACTTTCCTGCTGTTTGTTCATAGCCCAGTATATTTTCACAGATATGAAGTGTTAGAATACTTACTTTATAAAGGCCAAAGGGAATTAAACATGTTGGTGAGTATTTCTCAGAACTGAAAAGTCTTGCTTATTCCCAGTCATGGCAAGAAGATGGAATTTCTTATGAAATATCTCTTCTGAAAAAACAGGCTGGAATGGATTTGAGTTTCAGAAGTTACATGCTGAAGAGATGGATGTAATCATCAGAATTTTGGCCTGAGGTGCAGAATGGTGATTAATCACCTAATCACATAATTTTCGGTATCTACTTATGCATACAATACTCTCCAATGTCTAAAATGGTCCTGTAGGAAAAATGACAGTGTAGTATAGCTGTTATAGAGAAACAAAAAAAGATAATGAAGTTAAAAAAAGTTTAAAAAAAGAGCGAGAGAGACAGAGAGACACAGAAGTCCAAGTTAGTACAGAAGAGAGATGGAAAAAAAAAATACAAACAGCAGTTAGCCCGTCATTTTATCTTGCTGTCATTCTTGATTTATGAAATCCAAGAGAAAAACAGTACTTAAATTTAAAAAATCTGTCCCTTAGTTGTTTGCTGAGATTTCAGATCATACTACAAAAGCTACTTTATTTTACGAATTTTCAGAGGATTATTTCTCCCATATCTCTGGGATCTCTTGGCTATCTGTTTTGAATCTGATATTCATGAAAAGGAGAGACTAATAAAATTACTCAGATCCATCCTTGTACAAAACTGTGCAATCTGTCACACATCCAAACACAAAGAAAAAAAAAAAAACCTCAAAACAGGCACACAATCCTGCTGGGTTTTCCTCAACGCAATTTTATTTCCCGAAGACAGCTGTAGAATACACTTCATATTATTTCATAAAAGCAATAGGTACAAACCTTTACATCTGGAATACTCTGGAGCAGAAACATAAAAGTGCTAAGTTATGTGGTGCTTGCAGTAGTAACAAATGTCTGCTAGGGATTTATAGGGAAAAAATTTAGCTCTGGCAAGAGTGGTAAAAATGTATTAATACTTCTCCACCTCAAACATTCATCTTTTGTGGGTAGGTAGGGACTAACAAACATGACCAACAAACTTGTCCATTGCTGATCTAAATCCAAAGAATGAGCCCAGAGGTGAAACCCACTGTACCAATAAATACTTTTTCCTATCCTGGATTCACAGGTTGCAGAATAAAGGAATTAAAGATACCATTCATTTTGGCTTGTTCCTGATGTTCTGTATGAAAGCAGTGGCACAAAAGCAGTGGCATCATCACAGTTCAAACACAAGGAATTTGACCAAAAATAAATAGAGATAACTTCAGTTATTAAGAGAAAATATAAACAGTCACTAGCAGAGGAGATGATTATTCTACCATATTTTACTATCCTCTAAATGTCTTGATTTTGTTTGATTTTTCCCCAGGAAGTGTCAGAAAGCTAGCTGTCAACAACTTCCAGGTTTCTTTTACAAAGCTATAAGTTTCCAAGACTGTGCACCAAACCAGAATTTTTGATGTTTTACACCCACTCATGCTGTATGTGCAGATGGAAATTGAAACAATGAAATAAAGCACATATATATCCTCTCTTTTCTGACCTGTACTGCTGTGCTTTATGGAGAACACCCAACAGTATGAGTGGCTTTGTATAGAGTATTCTCTACAGATTTTTGTAATCTAGAGATTGCAAAAAATTTGTGGCTCACCTCAAAACAACAAACAAAACCCACCAAAACCAAACAACAGTCCCCCCCCACAAAAAAAACCCCAAAAACAAAACAAAAAAAAAAAAACAAACTATAGGTTCCTGGCAGTAATAGGCCCAAGAATGTTTCTATCCATTTTCTGAATACCAAGATGTTTTCCCATGCGCTTCACTGACCCAAACTTTTATTTCTGAACTGTGGGATGTGGTGAGGCTTCAGCAATGGAGAAACCCCACCCTATTTCCTTTTAGCCCAGATTACATACCAATATAGCCCTTTTTACCTATGGTCCACAGTGATGCAGCAAAAGCAAAGAAGCTATCTACCTCTGCTTCCCTGGAGAAGGAGCAGCAGAGCTGAAAGTTTCCCTTCAGAAATCTCTTGGCTCTGGTTTTCATCAATTATCAGTCAATTGATACTCAAAAGGACCCACGTTGTGAGGTTTTTCCTTCATGTGATGAATGAACACTGCCAAAGCAGTTAAACTGTGAGTTCACATAGATAAGGCATCAAATCTAGCTATAAATCCAAGTAGATGAGAGCTTCTTAGCCAGCTAAATGGAGTAATTCAGCACACAACTAGCATAAAAGACTCAAACTTGCCCTCAGAACTTCCTGCAGATATTTCTGGATTTCTTTGAAAGAACCAAGAAGTTCTTGTGCTTTTCATGTTTCATCCTTCTCAGGTGTCTCTTACCATTCCATCACCAGTATTTGGCAACATCACCATCAATACCAACATCAATATCAATTTCTCCATTCAGAATGGCACTTCAAGCCCTCAAATTTTTGATGACACTTCTGTCTAACATAATAATCAGAAGGATATGTATCATATATAACATACATATGACTTCTGATATGTACAACACAAAAATTAGAACTCACCTCAATGTTTGGGTTTTTTTGGTGAACATAAATAATTTGCAATATTATTATATTACTAAGAAATAGTAAAACAAAAAAATCAGGTTACTTATTTGAATTCCTGTCAATGATTTGAATAATGCCTAAGTTGTTCTTAGTTTTGGGACTGGAGAGAAGGTTAAAATCTTAATGCAATATCATATTGTAACCTTATATTACCATAATTATTGTGATGAGTATATTTCATTAAAAACTAACCCATTGCAACTAAAATGAGCCAAACTTGTAATTCTGGCCAATATATAGCTCTGTGTGATTCAGGTTGTAAAGAACCCACTGTCAGACTTTGCGGTATTCAACAAAAAAGGTTATAATTCTTATATTTCCTTCCTATCTTCAAACAACATAAACTTTTTAATTATATAATCAGCAAGCTATTGTCATTATGTCATAACACAAGATGCTAATCTATTCTTGCCTCTAGTGCATTGGATGATGCACACCCAGCATATAGACCCAGGATTAAGTTTGTCTGTCAGCAGGGACTGCAGCCAGCTGCTCACCATCCATTTCAGATTGTCACAGTATTGATGGATCTCAGGGCCAGCACAACATAAAATTAGGCTAGAAAAAGCCCAGATCCTGAAAATCTCCATATTCATGTTTAGATTTTTGACCATTATTGTATCAGATAAGCTATAAATTCATGCTCTTTACCTGGCCCAGTCAAGTGCGAAAACTTTAATGTTCAAAGAGAAATTACCATGCCTGAGTACTCACTGTTTCCCTATTTAAACATATTTCGTGCTTTGAAGAAATCAGAAGAAAAAGAAATGTTAAATCCACAGTGTAACTTGAACTGTTAGGATGTACACCAACTTATTTGACAGCACCAAAGTGGCACTTTCTTTGAAATGTGATGGCCTTACCATAAAGCCTGTACAGAGTAAAGTCTTTCAGACCTTTCTGGGTAGAATTCCTGTCTCTCCTTTTCTTTTCTTTCATTTGTGCTTCCAAACACCCACTCAATACTGTAGAAATTTGTCCATGTGAGGAATGGTGCCAGGAAGATTCAGTCTCTGCAGCTACACTGCAAGAGACACCACAGACCCACTGTACCTCCTGTGCTGGAGAGGGGTGAGAATCTCAGAGAAAACACATTCCCTTTCAAAGAACAGACTGTTATTGACTTTTTTGCATTATTACTATTATTTTTGCAGTGCTGCTTAGTCCGTCAATTAATGCTGTAAAACAATGTAAAGCCATTTTAAGCCATGTTGCTGCTTTTGTGTATGTTCAAGTATTTTTGACTTTGTATGTTTCCTTTAACAACCAGGATTGTGTTGGATTTTTTTTTCCATAGCTTTTTCTTTGTGGACTGCTGTTAATCACATATGTAACAGTATTCTGAACTAAAATAAATTTATTCAGTTTGAAAAGTTGTTATGCTCCCTTCCCATGTCCCTGTGCCTGTTACCACAAGTAGTTTTCACAGGTTGGTTTTTTGAAGGGTTGTTTGGTGGTGGTAGGGGTTGGGTTTTTATTTTTTTCGTCTAAACACATCCTTCCAAAGCTGTCGTTATAAAACAGAAAGGTGTTTTCATCATGTTTTCCTTATTTGGTGACATTATCTACTTGCATTGCAAAGAACTTACAGAACCAGAAATTAGTATAAAAATGGATATAGCAATATTGCACATAGAATGTAACAGGTAATGCCTCCTAATGTTTTCATGATTCCTGTCTATTTTGTGAATTTAAGCCCTAAGAATCTAATTTAACTAAAAAAAAAAAATCAATAGCACTCTGATTTATAAACACTGGGTTCCTTAACAGGTTCAACACTTCCATACATCTCAGCTTGCCCAAACCAAGCAAGCTCAAAAGGTTCCATAGTCTTGTTTCTTGTTGAAGGTCTTTACTGCAAACTATTAACTTAAATACATGGTGGAGAAGCAATGCAGAGGACCCACCTCTCCCAACCACATGTAAGTTGCAAGAACAATTTTGAAGTTTGACATTTGGGGGGATTTTTGTATATAATTGTGGATGAGAAGATAAAGGAAGTTATTTAATTTCATTTTACAAGAACCCTGTTTACTAAAAGTCAAATTTTCCAGTAGTAGTTAGACATATGGAAGATGTAACCCATTATTAGTTCTGTTGAAATATACGGAATTATCTCCTGCACCCCACTGCTATTCTTAAAAAAGGAGACAGGAACAAGCAAACATCAGCAGGCAGCAAACAGACATCAACTGTCAGCAAGACAGACTTATTGATCATAACATCAGGACAGTTAATGGAGAAATTTTTCAACTGTCTTTATCCTTCCTTTTCTTTACAGTGTTGAGTACAAACAATATGGGCCTAAAATCTACATGATGAGAGCAGCAAGGTCCATTTCATGAGAATTTTGCACAGAACATTTTCATTCAGTCATAAACCTATGCCTCGTGAACCTCCCGGCAGATAACCAGAAGGTTCATTAAAAAAATGAAAAGGAAAAATATATGCCTCAGTTTCTTTTTTTATCCAGAATGATGTAGAGGTGTTATTGATCAAATTTGTCTTTTTTGGTAGATATGTTAGGTTTCAGAAGAGGATTCCTCTAAGTTGAAAATTGATGATAGCTCTAATTTGGTTCCTGAAAGCACGGAATAAAATACACACTGCACAATGTGAAAAGCAACCGCACTGAAGGAAAAGCAGGAGAGGGCAACATGCTTACCATCAAAAGAATGCGATGGATCAGTTAAACACTGAGGCAGATCATCATTTCCTCAGGCTTACAATAAAGAAATGCTTCATTTATTACAACAAAAATGTTGAGGGGAACTGGAGAAGGTTGCATATATCTCGTGTAGGAACTCTCGCACATCCTTAACCACCCATTCTCATGAAAGTTCCCCTCTTTTAAGGATAAGATTTCCAGTACAAACCGGAAGCAAAGTAGCATACAATTGCAGTGATATGAAAGCATATTTTCTTCTAGGAAGGACCTGCTTCACTGTAATTTATGGTTTGCAGTAGGGCAATACTGAATAGTAATAGTATTACTGCAAATTGTGATTACATTAAAAAATAAATAGTGCTGTATTTGAGGAGACGGTTTCCCACAAGCCCTTGGCAGAGAGCTTTCTTTCACGAGACATCATCTTTCTGAAAGAGACTTGTTTCTTTCCCCTAGTACCTTTACAGAGTGAAGTCCTATTAGTTATATTTAACTGCTAGGACTCTAAATTTTTATAAAGAGACAAAGTTGACTGATTTGCATTCCTAATGCTCTACTATCAAACAACACCATGTTTCTCCAAACAGCAATAACAATGCAAACACCCCATATTTCAAACCAGAAAGCTCAAATGTAATGTTTTTCCTTTGAAAAAATACTTGAAAATCATGTCTGTAGATTATCTTTTATCCAGCAAAAAAGCCACATATTATTGAAAATTCTGTCCATTCCCAGTCTTTAAAATTACTTGAAACGTCAGTAGCAGAGGTATTATCCCATGTACTGTGCCAAATGGAAGCAACTCTATTCCACCCACCTATGTTCTTTCTTTAGTTTAATTGAACAGTTTAATTGAAGTGTTTTCATTTCCTGCACTAAAATGGTGTGCAACATCCCAGCTCAGACTTATCCACCTTCTTTCAATCAGTAGTGTGTTTCTGTGGAAATGTAAACCATTCCATTATGTGTATCAAATAATTTGTACTCTCAGGTGCTACAAGACACTGATTAAAAGCATTATTTAGCCTCAGTTTAATACAGTGGGCAGGATCATGGTCTGGGCTCTATGGCTGGCTGATGCTCCCAGTGACTACAGTGAATGAACCTACTCAAGATAAGAGTTACAAAGAAACCTTCGGCCTTCCACTTATTTATCATCCAAATAAATCAAACAGATGCAGAAAACATTGAAAAGGTTTGTGCAGACAAGTGAGAGAACCAGAATAATTCCTGCCAGCCTTTGCCTACCAAACACGTTAGGAAGTTTCTTTGCATCTAATATTGGAGAGCAGAATTGGACCTCTAGCTACAGTCTCCAGAAAGTCACTCAGCAGGAATGAATGTGGCTCCACATGAGATGACACAAGAATACATATGTTGTGCCAGGCTATCACTAAGCTTCAGATGGGTTAGCAGAGATGATGCCAGAGGACGGATGCTGCCGAGAGCAAAGAGTTTTGCCTGTAGAAGGAAGGAAGTTACTCCAATCAAGCGTACCCTACAATGCTACCACAATTTTGAAAAGGTCCCTTCAGTGTTGCAGGGGCCTTGGAGATGATGGGCTGGGGGCAGAGACAATAGCTCATTAACTATTTCTCTCCAGTGTACATCAAAAAATAGTTTCTAATTGAAAATTATCCCAGCTACAGAGAAAATGATCTGAAAATAACTCTTACTTCTTTTACTAACTCCCCCCACCCCCATTTCTTCAAATTTCTTGGCTTTAAGACTTTCAACACTCCTCTCTCTGCTTCCCCCTCTCCCACCTCTCACCTCCTCCCTCTCCAATCTGTCTTCCCCGCCTCCCTTGGCAGGCTCTTTAGCTTTAATTCAATAGTTAAAAGGCTGAATCAAAACTTGTATAATCAGCTTGAACCAACTTTTATTCCATGTCAGAAAAGGAGAAGAGGTTAAGAACAGCCCAGATTTTGACTTTGCATCCATGGCAGTGAGCACAGTGACCTACCAATGCTTCCCCCTTCACATAGATATATTATTTGCCAGGTGTTAAATGTTACCTTGTGTAGTCAAGAGCAGCAGTAGAAGAATCTGAGTGACAAGTATGAAGCACCATAGGGCTGTTCCTTAGGCCCTTCTCATCTGAGACTTTTCATTAATGCTGTCATCAACCCAAAACTTAGAAGCTTCCCCAGTTCAGTGGAAGGCAAATTTCAGGGAGAAGAAAGCAGAACAAGGTAAGGAAATTAGACAGCTAGAAGTAGGAAAAAGTGGACAAACACTGCCCAGTTTTATTCTTTTAATGTAAAGCAGCTCTATTTCAGCTTAAATAAGTTCAGGACATGCAGATGAACACTATGAGGAGGCTGCTATGCAGGAGAGAGCAGAAAATGCCCTGATTAGCCCAATAAAAATGCTGACATGCTACAACTGCTGAATCTAATTGTAAAGAAGGAGCACAAGTCAGGGAGAAAATCCATCAGTGCTTGTAGACAGTATTAACACAAAACCAAGTATGAACATGCTGTTGGCCAGCTTCAAAACCCTGAAAAATTCACATTATGCTGAGACCAGTAACAGAGTCTCTATAACCTGGTAACCCCAATGCCTGATCCAGCAGCTGGCTTGTCACAGGAGGATCACAACCTGATATTGATCAGGATTCAAACAATTGGGAGTAATGAGGTTCAGGTGTCAGGATAATGCAAACAAAAATCAGCAAGTGATGAGAGAGCAATGTCAGAAACTGCTGGAAATATATTCACTACCACTGTGGTAGATTTTATTTTTGTCCTTGCTATAAAGCAGTACGAATATGAGGAAGAAGTTCTTTATTCTGTTAGTGGCTGTGCCCTGGAACAGATTGCCCAGAGAGGTTGTGGGTCTCCCTCAGTGAAGATATTTAAGAAGCGTCTGGACACGATTTGGTGCCATGTGCTCTATGATGACTCTTCTTGAGGCAGGGAGGTTGGATCAGATGGTTAACCATACTCCTTTCCAACCTGGACAATTCTGTGATTTAGAAGATTTTCAGTAGAAAAAGTGAGAAACAAGTTTTACGTACTTGGAAGAATTTTACTGTCTTTAGCTTAAAAATTATTAAAAGAAATAAATCATGCCTCTTTATACAGCTAATAAAAGGAATAAAACCACTACACAGATTTTTCACCGTGTCACGGAAAGAAGAATCAGGCTGATTTTTTCTCAGAGGTCAGCATCCCACCATTTAGTTTCATGCAATTAAAAATAAAGTTACATACTATATGTGTTGGAGCCCAGGTACTTGTTCTCTTTAAACAACTTCCTTTAAGGTAAGAGATAAAATTAGAAATACAGACTATATGAATTTATTCTGGCTGTTCTTGGTTTGTTGGGGATTTTTTTTCCCAGCAATTTAAGGGTTTAAAAATAAATCAGCCATACTGCGTTGTTTGAGAAAAAAACCTTGATCTCAGATGTAACTTCTAAATAAAAAAAATTAATTTTTTTCTTTAATTAATCCTAGGTTTTTAAAATCTGCAAAGCATGTGGGAGTTGCACACATATCACATGCACTGAAGCCTGACACTTGTACAAAGGTTAAATTTTAGCTGTAAGTGAGACAACAAGGACCTTCCATCCTCTGGGAAATGGGACACACACCACAGCAGCAGTGCCACACATCTCAGATCCTCACTGCACACAGCCACGTCTTATTTGCATACAAAATATTCAAATTACACATACTTTACAAAGAAGATTGAAGTTTTTACCAGGTTGCAATCAGTGTCACATCTATTGCATATTTAGACTTTTCTTTTTGTTTGGATTTCTGTACCAATCCATCCTTGCAGTGGGTAGCGACAATATACAAAACAAACCTAATGGCTTTGTGATCTAGGGAAAAATAAAACAACTACAGCAATCAGAAAACACTTTCATTAGTTGTCATCACCCAAATAATAATACTAATTTTTTTGAGACCGATATTTAGAACATAATTTCCAACCATTCTTCCCTGATTTCTTCTTAAAACATAGGAAAGAAATGAAAGTTCTCTGTCAATTTTTAATTACTTATTGACAACTCAATAAAAAAAAAAGAAAAAGAAACTAAGGAAAGCAAAGACTTTGAATACAACCTGTCATTACAAGGGTTTTTTTCATTGCAACAGGAAAAGCCAAAAGTGACATTCAGTTAATCTCCTCCTCCCATGTTTTCATCTCCCCTTGTGCATACACATCCACCCTACACACAGTGGGTGTGTATGGGATATTGGAATTAGTATTAGCTCTGTGTGGAAGCTTTGATGTGTGATACTTTGCAGAGCTGCCACACAGAGTGACAGTCTACTTACCATAATACAAAGACTATTCTTCATCTATTCAGCTCACTTCCAATAGTCTTATATCAGTGTCACAAAAAGGATTATGACTTCCAAAAGAAGGACTTGCACCCCTGAGGGTGCTAGTTCTTTCCCCCAGAGGACTGAATGTCAGTTCTGAAGCAATTTTGAATTTCTATCAGATGAAAATAAGGGTTAAATGCAATTAAAGGAAGAGAAGTGAAAACAAACAGGCCAAAATAAAATTAGTAGATAAACTAGAATTCACTTTACTAAGACCTTGTTTCCAGAGGGGAATTGGATTTTGTAGCATGGCATTTTTTGTAGAAGTGAAGCTGGGACTTCCTCTTTGAACATATAAAGAATACTGCACTTTGAATTCAAATATACAGATTGTAGCAGTTAAACATTAACTGCTTTCTCCTGGAAAATTCACTGCAATGTACTGTTCTATGAGATAGATTTGTTGCATTTAAAACTATAAATGGCGCTACATATGGACACCAGAAGACCATGAGAAATACCTCAGAAGTTAACACATCCCTTAGAACCTGTGTCTCCATTCTTGTACCAGCGCCCATGGCAAGCATAATTTTTGTTTGAGTGGGTTTGTGGATCCAAGGAGAGAAGGTGCCACATAATTTTCCAAACATATTCTTGCCGAGGTTACAGGACCACGATGCTAGGTGCTACAGAAAAAAAAAAAAAGCCATCTGGAAGATTTACAGCAGAGAGAGACCAAATAGGATGGGTAACTTCATATAGTGATATAGCAATATAGTGGTAGAGACAAGAACAAAGCAAAGGTCCTCAATCCCAGTCTAGCAGTTCCCTCCTCCCCACTCCATTCTCCACCATGGTATTAACTGTACTTTTGGACTAATTTTTAAGGCTGTATTACCTGTAAGTGTGGGAACATTTTGTGTGGAGGAGTGTTGCTAAAAGGCTATTTAAAAGAACAAAAATACCATATGCTTCCTGGATTAATTTTGAAGCCTCATTAAGGTCAACATAAAAGACTCAGATACACTAGTGATTTAGTGTGTACTTTCGCTTGATCAGAGAGGGGTGGTATTTTTGTAAACAAAGTTGCTAATTTAACCTAGTCCTGAATAAACTTGTGTGTAAATATTCTGAGCTGCAATATTGCTGTACCTCGGAAGAAGAAATGCCAAATAGATGCTGAGTTTACTAATCCTAAATAATGATGGCACTTCATTTATGAATACAACAGAGAATTAAGAAAATTATCTAGCAACTCCTAAGCAGTTTCCTACCAAGCTAGCAACCAGTCCTGCAAACTGGTAATTCAAAACTGACACAGAGGCTGTGTCAGAAAGGGTGTGTAATGTTGTTCCTGTAGCAGCAAATTATGGTTTAAACAAAGTTAACACCTTCAAATGCTGTCATTTTATTGTTACTACTAACTGTAATAAATATCAGAAACAAAGTTCTGAGAATCTACCCTGAAATATTTCAGTGATACCAAATTTAGTTGCAATACCCATGAATACTTAAAAAAAAAAAGTCACATATTAACTACATCCATATAAAATCTAAATTCATGATTCTACCCCAATATTGGTTCCATAAATAAAATAGTATTGGTGTTAGTGCACATACACTAAATTTTTTCAGACTGCAAAATATTTACTTTCAAATTGCCAGCCAAATACCTACTATTCCATTCTGAAAGCTCTGAAATTTATTTTCATATTAACAAAGTGTTTGGGTTTTTTTCTCAGTAAACAATTAATAAAAAAGATAAGAAAAATCATAATTTCTCATCTGACAGAGTGAACTGTTTTTCATAACTTCACCTTGAAAATAATACATCCATTATTTGAAGAACAACATCTGCAGAAATTTCATTTGACCTCACAGATCACAGAATCTTATTTGATGCAAAGGGAGAAGTAAGGACGGGCACATTTGATCAAACCAAAAGTACTTGTTCCTCTAACTCTGTTCACTGAAAACTTGTATTCATATTTTGATTTTTTAATAGGCAATAAAAGCAAACCAATCTTAATTTTAAATCATCTTTGAAATGTACATTTTCAAGGTAATAATACCAAAGGGCAAAAGGCAAAATTTGATATTAGGGGATAAAAAAGTAAACAGACAAAATAATAAATACAGCTCTTCAACTTTTCCAACTTTCAAGTTTATGCCTCTATTTACAATTTTTTATTAGCACCTTTCTTTAAAAAAGAAAAAAAAGAACAACTAACCAACCAACCAAAAAAAAAAAAAAAAAAAAAAAAANNAAAAAAAAAAAAAAAAAAAAATAAAACCACAAAGACAAAAATGAAAAGAAAAACAAAAAAAATCCATGCAAATTCAGTTTTCAGTTCTAAAACAGACTTTTGTTCTAAAGAATTTTATGATTAAGATTTTAAGACAAAAATCTTTAGCTTAAAAAAAAATAGAATTAGTAACAAATGTGAAACTTTCCCAAGGGACATCTTGATTTCATAGATTGTTTATAAGACCACTTTCTTTACTTCTTTTGTTTATAAGACCACTTTCTTTACTTCTTTTTTTTTATTATTATTTTTTCCCCATCTTATTGCTTCAACTGATATTAATTTAGGATATGTCTTTTTGCTGCCAGAATTTGTCCCCACATGTTAAATTATGCCACTTTAGTCACTGAAGAATAATTATTCATTCCCCTGTAAGATGTTTTGGTGAAAATAATTGTGTAAGTGAATTTCACTTAAGGAGAAGATCTGAATGTTGACAGGCCCTCAGGAAAATACCTCAACAGACCTACCCCATTGACTATGTGCTCTAAGCTATTACATCCCCCTAAAGTCTTCTAAGATTCAGAGTGTATTAAGACCTCTGCTTTGGAGGAATTCTCAACCACTAGGAAAAATATAACTACATTCATAAGGCAGAGTTGAAAACATCTGAGAGTAACAATGTAAAGTCAGTAAGTGTCAGCTACGTGGTTTGCTCTTAGGAATGTACTAGCAGTAGGACTTGTGGCAGGTCGATCATTCCATTACAGCAAAAGCCCAATTCTCCCTCATCACACCTGGCACTCGTGTCAAATTTCCCACCTAAAGGTCTTTGATGAAAGATCCTGCCTGGAAAGACCATGATATCTCTTCTAGTATTTCCCTTTTCTGTTATTCCAGTCCTAATAAACAGTTAAAATCCTTTGCAGTGTAAATGCTTGCTTTTTTATCTGCTTGGGCACAGGAAAACTTTGTCAACCTTCTCACTGCAAAACTGGTGTCTTATTAAACCCTTTGCTATGATATCATTAAAAGCTACATAAGCCCAAATCACTCAGTCCTTCCTAGCAGATAATATTTTCTAGATCTCCAATCACTGTCTCACAAAGCGCCACACTAAAAGTCATGAATCCAGGCTTCCATGGAGAAAAGCACATATAATTGGAAATTTTTTCAGCTATAATGTCATCAGACATAATAGAATGGTTTTTTTCCTCTCTTATTTCTTATTATATCTCTATTATTATCTCAAGTTTTGTTTCAGTATAGATTTGCAATTTTTTTCCTTTCTTCTTTGTTTTTTTCTGTAAAACAATAATGCGGGCAACTCATTCTAGCTGCAAATGACCCCACAGCCCTGCATCATCCAGACAGAAGACATGCACAGATACCAAATACAGGTGTTCATACTCATTCTGGTTTCATTGCATCAATGGTAGTCTTGACATCATCACAAACTTGCCAAGACTCTTTTTATTTCTGAATTCCAGCCTACAGGATTTCTTCAAGTTCCCATGACACGCATAGAGCTAAATAGACCACAATGCAGGGTCATCCAGGACATCAGAGTTTACATTAATGACAGATCAAGAGTGATTCTTGCAGAAACTGGTTTTGAAAGAAATAATTTGAAACAGTGTTGAGTGTAATTTTTCAACTAGATTTTTGCTTTTTGTCCTATACTTTAATTTAGATCAATTGTAAGGAACTGTCAAAAGCCTTACTGTGTTAATGATATATATCTATGACAATTAACGTGACTTTAAGTGCCATCCCTCAACCAAATAATTGGCTACCTTATTATGAAACAGGAAATCAGGGAGAAAAATAACTGATTTCAAAGTATGTATTAAATTAGCAATCTGAAATTAAAACTTTTTTCTTATAAAACTGAAGAGAAACAAATTTTACGAAGAAAACAATTGTTTCCAATAATTTGTACAATCTTTTTGTACCAAATATTGCTATGTTCTCTGCAATTTTGAGGAACCTGAAAAGTGCTGATGACATCACCACAAGAAGGGATATGCAAAAGAAACATTCAAAATGTACAGGAAAATGTACAGAACAGATTTTAAAAGAGCATGAAGGTTTATAATTGAGCATTTTCCAAAAAATGTAGGACAAGCTCATGGTAATGGGAGGTTGACAGGAGGGAAAAGAGAAGTGAGCAAACAATTTAAATGCTGTACATCAAAGAAAAGCAGAACACACTACCACAGCATGAATAGGCAATGCCTCACAGGAATGCTTATTTTTCTGTCTGTACCTAAGACAAAGAATAAATACATGGAGAATAGAACAATAATCATTCCAATGCTAAAAACGAAAATAAAAAACCAAAAGCATAACAGAGCTTGTAACAGTCTGAGGAGCTGATCAATCAGTACAGCAGCAAAAAAAAAAAAAAATCATATGCAAAAAATTTGCTAAAAGTGCAAAAAAAAAAGAAAATTACATTTAAAACACAGTTAACACACATTTGGGTGCTGCTTTCAGATTCTTTTTTGATGAAAACTAAGCGAACATGAGGCAAGAACTAATTACCTGTTCTTTCCAGGCAACTCCCAAAGCCATTATCAGGTCTTGTGGAATTTAATCTTGATCAGCCTTTGAAAGAGTGGGTGAGAATATCGTGTTTCCCACCCACATGTCTGCCCAGCAGCACAGGAAATCACTGGGCACACTTAGCCATTATGTACACATAAGATCTCCTGCAGTAACAGATTTGGGGTGTGTTCAGGAGGCTCTCTGAATAAAGAGCAGACACAGTCTTGACTGCATTTTGACGGCAAAGCAGAACTCCATCAGTGAACAGCAAGAGTCCCATCAACTTCTTTTCCAGGAACCTACAGTTTTCCCCTTCCATCCTCTGCTCAATGTAAACCATACTACTTCAATGCCTGTGTGGATCTGAATACTTCTTTGGACATTGACCTGTAATTTTTGCAAGAAAGTCTTTGCAATTATCTGGCGCTAAATAAATAATTGACAGCAATTAACTACTGCTTCACCTGCCCAAAAAGTAAAGACAGTGATCTATCAGAGGAAGTGGAAAATTACTGAAGGCTCTACTTCAGCCATGCTCTCCAAAAGGATGTTTCTGATTTCCTTTCTGTTGTGGGTTTGGTTTGGGATTCTGGGGGTTTTTTTGTTTGTTTGTTTATTTTATTATTATTATTATTATTTTGGTTTGGTTTGGGTTTTTTGAGGGTTTTTTGTGAAACTTGTATATTAAATTGTACTTTCTGCAGCAAAAATATTTCATCAGTTTTCTGAGATTTTCAGAGGTACAAGTAGCACTAGAGTGACAACATCAATATGCTGTTCTTCATATTCCTGCTTTTAACAATCAGCATTATTCTGCGTTTGGAATGATGCTTCCTTTTTTAGGTCATAGGTTGGACTTGACAACCTCAAGGGTCTTTTCCAATCTAGTTCATTCTGTGATTCTGTGTTTCTGTGACTCTTATTTTACTTATGACAAGTGCCAAGTCTAAAGACACCACAGTATCTCACATTCATTTGCACAACCCCATTGAGGACATGAGCATTTTTTTAAACAGGTGACCAAGTGCAGTCTCTCACCAGCACGAACTTTTCTTCTACATTTGCATTGTCTAATGCAAGGAGATGCTACCTACAATTTTCTCTTGCCACAAGATGATGCAAGTCACACTTGGTTAGAACAAGAGCTGAGCTGTAGTTAGGAAAAATAATCCAACACTCTCTGCTGAAAGAATAAACCAGCATCTCTAGGTGTTCAAAATTCCAGTTTCCAGGCCCTCTTGCATTTCATGTCAACTCCTGACCAGAAAGATCTTGCAAGTGCAAGTATGGCTGGCATGCCCATCAGGGCAACTGAGATTGGAGCATTCCAAATTTGTTTAGTAATGTAGACCCACAAATACAACAAAAGAAAAATATGATACTCTCCTGAATTATTTCCTGTATGTTAATTTTGAGAAATGCTTGCAATCCTCCGGTACTAAAGACTAACAAAAGATAGATACAAAGTTATTTTAATTGCTAGGAATGAAGAAAAAAGCCCTTTGATATCTTTGAGGGTTGGGTGATGTTTTATCTTCTTTTTTTTCTTAAGCAAAATTTCTGCGTTGGTGTAAGGCAGATTTTCCAGGCTTCAACAAACCAGATGGCCATCCAAAAATGCGATATGAAATTTTTATAGGAAGCTAAGAGCTGAACCCATCTAAGGGAGAGATTTTTCAGAGATTCCAAACTTTTAAAAATAAATATTACTGCAAGATCTTATGTATCTACATTTGAACTGCAACGAGTCAATAAATAACCACAGTGATAATTACCTAAATTCTATATTTAGAAGGAACAGAACACATGCAATAAACAATAGCACATTGTGATATTAATGAAGTGCTTGCTTCCTCTAAATGTAGAAATTCAGCAATTATCACCAGAATTGGCATGTATAAAGGTGCTGGTGACAATTTTAAAAAGGCATATTGCTTATACGATAGACCAGAATGCATGCTTTGGACCCAGTGCATTCTGTTATGAAGGATTCAGTGACACAGTCCCACACTGAGCCAAGCTTATGCTCAGCACAGCATCGGCTCTGGTGGAGAGGAAGAGGTGATTGCAAGCTTTCCTTCTGCTTGCCCCAACTATGAGTTGGCCAGAGGCCAACTCAGCCATCAGCACAAATTAGAACTGCTATAAAGATGTTCTACTTTACACCAGCAGGTTTGGACCCCTGAGGAGTGCACCACTCAGGCATCAGAGCATGTATTGAACTACAGACCTTTCCCATCAAACCTCTGTCAGATGCCTTCCCTGCTAAAAGGTGTCTCTGTTATGCTCTCAGGCATTTCCCCCACGCATTTAAACCCTGTCAGAAAAGCTGGCAGGGCTGGGCACACGGAGCCGAAATGTCTCCCAGCCACAGGACTTGTCCTCTTGAGCTTTAGGGTCACTCTTAGTAATTCTCCTTTGTGGCCAAAGATTTGGCCTGAAGACCTGCTGTCAAAGAAATACTTCCAGGCAGCTTGCTTTTCCAGACCTACATCCCTGTCCTCATGTGCACACAGAAGCAAGCTGCTCTGATGCCTGCACACTGCACTGTGCCTCTCCACCCCTCCTTTTTTTTCTTCATCCATCTTTTCCTGGGTGAAAAATATCCTGCTTATGTTTTTCCTTAGACTTCTTAATGCAGTCTGGTTTCCTACAACCCTATTTTATTTCCCTCACAGAAAGAAAATAAAGTTTACAAAACATAGGAAAGTTATCATTTACCACCTAGCTAACTGCAGAGTTTGAGTTTTTTCTTCCTACTCTATTACATGCCAAGAAAAGTCATCCACAGAGCAGAGATCTCAGCCAATGATTGAAACCTTCTCTAATTCTCTGAGCAATGAAGGCTTCATACTCATGCTCCTCCTTCACATTTTACTTGCTATGCAGAAAGCACTGCTGAACTGCTAGGAAAAAAAATTTTTACTGGATACTACCTGGCCAAGGAATCTGCAGCACAGCCTGCAGTGATCAGAAGGCTCTCCTTGTGTTTGGAAACTTGGCATAAGTTATAAAAGAAAATTAATTACTGAAAGGGAAGGGTAGTCATGTCTCCAAATTACAAAATTCAATTGTCTGGTTCATTCTCCAGCATTCTGAATGTGTATATTCCACAATACGGTTGTAAGTGGTTACTGTGACTCTGCACCTCTCAGCGCCTCCTGAAAAATGAACAACTGCCCAGGCACTCCTGCTGGAGCTCTGCACACTCTCTGCACTCACACAGGTGTGTGAAATTACTTCATGTGGTCCTGCTGGAGAACATGAGAAATCATGCTCCTCCAAACTCTGTCCCTGTCTCAGGAAGTACCGCTGGAAGCCGACTCCCATTGCTTCAGGGACATATTCGTAGGCAGATGCTTCCCATCGCAGGGAGATGACAACCATCACACATTACCAGGATAGGAAGACAATTGCAATATTTTGGAGCATTATGGCACTGAGTGTACCCAAGATCACATGGAAAAGATAACACTCAAGAAAGAATTCATACACCAGCCATGTCAAAAAGGATATGAATAAAAGACTGCAGCTCATGCTTTACTTTTCTGAGAGGTAATACTTCCAGAGGACATGGGGTGCAGAAAACTCTCCGTAGAGATTTACTAAGTGTCATGGTTTCACCCCAACCAGCAACCAAGTCCCACACAGCTGTTTGTTCAGTTTTACCAGCGGGACCAGGGATAAAAACTGGAAGGATAAAAGCCAGAAAACTCCTGGGTTGAGATGAAAACTGTTTAGTAGGGAAAGCAAAACCCACACACACAAACAAAGTAAAACCAGGAATTAATTCACTGCTTCCCAGGGGAAGGCAGGTGTTCAGCCATCTCCAGGAGAGCAGGGCCCCATTACATCTAATGGCTACTTGGGAAGATGAACACCATCACTCCAAACGTCCCCCCCAGTGCTTTCTTCCTTACCTGACTTCATATGTTGAGCATGAAGTTACATGGTTTAAAATACCCCTTAGGTTGGTTGGGGTCACCTGTCCCAGACATGTCTCATCCCAGCCTCCCAGATACCCCCAACCTCCTCACCAGCATGGCAAGTGCATGAGAAGCAGAAAAGGCCTTGGGTTTGTATAAGCCCTGCTCAGCAATAACAAAAAACATCTCTATATCATCAACCCTGTGTTCAACATGAATCCAAAACACAGCCCCCATACCAGGCACTGTGAAGAAATAACCCTACTCCAGCTGAAACCAGTACAAGAGACAGCCAAACCAGATTTTTAAGAGGGATAGTTGCACTTTTTCTACAGAAACTTGCAGAGATGATAGCATGCATGATTGCATTCACATCACTGAGACTCCAGACATACTGATCTAAATGTCTGTTAACATAAACTGCTTACAACTGACCACACAGAATTAAAGCTCAAGCTTGCAAGGTCAGTAGCCTGATTCATTCAGCAGTTGTGCTGACTCTTACATCTCTACTGCCACTATATAATGTCCTCCTCCGCAAGGGGCCAAAGGCACAATAGTGAAAAAAATACCACAAGAATCATAGAATCATTAAGACTGGAAAAGAGTTCCAAAACCATCAAGTCCAACCTTTGACCAAACACCACCATGCCCACTGAACCATATCATGAAGTGTCTCATTTATTCACCAGGGATGGTAATTCTACCCGTGGGGACTGTTCCAATGCTGACCACCCTTTCAGTGAAGAAATTTTTCCTGATAGCCAGCCTCAGTCTCTCCTGGTGTAACCAGTGCTATCACTGGTTGTCTAGGAAAAACACTGAACCCCACCTTGCTACAACCTACTTTAAGGTAGTTGTAGAGGGCAATAAGGTCTCCTCTAAGCCTTCTTTTCTCCAGGCTAAAAGTGCCTGTCCACAAGGACAGCAGAGGCAATACCTCTCAGCCACCAAACCACTGAGTCTTTCTGAGTTGGAAAATGTAGTTGAAGTTCACAAACACTAAGTTGAGAGCTCTTATCAGAGCAACCAGAAAAGGATTGCTCCTCTCACACTAGGGTAAGTCTCTCCATCCGTTTCCAAATAAAACCTGAATTCATTAATTCTTTCCATCAGCTACGTGAACTCTTGAAAGTCATGCACTGTGTGGCATCTTGGGCAAAAAACCAAATAAACACAGAAATTACTGTGTCTGAGAAAACATATACTTCCCCTGTGCCTGTTTATGCTGGGCTGTAATGAAAAAATACCTGCTGCAGGGGCACATATCCCAATTATGAGCATTTTTGGGATATACTGAATATGCATAGGGACTGCTAAGCAAGTGTGCAATCCAACTGCTCCACTCTGCTTTTCTCAAGATGCTCTTTGCTCACACAAGCTCTTGTTGTGTTTTCCACTTAGCAGCCCGATGACTCTCTACAAAAACATGTAGTTATAAATGAGCACACCAACTGGTTCTCAACACAGAACAGAACAATTGGGTGGTGGAATGCACTGGGAAATTCCCCATTCTGCACCTTTTGTTCCAAGGCTGCTAATGTATTTTCCATGAGAATTTCTTCTGCAATGGAAAAAAAAATATGTTAGGCAAACAACTTATTTATTATTAGAATGAGAGGCAGAAAGGGGAGTTTAACAGAGCTTTAAACAGATACTTATTCTGTAGGAAAAATATTTTTAAGATGCAGAAACATATTTCAACAGTAGCCATATTTGATAAGAACTGACACTTCAAGGCCTCACAGTCAAAATCTTCTGAATTGCATTCAGATTAGCTGAACCACAATCTGCAGCATTGTTATGTGCATACAGAATTGAAGAACCAAGTCTCTATTACTGACTATGGGACTAAACCACCTTAAGGATTTTTTTCACAATCAAACTCATTGTCCTGATGAAGATGGAGCCATACACCTAGATGGAGCCAAAATTAAAATGGACATCATACCTCCTAACATGCTGGTCTACATTTAGCATGTTGTCTGCCATGAGCTTCTTGCTGTTGCCCCTCTGAGTTCATCTACTTGATGGATGGGCACAAAGATGAGGTACTTACCTCTGGACCAAAGTCCTAAAGCAGCCCTCCAAGAACTGTCTAACTGCTGTCTAGCATCCTACCTATGAAAATGAAGCATAGGATGCATGGCAAGTGTAAGAGGAGAGCTGGTGAAATAAAAGGAGTAATTATGCAGCTGAAATGAAGTAGAGGAGGAGGGGTTGAAATGGGGACAAACACATACATAAAAGGAGAAGTCCTCAGAAATAATTCTGCCGTTATAATACTGCCATTCCATGTGTTTTGAAAAACAGCCCTCTTGTAACAGATAATCCATGACATTTGTCTTTTAATCCTCTCAGCATGCCTAAGCAGCACCTCAGTATATTGACTGAATTGCTGCAACATTGACCATAATTACAATATCAACATCCTACTACCCACAGCAGCCATAACCTCTGTAAAATAAAGTCCACGCACATAATAACATGCACAGGAGAATTACATTTTAAACAGCAACAGCTCTGTAAACATGCTATGTGTTTACACATAGTTTTTAAACATATCTTGTTTGCAAGGGGTGCATAACTGAGGGCTACAAAACATCTTTTAGCCTTTTCTCAGTATTTGTGATGTAGTTTTTTCCTCTGGCTATTTTCCTAAGGCACAATCTGTTTTTAGGCTATGCAAACAACAACAGTTTTTGCCTTTTCATTCAGGGGAAGCAAGGCTTATAATGGCTGGAAAGACACCTGAAGTGAACATCATCGGGCTCATCACTTCTGCAGTGGCATTGTGGTTTTGCTACAGGGAATACCTAATGAAATAATTATGTTAATAAATACAGCTCCAAGCAATGCTCATTCTGAACATCTGACTTAAGAGGGAAAATAAAAGGAGTGTACACTGCCCATAGTTGATATTCCTATACTCACTCTGCTGTACCCCAACCACATATCCTTCTGCATCAATCTTGTGTCTTGTTTACCATGCAGACTCAGCAAACATATACATAGCTGAATTCTTGTCCAAACCATGATTTATGGTCACTAAATTATGTTTTAATGAAAAATTTCCCAAAATATCAAGTGTGTTTTGATTTTCCAAGAGCAGTTTCCAAGAGCAGAAAGGAAAAAAAAATAAAAACAGACCACTCTACTTCTTTGGCATGTGTCAAATACTATGTTTTCCTCCAAATTTGGACATTATAACTCCTAGCATCAGCTTGCACTAGTGAATGAAAAAGGCCACCTGTATCTTTAGCACATCTACAGCCCTGGAAAAACTTCCGTCTTTCCAGCTGCAGGTTAGGCAGGCAGATCTTAAGGGTGAGAGGATAAGAGAGGTACAATTATGGGGTCAATGGCTAGTATCTCAAACTGCTGTCTTGTAGGGTGAGTAACCAGCCAAGGACTGGAGAAGTTAGTTACTTGCCATTGCCTAAGGTCAGACAGTATTTAAATTTTTGATTAAATGATGTAGCAAATGCTGAACAGCAGCTCTTTTCTGCTGTGTTGCAATGTTCATGGTCACACAGCCATGGACAGTACATTGAGGTCAAATCAGGACCTTGCTTTCTTGATTGTATGTGGGCTTAAGACACAGTTTTTCCCCAAAGAGTCAAATAGATGAAGATAAAAGTTAATCAAATAGATTATTATGATGAAGATAAAAGTTAATGAAAGCTAGTTTATCCATAGCAAAACCCCCATCTTTTCCTTCTTGATTATATTTCTTATGCAGATTATCACTATTTTTGGGTGGGGAGGGAGGGGGTTGGGGGTAGAGGATGGGTGGAGGAGGTGTATAGCAAAAGAACACAAACAGTAATTCCACAGGTTCTATAAAATTCAGGTTGGCTATGCCATCTTCCAAGCAGCACAGCTCAGTCTGTTCTGAAAAGGATCTTAGACCCTCTCTGCTCTGCCCCATTATCACTGCTCTGTCTCTCTTTTTTTTTGATCTGAACCTTTATCTGAGAAAATTCAACTCACAAACGTTCAGAAAGTGATCATCCTGTATTTTCCCAGCCTTTTGAGTCCAGCAGGTCCCTGGGTTGATATGATTTTGGGGAGACTGGTTGCACAGAGCCCCAGAATAGCGCACTTGGGGATTTCATTCAACAGCAATAGTCAAGCTGAACACCATCTCTCATTGTCACACTCCCATCCATCCCCAAAAAAAGAGTTTTGAGGGTTTTTTTTTTGTTTTGTTTTTGTTTTTGCAATAATATTTGCACAGGTGGACAATCTCTTTACAGACTCTATCAAGAGGACTGTGTCCTCATTTACGAAAGGACTCCACTAACGAGTTTGAAGAAAGGGAGGGAACTGAACCTATCCAAGCCACCCAGGTCCTTTCACTAACAAGTTTTGTTAAAACTTGGAGCAGCTTGGCTGACTTCTGAAGGCCCAGGAGTTCACTGGCTCTCAGGCATATTGTGCTGGGTAAGATCAGGGAGCATACATATCCCTGGTCCTCACCACATAACCACTGCAAGGGTATCGCACAATACACTGCAGACAACACCTTGGATCAGAAAACAAAATCCTCTTCATCTGCTAAGACAGACTCACATGTCTGCCTTAAGGAATAGAAATAATAAGGAAGTGCATGATAAACTCAGCTCATGGAAGCGGAAGTCTTGCTTCTCTTACAGCTTCCTTGCAATGCAGGATTGTCCATGGCCCTTCATTCAGCAAGGGCTAAATTACAAATCCATAGTCATTACATGCATACCTTCAAACAGCAAACAAAGAAAACAAACCTATAAGTTAGAAAGGGGCCAGAGAGAGATCCTTGGAAAATATGGCTGTTTTTCTCTTATCTAAGTAGGGTTATAACTGCAACAGAGATAAAAAACAGCAGAAGACCTAGCACTAATTATCACATAATGGTTGTGACTAGGTTTCATTCAGGAAAACTGCAACAACTTTGGGTTCCAAAGCACAGAAATAAGTTTGCACAGAATTATGTTCAATTTGAATGATAAAAGAGTTAAAGGGAGAAAAACCTAAACTTTCAGCTGCATCTGAACCATAAATTAACATTTTAAATATATTTAAAAGAAAAATTAATTCTAGAAAATCTACAGAATTTTGAAACAGACGTTTTAGTGGAGAATCAAACATCCAAGAATTTCAGACCATCACTGTATCAAAGGGGATTATAAAAGGACCCATTCCTTCAGAGAAGAGGATGCTTCTCATGCATGGGGAAAACAGCATGCCATCTTTGAGCATCCACTCTAAGGCATGACATATAGTTATCTACAGATTTTCTTTCAAAGGCAAGGATGACACACAAAAAATAGAAAAGCACAGGAAAAAAATTATTCCATTAGGATAGTTTTTTTCCAGAACTGGCAGGATGGCCTTGTTGAAAGAAATCAGGATTAAAGACAGGAGCAACCTAAAGCTTCCTTCTATCTCACTCCTTGTCATTTTTATTTTTCATGTTTCTTCTTACCTGTTGACTTGAATTTCTCTGACTGACCTTTTTCTTTTTTCTGTAATTTGTTTGCTTGCTTTTCCTGTTAGATGCCTAACAACTTATGTGCTGATATTACGACATTTAAAACAGATACTGGAGTATTTTTAAATACCTAGTCTCTTTTCTGAGAAGTTTTGCATTTGTTTGATGAGTTCATACTTAGATTGCTTGTTTAAAACAAATCACAAATGTCTAATAAGTAATACAGTTCAAAAGATTTTTTTAAATTATTTGTAAATAAATTTTGGTAATATTACCTTAGGTAGAAACAAACATTTGAGGGTGTGTTTTTTCATTGTGTAATGCCAGTTTTGCAATCGTAGATATGTTTTGCCATTGATGTCCTCCCCGCTTCTGCTCTGTAGAACACAAAAGCAATATTTAATTTTCTTAGATATGGTGATCTAGGCAAAGACAGTAAGGATTCCCCTAGCCTGGCAGGGATTAAAGCACTGCACCCTTTTCTTTGCAATCACTCAACAAATGCTTGTATGCACCACTAGCAAGCTAGGACACACCAGGTTTGTTCTCAACTATTGCCTGAAGAAATACCCAGGTTTCTTGACCCTTAAAGCTACTTCTGCCTTCAAGGCCATTAGTTCAGCAAATTGTGGGAGTCCCCATCCAAGTCCTGCTCACTCAGGATGGATTGAACATCCAAACCTACCTTTCTTTAATCAGCTGGTGCTGTTCCATTCTCCAACTAAACTGTTAAACTGGAATTAGCACCAAATGGTGGGCATCAATGGGCTGTGAATGATAAAAAAAAAAAACACAAAACAAAAAAAACTTCCCACAAAAACTCAACCAAACAATCAACCAAACACAAAACTCACCACAACAAAACAATAACACACCCCAACCCCCCCCCNAAAAAAAAAAAAAAAAAAACCCCCCCCCCCCCCCCCCCCCCAAAAAAAAAAAAACCATAAAAACCCTTTTGGGAAATTTTGGGAAAGTATTACCATCTGAACCAACTTTAAATATTTCAGCTTCTTGACCCAATACTAAAACAGGTGTGGAAAAAAAAAAAAAAAAGGAGTTGTTGAAAGACAAAATNACTAGCAAGCTAGGACACACCAGGTTTGTTCTCAACTATTGCCTGAAGAAATACCCAGGTTTCTTGACCCTTAAAGCTACTTCTGCCTTCAAGGCCATTAGTTCAGCAAATTGTGGGAGTCCCCATCCAAGTCCTGCTCACTCAGGATGGATTGAACATCCAAACCTACCTTTCTTTAATCAGCTGGTGCTGTTCCATTCTCCAACTAAACTGTTAAACTGGAATTAGCACCAAATGGTGGGCATCAATGGGCTGTGAATGATAAAAAAAAAAAACACAAAACAAAAAAAACTTCCCACAAAAACTCAACCAAACAATCAACCAAACACAAAACTCACCACAACAAAACAATAACACACCCCAACCCCCC
>VWYE01015442.1:213047-244396 GCA_013398995.1 Alaudala cheleensis
AGTTGTTGAAAGACAAAATAAAAGAAGAAAAAAACCAGAAAAAAACCTACTTCGTTTATTTTAGTTTAATTTAAGGTGTTTTTATCTTTTAAATAATTCCAAACCAGGACTCTATCCAGTCTACTGTTTCTATTTAATTACAGCATTAAGATTAAACTTCACAAGTAGCATGAAATGCCTTTCTATGAAAAGCCTTCATTAAAATGAGGAAGTTACACCAGCAGTTACACTGTCTCTTCCGTGCTTTTGAGTCAGCTCTTTTGCTGAAGGTCTTCTAGTTTCATTCAGGAAAGCCAGAATGTAGAATGAGAAGTGATTGCAGCACCCAGAAACCCACATGCTGTTTACCTTTAAAGAGACTCTGAGACCTGCCACACCTGGACTACTTTTGGAAGTGGAAGAAGGTAATTCAGATCCTGAGTCTCAGGTATATCTACTAAAATATACAATGTTTAAATATCTTGACTGTGCCTCAGAGCATCTCTCTCCACTGCTATGATGTACATTCTACTCATGATGCTAAAACTGCAATAAGATTACTAGGAAAATCACCTGCAGGGCTAAGATCCTAATCTTCTCCAGTGATTTGCCTCAGTTTTTTACATAGAAGCATGTGTTATTGCGGACATGGTTTCAATACTTTTGCTGTACAAAAGTGAAAAACTATTCCACATTAAGAGGAAAAAATTAAACAAAAAAAACTGATACATTTGAATTGTACACAGTGAGACCAAAATATTTTTCTGGTGCTAGTGGTTATCAGCTTTGCCCTTCATGCAGTCCTTCTTTCCTCTTTTGTCTCTTTCTCTTTTAATTATAAAATAGTAATAATAGCAGTCCATCACCTGTACTGACAAGACTGAGATGGTTTACTTTCCTTCCCCTAGGAAGCTGCTTTCCCACGGGCTGTCCTTCTGCTGGAGTGACAGAAGAAATGAAGCACCCAAAGGGTTTATCTCTCTGCCCCACTTAGACCCATTCAGCTCCCTAGACAGCATAATTAACTCTGTCCCATTAAAGCATTGCAGCCGCCCTGGTATTTGACAGATCTGTCCTAGTTACTCACAGCACTGCTGCCCATTCTGTTTTGAGGCACAATTCCAGTAAAGCCTGGAAACAATATCATTGGCATCAATGACTACTGAAGAGTAAACTGTACATTTTAAATTTAAAGTCAAAATGCCAATGATACTTAAAGATAGAAGATGCCACTTTCCAGCAAGATGATGTCTGTGTGCCTCCCACCTTCTCTCTGCAACATCATCCAGGAGATAAGGAGGAGGAGGAATACTGTGGAGATTTGTCTTAAAAGTCATTTGACCAAAAAGCTCTGATTTATCTTGATATGTAATACAAAATACTAAAAGCCTGACTGTACTGCAACATTTTCCAACTAGCAGGCATTGTTATACAAAACATAACTGTGCTAAGCCAGTTTTAAGGTGAAAACTCCAACAATTATCCTTCTCCCTGACACCTAATTTTACCAATTAACTTTTTGAAATTTTGTTATTTCTAAAGAGCATAGAGAAAAACTAAAATCCTGGAAATGCATTTGGGTTTGAGTACAAAATGTAACCTGTTTAACAGCAGGCAATCTTTCATTTTTGGGACTCAAGATCTGCACAGATTGCAGTGTCACCTCCCAGCATTCCCCACTGTGAACCTCAAGTTCATGGGAATGACCAATACTAATGATCCCTGAACTGTTTCCCACAGCCAAATGACAGCTGTGATTCTTTAGCCCCAGTTCTCTTCCTTAGAGCTGATTCAGCGGTAAATTTATGGCACTTCCTCTGAAGTGTCCCATGCTGGTTTGAACATTTATCACCCAACCTTAACATCAGAAGATGCATTTTCCTTATAACTCATAGTCAAGTGCCTACTTCACAAGACCATGGGTAGCAGGAAAATGCAGGTTTGGGTATATTCTGGGAGATGACCAAGCCATTTATCTTATTACCATGTTTCTTCAGTGGAGGAGGAATAATGGTGGAACTTCATGCAAAACAGGAGGAACTCTGTCTAAAACAACGGGTTAAAAGAAGTTTTGAGAATTTCTAAACCAGGATACTCTGCTGGATCTGTTTCAGATTTGAGGCATTTATACTGCTCACCTTAGAACTCATAAGAAATATCTGTATCAAAGAGTATCTGCTGGCATGGAACTAGTGAAGTGTTGTAAAAACTAAACAGGAATTGTTCAGGTGTCATTACCCAAATCTACGGCAGTTAATCAACACATCTCCAAGTAAATCCACGACAGATCTAACATTTTCTATTATTTTCCTTATCACTCTATTATAAAGCAAGTAACACTAAGAACTTTTCTTTCCGCTTACAAAAATGATCCTTAAAGCCAAGATATATTTCTGAGTTTACTGCCTAAGTTACAATAGCTTGCTTAAAAAAAAAAAAATCTGCACCAGATAAGCAATAATCCTTCTAAAAAGAAGACTTCAATGCTTAGCAAGTGAAATGGAGCTCCCCTGTTTAGCCACAGCTGAAGGTAAAATCAGTACAAAATTCTTACCAGAAAGGGACACACAAAGCCCGAGTATTGTCCTGGTTGTGGCTTGTTGTTGCAAAATAGGCTGCTGCAGGTTTTTAACTTGGATGGAAAGGCACTAATAGGAGAAATGGATTCCAGATTCAGATGTGGATTTCAAACCCCTTCTTTTCCCTCCCCAGTCTCAGCTTTTCCAAGCAGTATTTTATTTTTAAACGAGGGCAAAACCCAGTGTCTTTAACTTCATAACTTTTTGCTCAGAAACTCTAGCAGTGTGTGATAGTCTGGTTAAGAACTGTTTATCCTGCAGCCATGCCAGCAAAGCAGTGCACCCTTGATCTTTCCATATGAGCTGTTACACAGAGAGCAGGTTTCACAGCAGGTTCCATGGCACAAAAGACATCACGATGCAGAAATAATGCTCCAAACAGCCAGACAAATTCTCACTTCTACAAATGTCTGAGCAAACATCCGCATCTGGTATTCTAATTTTTTTGTTGTTGTTGTTTCAAAGAATGTAAAATTATGAGTATTAGCTCTTGTACAGTGCCATTTAGAAGTGATTTCAGTGACTCAGACAAAGAGTTTTTGCTTTGAATCTGGCTGAAATTTGGTCACTGTACCGGGAGCACATCGTCAGTATGCTCTGTGCAGAATAGATTTGAAATGCATGGGCTATTTTTTCATCACAATAGAAAAAACTAAGGATAAGCTATTCAAAGATGGCTATCAAAAAACCAGCATGTTTTTCAAAGTTCTGTGTAGCTGCATATTCAAATATCATTTTAATTTATACCAAGAAAAATTTTTCGTCCATTTTGAAATACCACTGAAGTTCTCATTCAAAGTATTGCTATTCCATCTGGGTAGTCAAAATGAGGCAAGCAAATCCTGAGCAAACAAATCAGACTTTTGCACCTCATTCTGTAAAGACAAATATTAAAATTGCAGAGAGTAGATAAATAGAAACATTCTAAAATGCAAATTTATTGTTACCAGCAATATGAGGCCAAGACCATAAAGCGATCTCATTAAGAATCTTTATGGAGGCCATAGATTTAATTATCAGGGGCAGTTGTACAACTCGTTCTGACCTACTAGCAGCATTTTTGGTTTGCACAGATGGGCCATAGTGCTGTCTCTTTCCTTCATCTATCGTTTCTGTTCCCCAGAACAGGCAAATTACTGAAATCTGTAAGTATTCTGCTCAGCAAAGCTCTCACCCTTGCTTGTCAGTCTCGAATGCAGCAAGTTTTCTGCTGGCAGTAGAGGTGGAGACAATTTTCAAGTCTGTGAAAATCTTGTAAGTTTCATTCCTTAATAATTATTATTCTGCAGTTGACAAAGATTAAATGCAGCCTGTTCTCCCTGCTCATTTTCTGCTAGCAGCAGTAAGTGTCCTACATACTTAAATCATTTCTCGTGGACGTTCAGGGTGGAGGACCAAGACAAAGCTTCCACAGCTGGCTTAATGAATGAGGAGTTTCAACTCTTTCTCCAAGAGTGTATTACTGTTTTCACTCACCATGAAATAATGAAGTTTGGGCGCTGGTAAGGGACATATACCATACTGGGCCATGTTAGTTGTACAAAGAAGAGCAAGGACTTGTGAGAAGATTGGACTTGTTTTCCTGACAGGAAAAATGAAACTGACCATAAAACAAAAACAAAACAAAACAAAACAAATAAACAAAACAACCCCAAAAAACACACACACTGAAAAGCAAACAAACAACAAACACAAAAAAAACCTCAGCAACTGAGTATTGCAAATTCCACAAAATAAAGCCCTAAAATTTTCTACTATATAATTGTTCTTCACAAAAATAAACTTGCAGGAAGAATATTGTCTGTGCTCCCACCCAGAAGTCCGTGCTCCTATCATTCTGGTTATTCCTTTGAGTAATCAGTTTTCTCTAACCTGTATTTTCTGTTCTCTCACCAAGTAAATGCATTAAAATGCATTAAAAATATGCACATTCAATTCTTTTAACACTTGTCTTTCAAATAGCATATCAACACTGTCAGAAAGCATTTTCGACTCTATGTCTCAAAAAAAAAAAAAAGATAGAGAAAATATCCTAAGTGTTGTGCCATCATGTGAGTGGATAAACTAATATCTGACCCACCATTTGTGATTAGTTGAAAATAATTCTGAGTACCAGTAAATATACTGCCAGATAATGAACATATAGGATTCGTCAAATCTTGGGTTTATGTTTTTTATGTTAAGAGGACCTGTCTTACTTTTGTTACGACACCTTCCTTCAATTTTTCTGATCCATTTCTTAGCAAAAGTTAAAAGAAAGAGCTTCTGCCTGGGCTCATGGCTTCTGACCCACACCACTCAGAAAGTTAGGATATTGTTTAAGGTAATTATTTTCCCACAGAACCCAGTTTTGAACACTAGACTTGCTTTTAACAAACTTAACTTTTAAAAACAATTTTCTTGACATTGATATATCCATGTACTTAAGCTACAATGAAAATATTTCCTTATTTCCCAGCACTGATGTTTAATTTCTCTTTGAGAAATCCCAACTGCATTTTACTTTTCTTGATGCTGGGTGCTAGCCCTATATTTCCTAAGTTTCACACAGTGTGGTTGCATTCTCTGTTTTAATCTTAAGTTACATACATTTTTTTGTCACTCCATGTGTTTCTAATTGGTTTCCCAAGCACCCGCAGCTATGTTACCATAGCTGCTCTATTTGACAGCTGCCAGTGCCCACAAACTCCTGTGTCTTCCTCTTCAACACTGCTTTAGGTATTGTCTTTTGGCACTAATGTGAAAACAGCTATAATCAGATGTAAAGTATAAAAAAAAAAACCTCCAAAACATCAGCATATAAGCTATCTTCATATGAGAAGTTGCAAGCAGAATAACCAAAACTAGAGAATGAATTACCAAGACATGATTGGTAGTGGGGCAGACAAAGGGCTAACCACAGCACCCCTGGCTGACAGCACATCAAACCTGCATCCAGGGCTGTCTGGATTGGCTTAGGAGGTTGAGCTCTCTTCCCAAACCTTTCTGTGCATTTCCTGACTGGATAATGGCCCACTGGAAGTTTTTGCTTTATGGTAGAAAATGTAAGTATTCTTAACAACCCAGGCTCTTGCATAAAAAGCCAAGGAGTATGCTTTTAAAGCACTATCTTTTATGAATAGCAAAGGGATGAGCACAGCAAAGTGCTTCTCAAACTGCCTGCAAGCAAGGACCACTGAAATGCAGCGTGGGAACCAGTTAGGGGAAGGGCTGTCTTATTTTTACTGCACATGCAGAGCAGATGCGTCTTCACTTTGGTGTCTCTGATCCCACCTTGGGAAGGCATGAAAGTGTTAATTTCATCTCTCACACAAGAATAAAGAGTGCATCCAAGCCCAGCATTGTCTGGTTTGAGGAGGTCTAGGTGTTTTAAAACCAGTCCCCAAATACCTGAGATATACTGAGTGCAGAAGTCCTCAGTTCATAAGTGCACTAGACTGTGAACTCCAGTCTAGATCCAGGCTGGAAATCAAACTGCCCCAAACAGGGCAGTTAAACAGTGCTGTTCCTGTGTCTCTATCACCACAGTCTTGATTTACTGGGCTAACTAAACTTGTAGGTCTGTAATGTGAGTTTCTGGTAGAAAGTGAATTACTATTTGCACGTAGGAAGGAACAGAAAAAAAGTAATGAGTGAGTCTCAAGCTCATATTCAGTTTTCATAGAAGGTTTTGCAAAACAGGTTAAAAACAGTCATGTAGGACAGCAAAATCTTTGCTTAATACGACAAGGGTGCACAATCCACACCTGCAGTCCTTGTGATGTTTCTACTGTCGAGATTTATATGAGGGTAGAAAAGAACTTCTACAAAATATGATGTAGCAATAATTATAAGTTTTCTATTTGACAACTTAATTAAAAGAAGAAGAGTTAGTGTAGGGCATGCAGAATTCATGATGAATCACACATATTCGTACAGACTTCATTTTAGTGTTTCAATTATACACATTCCTAACTGATGAACATAGAATTTTCTGGTAATAAATATGATATCTGTTTGAATTGATAACATTAGTTCAGTAATTACTGAGCCATTATTGTCATGCATCAGGAAAAAAAAAGAAGTGAAAGTGTGTCATAGTTATTAAAGTTTAGTATCAGCACTGAAGAAAAAAGTGTGAGGGGTTTTTACCTACAGGCACAATACTTAGCACAAGTCCATGACAAAAGGTGGATATGGATCCAATTAGGAGACAAGGGAGAGAGGGACAATAGCTTAATAACTGAAGAACCAGACTGAGAGTTGGGAGGTCTGTGTTTGATTCTCATGTCTATCACAGATTTCCTGTGTGGTTTAAGTCAAGTTATTTCATCTCTTTATGCCTCAACTCCCTGTCTGAAATGACAATGACATAATATGCCATACACCACCGGCCCACACTTCTGTGCGTATTACCTCCTTCTCTTACAGAGTTGTCTTCCAATATTATGGGGAAGTACCAAATATGCTACCATAATATTAATAATTGCAAATCTGATTGTCTTTTAAATCATGGGCACGAACGGGGGGAGGGGGGCAGGAAGCAAATCCTTCCTACACAGACACTTAGAATTTAACTTTGAGACCTTGAGAGAAAAGGAGGCAAATTTCAAGTCAAGAATAATTTCTAAACCAGTGTTCTTAAAATACCATTTTGCATGCAGACTTTCCAAGGAAAATTTCCTTTTTCTTTCTCCCAAATATGGTAAGAAGGAATGCAATATCGTCCCTGACAGAGTTGACAGCAGAGAATGATGGATGAGCGTTTACATGCAAATTCAGCCAAATCCTTTGGTTTTCTTCCCAAACAAGGGCTACTTTCTCAGCTACTGAAAATAAAAAATTTGCAAGAGATGAGAACACCTGGAGATGCCAGGGGACTTATATTGTGGCAGGTTTTTCTTTCCTTCTACAGTAACAGCAGCTTGAAATCAAGTGCAGATGTTTATTTCTCCAGTAACATATCCAAAGTTACTTATACTGGCATAAATGCATACACATAAAATAGGTTTCTGCTATTACCTCTGCCAGGATTACTGATCAAGAGGCTCACCTGAGAGAAATGGCTTCCTGTGCAACATTCTAAGGAACAATATCTACTTTACCTCCACTTTGTCAGAGACCAAAAGTGTACAAAGCACCTGACTCTTATTTCCCAAGAAGTATTTTTCAGGAATTCCTGTTGTCTTGATGAGAGGTTCTGTTTTCATCAAGTAAAACACTAGGACACTAAGTATTATGGAGCAACTCTACTTAGGCATTTTGTACGTTATAACAGCAACAAAAAATGCATGCTTTGACACTTCAGTGCACAAAATAACATGAAGGAAGGGATGAAAAGGAAGATGAAGAAGCCTCTCCCTTCAACCTATAAGTTTACATAATTTTTTTAAATCTATGTAGAAGACATGGAAACAAAGGCCATCAAGAAGCAAAAAATTATTTCCTGAAAGGATTTAGGCAGAGAAAACAGATAAACATCCACACAAGATTTGAGCAAATTCTACCTGATATGGTGGACCATTGTGCTCAGCCCAGTGCTGTCATGGATGTCCACTGCTAAAGCTGTTTTGCAGTTTATCCCATGTTTGATTGTTACTAGAAATTACTCCAACTGTTCCAACTGAATGTCTTTGTTTTTCTTTTTCCCTCTGGAAAATGTTGACTTGTCAAAATGTAGATGATCCATGGGAACAGATGATTTTAATGAAGTTCTTGTAGAAGCCAAGAAAACTGGAGCTGTGCCATTTTTGAAAACTTATTTAGGAAGGTTTCTAAAATTATCCCATGTGACTTTCTGCCTGTTCACCTGATCCACTGCTAAAGAGACCAAGCTCCCTCAAGTTTCACGCCATGGACTAGCCAGACCTGGCAACACAGATAAGTAAGATGTCATCTCTGGAGTTTGCCAAGACTTGGGAAAGTTCAGGAAGAAATATTTTGAAATTATTGACAAAAATTAGAATTTTTATCTTTGTTAAGCAGAGCTGTGGACAAGTTTAGGAAGACATTTTGAAAGTTTTTTTTAACTCTATTTTTAATTTTTTTTACTCTATTTTTAATTTTTCCACTGAGTGCCTAGCAGCAAGAGTATATTTTTTTTTGGTTTGTATTTACCACTGCTCAGCCATTTCAATTGATCAAAAAAAAAAAATTAAACCAATCCTGGTAGTTCTCTCCTCAGACAAGACAGTTCTGTGAAAGAACTGACCTGTGGGGATGCCTTTGTCATTTCCTGTCTGTGGAAAGAACTGCATGGCTAACTCATGTGGAACTCATGTAGAACTCATGTAGAATTTCAAGATGGGTACAATTTGGAAAGATAAATCCTATTAATAAACATTGAAAATCCTCTGAATTTAGAAGAGATTAGGCATGCTGCCTACTCTAACTTAGAAGACATAATCTACTATTTATTTCTCTTCAGTCGCCTAGCTTGATATTTTGTATTCAGAATATTACAAAGCAGAATTGGTAAACATGAGAGTTCCTGTCCTGAACTTAGTTGTTTTTCCATGGCTGAAGCCATTACTGCATTTTCTTGCCTGTTTAGTGTACCGAAATGGCAGCTATTTTCAAGTTCACGTAGTATGGTTGCCACCTTTATCAAATGTCTGTTTAGCAGTGCTTGCTACCTTCTTCTTGTGTTCATTGTCTCACCTTTGCCCTGAAGCTTCTTATGACTTTCACCCCCTATTCCCATTGTATCAGGTTACCCTGCAGTTTTCTCTTTTCTGTCTCCAACTTGAAGAAGGGGTGTAACTGGGACAAATTTAGGGATTACAGGTTTTCACTTTGAGCTGTGCTGGTTTTATTCACTATTTCCTAAAGAATTTTTGCTCAAGGTATCAAAACCCATTTTTTGTGGGTGTCTTTGCCTCTTCCAAGGCTAGATTTTCCCAATTTTGGCTATCGCAACACCAGTTTTGTGCCAGCAGCTACTCATTTTGGTGCTGGATAGTGGCTGTCAAAGGTTTGAAATTCTTCATTGTTTTCACATCCACTTTCCACAATGTTCATTGCACAAAACCTCTAAAATATCTGTGTGGTTCCTCTCCCCTCTTGCAAATGATTTTTACGGTGCTGAAATCTAATAGGGAAAAAAAAAATGGAATTCTGCTTTCATTCTGCCACTTCTGTTTTACAAGGAATATCTGTAATAAGAAAATTTGTTTCCAGACTTAGGGGGTCTGCAGGCCTTTAGATGTCTGAAAGGATTGCATACTCAAACCTTTTTTATTCTAGATAATTCATATTCCAGCTTCCTTAGCCTCACTGGACATATCTGTTTCTTTGGGGACAGGAAAAGTTCTCCTTAGCTGTTCTTTAAAATTTAAAACAAGATTTTGCTCTTATGACAAAAGCCAGTGCATTAATCAGAGGTGTAAATTGTTTGTCAGAACACAATACCAGCAATTTTGTTTAACAACCATCTTAAAGCAAGGGTACTTGGGGTAGAAATAAGTAATAAAAAAACAAAAACAAAACAAAACAAAACAAAAAACCAAAACAGGTGTGAAACTTTTGGATACCACCTCCTTCCTATGCATCTTCAGTGCAATGGGACCTGGCACAAAGCACTGGGAAGGGAAATTGGCTTCTCCTTCTGTGATCATGAAACTAGCATTTATGTCACAAAAGTAGACACATTCCTTAACATGAAAAATGAAGGACAGGAGAACCAAGTCTTTGCCTAAATATGCCCTCTAACCTGGTTGTCCCCAAATTCAACAGTTTTGTTGGGCAATCACAATGAGATTAAAACCAAATCAGTTTTGAAAATCACATCCTCAGGGCACAAAATTACAGCATTATGCATTTTAGATATAGCAGAATCAAATCATTCCAGTTTTAATGCCTTGGGTATGGAATTAATCTTGTGCCTATGCCCATAGAGGAGTATTTCCATAATCCAAAGCATGAGAAAAGCTGAGAGCATCTAATTTTCCCTCAGCTACTACATGGGTGAGACAAACTTTATTGAATAAAAGCTGCTTTCTTTTCCTTTGCTTCTGCCCTCAGATCATCACGGACCCCATTACATTATCACCATCACGCAGCACACCAAAATGAAATGATTGGAACACAATTCTCAGCAGAACTGGAACAGCCCCTTCATTTTTTATTTTTTACTTTCATGTGTGTGAGACAGGGAGAGAGGGCAAGAGAGGGCTACTGAACTTTAAACTTCCTGATAAGCCGTATTGTGGGAAAGTGCCATTTTTAGGTTTACATGAAGGACCTACCTCTGAGAATGGCCTTTTAGCCTGTGAAAAAACTAGAAACATCCCAGGAAGTCTCCAAAACATTGCAGCACTTTGAGAATTTGTATAAAAATAAGCACTGGATTATTTCAGTACTACTCCCTTGAGAAAATGAGACCAAATTACTCAGAGCTACTAGCGTAATCTTGACAGAGAAAGGGAAATTAGCAACTGATGCCAGGGCTTTTGTTTTTGTTTGTTTGGTTTTTTTTCCTGTATTTTTAGTGTAAAGTAATACTTGGAAGAGGCAGCAAAGGCGAGTTAAACTTGTGATTCGAAACAGGCTCCAAGATTAGCCCAAGCCCTGGAGGACAACTAACCAAGCAAGAAGGAGCATTTTTAAAAGGTGTAAACTGGAATTCCTAGAAACATGAGAGCTTGGAAAGCATCTACTGACAGACACAATCCAAAAGCAGAAATTCTGGTCTCTGGAGTTCAGGGGACTTTTTAATGGTTTTTGTTAAGCTTTTTTTCTCAGAAGAAATTAAGATGTGGAAGACACAAGGAGTGATACAGGGTCCCATGCCACTGTAAAAGGTCTTTCTAAGCCTGGTCAGAAAAGTCCTTATTTCATGGAAAAGTTGTTATTCTTTATTTTCATCAGGAAGGGCTTAGAATCCCCCATTGTGAAAAAAAAACCCACACTTTTTTCATCATTGGTCCTAGAATCGGAAAATGATGGTAAGAAAATACATGAGATGTTGTGATTTCAGTGAGCTACTGGTGATCTTCTCGAAAGTTATGAACTGTTCCGCAATGCTGAGCAAAGCTGACCAATTTTTTGACAGAAAATGTGCATCAAAACCCTCCTGAGTGAGTTTGTATTGACTCAGAGGAGAGACCAAACTGGCATTGCCCCAGTTTAGAGTAATGTTCCAAAGCAGAGAATTCATTAAATGGTCTGATACATGAGATATGAGTTTCAGACTTTAACTTACTGTTGCTCTCCATACCTGGCATGGCACCAGGAGTACAGTATAATACAGTAGGAAGAAAAAGACAAGCAGGGAGAAGGTACTTTGTCAGCTATCTTGGCTGACTCTGGATTCAACAGGAGTTTATTTAATCTGAGATGAAAAGCCAGGATTTTTATCCAGACATGTAACAAACTTGTGTTTCCCTGATGAAACACAAATAGGAACCCTCAGCAAGCATTGAAAAAGCACTGCACAAGTAGACACTGCCACATCTCTTTTGCAAAACTCCTTCCAGGCAACCCAGGAGTGAAAACAAACGGAATTTGATCCTTTTGCTATCATACTGGCCAACAAAAGAAAATGTAGTCAAGCATCTCTAATATGAACTAAAAAAAAGCTAAGAAATTGCTTCAGAGCAGGAGGAAAATCAACACTTTCAGAAGGAGAAGAAAAAAAAAATATGTTTTTAGTTTTACTGTCCAATCAAGTTAATAAAACCCTTCAAAATCGCCATACCACTCTATATCTACAGTGAAAATTCAATATCTACTGCCATTAACAACATCATTAATAACAAGTGTCTGTTTAATTACTCTTGCTAAGATTAAAAAGGCCATTATTCTTGTAATACAAGAAATTTATTAGCTGAAAAGTCTGTTTAATGCCAAATGAACCAACCTTAAAGGCACAGGATTTATTATTTCAAGGTATTTCTGACATTCAGGCATTTCTGTTGCTTGAAAGAGTACTACCCAGCTGAGCTGAAGTTGATGTTATGACAATGAGGAAGTTCTGTTACAATTGAGAAGATCAGATGAAGCTACAGGACATTTGATAACAGAGACTTTCATTTAGAACTCTTTAAAATGCACTAGGACAGAAAAGGATTCTCAGAAGTAACTAAATCACTTTATGGTCCTTCATCCAAATGAACAAAAAAATAAATTCTTCTACAAGATGGGTATATCCCCCCACAAATTTTGGAAATGCTGCCCTATAATCATCATTTTTTTTCTTGTCATGCCCTGCAAGGTACTTGCACCAACACTGTAAACCCAAATACTCTGGATTATGGAACATTCACCTTCTGTAATCAAATCATCAGGACACCAAACACACCTGTTTGCCTTGTTATTCAAGAGTGGAAAACATAGCTAATGCCATAGTGCCTGTATCTATGTATCAGTCTGTCTGATATGCATTTTTTAGTAGTAGTAAACTCTTAATATGTATTCCATCTTTACAACTGAATGTGGTTGTAAAAACAGATATAAACAATCCGGTCCTTCTGCAGTTGCAGAAGCAATTACATCCTTCTAAAGCTTGAAACACTGCACTTCTCTTGGAGTCCAGAACAAGCAGAAGATCTGATCTGTCAGATGGAATAGTAGATGCATTTTCCACTTCTAAGCTGTATGGATGGTGCTGGAAAATCATGGAGAAAAATTATTGCAGTACACAGCAACAGCAAAGAGGGGTGTGTTTAGCAGGGTAATTCACTCTGAGATCTGGAGTAGCCCTCAGTTTATGTGCCCATCCAGCTGGCTCACCTCCACATCATGCATGCCCTAAAATCACAGCAACAAGGAGGGAGACATAACAGGACAGCAGTAACAAATCTAGCTGTCAGAAAGTATACTGAAGTGATCCATATCTCAAAAATAATGCTGAAAAAGGCTCCCTGCTCAGCCTATTTCACTAACCAGGGGCTGCACACTGCACACACAAAGTATATTTTGTATTGTAAAACAGTTGAATTTTCACTCTACTGAAATACATTTTTAAGGCTGGGTTGAGGGATGTTAGAAAATATAAAGGAGCATTATAAAAGTCAAGATTTGTTGACTGCTATATTTGTCTTTGAGTCAAGGGCAGTCAGTGACTTACCCTGTTTCCCTCATTTCCTCAGAAAATGCCAAAAGTCATAGATGCAATTGTCACTGATGTGATGGTAACAGGAAACCATGAAGAGTTCTTCAGCTACTTGATGCAATACCAGGACAAAAAATTGAAATTGAGTATTACAGTATTAAAACATCAGATGTATACCAGATTTTACGAATAATTCAGAGCCACCAGCCCTACTTCTTGGGCACATTTGCACCGTTTTTCTGCTTCTGATAGAAACATCTACCAGTACCAGAAGTTCAGTCTCTATCTTGTTTTTTATGCTGTTTTAACCTTTGAGCCTTTTGCCTTGTACTATATCATCCCCAATTCACGTCTATTTGGAGGTGATTCCATTTTTCCCATCATGCTGCCTAGGGACTTCTACTACAGTGGGATGTAGATAGTTCCCTCTTAAAAAAAACCAAAAAACACACAAAACAAAACAAAAAAAAACTTGTAATGATAGTACATCATTGATTAGCTCAGGGATAGACCTCCCATGTGACACACTGGATGCTTTTACGTAGTGAAAGCAGAGTGAGTTGATGTTATGAGGAAGTAGATGTCAGGGAACCTGAGTAGTGATTTGGCAAAAACAACAAGTTTGGCTCCTAAATAGAAGCCTATCTGCCTCACCCTACTTACAGGCAAAGGCCTTTGCAGTCACTCTCCAGCAACATGTAAAAGCACCTCCTTCACTCTAGGAACTAATATATGAGTACCTACCACAAAGTCACAAACACGTGTTAAAAGAGCTTTTTACAAACACTCCTGCCCCATTTCTAGGTCATGTAAAAAGGTACACTAATTCGGTGTCAAAAGTAGTAGTATTGTGGGTCAGACATTATGTTAATACATAATGATATATACTTGTATTAGAAAAGTTATTTTCATATTTAATTTTGTAGTCAAGCAACTGGTTTGCTCTGTTTAGCTTTGCATATGGAGAGCAGATGAATTAAAACAACAACAGTAAGTATGGTAAGAAAGCAGTTGTGGGTTCAAGAAGGAAGGGGTTGTATGCAAGCAGAGGGCATTAACTATTTTATTTCTTCCCTCCTCAGTTTTCAATTGCTACACTTCATAAGCCTTTATTAGTTTGATTTCAAATGCCATATTCATTCAGTTATGCCTTGTTTAGCTGAGAAATTTTACATCAGAAACAAGAATTAGACTTGCCAAAGAGCAGCACAGCAAGCAAAATCATGACAGATTAACTACAGTTATTAATTGCTATCTGAAATAGGTAAGTAACTTACAATAAGCCTTGAAGTGTCTATCACTGACCAGAATTGTCAGGAATGCTCATGTATTTCTCAGTCCCAAGTGAATGGGTAGGTTGTCTAGGCTTCCAGTTTAATTTTTAGAGTTTAAACCTGAATATGATTAGTAGACATAAAACCTAACCACATTCTTGTTAACATCATCAGTAAACTAACAGCTTGATAAATATGCAAGCATAATATACAAGAGATAATGATAGAAATGAAAAAAGAATTATATGTGTACATGATTGCTACATTTTTTTCCTTAACAGCAGTATGATTACCATCCAGCCATCATGTACTCTAGGTTAAATTAAGCCATGGTTAAACACAACTGGTTCAAATGATATCACCCAGGGGTCACTTAGGCCCATCACAGGCCAGTTACATCCCTGAAAATTAATACTTTTCTTTTTAAAGGTAAATAGTCTTTTCTAAAATTAGTTTTATGAAAAATTGGGTTTGTTTATTTTTTTCCTTAAAATTACATATTTGCAGAGTTCCTGGACTTCTTATGCTATTACAAGTTATGTCTGTTTTTCTCCACTGGTGCTGTCCAAGAGAGCTTTAAAGGTAAAGCTAGTCCAGAGCAAGCCAAAGATCTGACTAAATTCTATAAGCTATGAAACAGCCAAGCCACAGAAAATATTTAGGCATGAGGCTCCTGGCCACAGCCCGGCACAGCAATCCCCAGGAATGCGCTGCAATTGCTCTACAACCTACAGCTGGATCCTGGCTGCAGCTTCCACAGCTGAAACATGGGTTTCTTCCCATTTCTGTCCAGGACAGCCCCAAGATGAAAGCCATCGCTTGATTTGGGTGTATCCCCTTTTCCTCTTCACCTCATGGTGGTTGTTTATCATCACCCTGCAGACTTAGGCAGGAGGATGGACAAACTGTCTGAGGATCTGCAAACACTCACTCTTCCTTCTTTGCAAAAAATAACTCAAGTCCACGAGTGCCTCTCCTTGCAAAGTCAAACACCTGACCAGGCAGCATGATTTTGCCTGCTTGTTTGCTTGTTGTTAAGTGAAAGAGTGAGGTCTGTATTTCCACATTGTAAAAGCTGGGCTGGCAGGAAGGGGTTATCTGGATATGAAGTGTCTAACCATATCTTTGGCTCATTTCTTTATTATATTTTTTGTTTGTCCTTCGCCTTTGTGAATTCATTGGCTACAGCATAGCTCAAATCCTAAAAGTGAATCTGAGCTTGCAAAGCAAAATCTGGCCCCAAAAGAGCTTTACAGCTGCTTTCATGAGCACAAAGAAAGTATAGATATTTATCCCTTACAAAAAGACATATTAACTATATATGTCTTGACAAAATCTCTGTACTTATTTGCAGAGAAGGGGCATGAAAACCACTAATGTTGTCATAGCTGCAGAGCACTATTCACCGTCAAATACTACTTTACCCCATTATAAGAAATACTGGCTAAGGGCAATTGAACATTCACCATGGAAAATGTTCATGTAATTGAAAGAAAAATTCTTACTTCTGTCTCTCCTTTCTACACCTGTAGCATTTGAACATATATTTTTCTTACACCTTCTCTTCAAAAAGCAGACCACATGCAGGCAAAGCTGAGAAAAACAATAAAATCTTTTACCAGGAAAAAGTCCACATTATTAACTAATTGTACTTATGGTTCTCAGTCTCAGCCACCCACTCAAGTTACTTGTGCATGTATATGTATATAGATGTGACTTTGTCTCTAGGCATATCTAGATATAATGTGTGTTGTATTCTGCTTTCCCATGGAGGATTTTAACATCCCACCGAGATGCAATATCTTTTGTCATTCCATTTCCATTTTGTTCTCTAATATTTTCCTCGGTCTCCTGAAGACAGCTTGCCTGTCTTTCCAGAGCTGTTGCAAAGCTGAGCTCAGACAGCCAGACATGATCATGACCTCTGGTGCTCTCACTCATGAGGACACCATGCACTGCTCAAGAGCTCTCCTGTCCTTCCTGTGCGTCTGCTCTCTCTTCACTCTTGGAGGGACTGTTCCCCTCTTCCCTTTGCTTTCTCAGTGCTTCATCAACTCTTTCTGACTTCTGTCATTGCTGCCCAAAAGAAAAAAAATAGCATTTCTTACTGCAGTGGGCTTATTCCTACGGGTTCTGCTGGGACAGAGGAGGAGGAGGACCACTGAGGAGGTCTCTCTGCTCCACAAGACAGCTGAAAGTGGAAAAGACTTAACCCTTCTGGAAATGTTTTGTCTTGGAGAGATGCACCTCCTAGAAAATTTCCCAAAAGTGACCACGCACTTGGCATATCCTTTAAGTTTGGTGAAGCTGCTCCCCTTTCCTGAGTACCTATGCCTCCCCTTCATTCACCTTCCTTTCTCACCTTCCCCAAATGTTTTAGCAGGGCTTTTGTGCCATAGCTTGCTTCCAAAAACGAGTTGTCAGAAACTGCAACTATTGGTGTTAACATTTCAGCAGATTTTCTGTCTGACATTTTCTCCCTATCTAAAAGGAAGGTGGCAGGGCTAGGACTGATAATATTTTTTCAATTTTTTTATTTTGATAATAAATTGCCAATCAGGATTACAGAAAAAAGCAACAATTGCAAAATCCCACCACTCACATATGGTTTTTGTCACATTTTCACTGACTTCCTCGCCTGGCATTTGCAGAGTTTTGCCTTGTATTAGTAGCCTTCTTGGTCATTATCAATTTCATTAAATTTACAAAGGAAAAGTATGTTTTTTGATCCTCCTTTGTAATTTAAGCAAATTGCAAATAAGTTATTCCTAAAGAGGGCCATCTTTCATTTGAGAAAGGAAGAACCAAAGGATTTTATTGTAAAATAACAGATTCTTGCTTTGTTAAGACAGATGTGTCTTATTAAATGTGTCCTATTTAATAGGAAAAAAATGATAGCAAATCCAAAGGGCATTCAGTCTACATATATTTTTGATGCTCTTTGAGGAAATACCTGGTGAAATACAGATTAATTCAAATTTTAGGTTCATTGTAAAAATATGCATCCCTTTTTTAATATATTTGATTTTCCCTGTTCCAAATAGCTAGCTTACATGTCAATAAACTTCTTTAAACTAGTTGTTCTTAACCTGTTTAAAGATTAGTTAAAGTAGTATCAATAATTTCAAGGTAAGCCTGAATTTTATATGAAACACCTATTGTGCCCATTTTGTTCCTGGTTGGTGGTTTGGTGGGGCTTTTTTTGTAATCTTTGTTTTTTTTTGGGGGGGGGGGTTGGTTTGGTTTTTTTGATTGTTTTTGTTTGTTTGTTTGTTTTTTAATTAAGGAGGTTCCAAGGAGGTTCTAGCAGTCATTTTCTCCTGCTGTGGCATCTCTGCAAATCTGTTCTTCATCTCTGCTCACTGAGTTCATTTGTGTCATTCAAACCTTTGCTCTTTAAGTACTCTCTTAGGAATTTATTATGACATTGCATTCATATCTTTAAGCTTTATCTGAAAATTCAGTAACAAGCAGGAGATTGAATAAATTAGTAAAAGGAACCCAGATGAAAATTAAAATACTGTCCTATCATTGCCCACATCAACTATTAGGGATACTGACAGGATAGTATTTATCTTTGTCCTCTTCTGAGTTACTTTCTCTGCTCACTTTCATTCTTCCATCTTCAGCTTGTTACCAAAGCTTCTGATTAGGCACAGGAACAGGGTACCATACACAACACACTCCAGACATCCTTAAAAAGCAAGAGAAGCAGTGACACCAGTTAAGAATCACTGTGACTCAACCCAGAAGAAAGGATCTTTTCTTTCATTAATTAGGTACCAAGTGATCTCCACAGAAGAACACTCTTATTGCCTAAATAATGATGAAACCAGTGACATTCAACCCTGGCTATCCACCTGTCCATGATTTCCAGTTATGTTATGTGACAAATTGCTTTTCCACAATTCACATTATGATGCTCATGCAAAATCTATTTGCAGGCCTCTCACAAAGCCTCCCTACAGCAAACAGTTCAGAAGTACTTTCATCCCATAACTAAGAATCTGAATTTTGTTTTATTTTTTAAAATATAAGTACGACTGTTTCCTTTTTCCCTCAGTTAAGGGAGAAGAAAACAAGTCTTTTTTCAGATTTCTTATTTATTGAGTATCCAGGTAACAAACTACTTAAAATCAAGCAAACAAAACTTGATAATTGGCCCCCATCCTCATTGAGCTGCAGAAGGATGTAACCATGGCAACGTGTCGTTTCGAGAAGACCATTTTGTGTACCTTTCAGGATTAAAGCTTGTGAAAGTCTATCCATTCCTAAGTAGAATCATCACTCCAGAAGCAGCTTGCTTTTAATTTTAAATGATGGTTTAAGCTGGGGGCAGAAATAGTCCTGACAACATGTTCTGGGGTGGAGGGAAGAAGAAAATGTTGAAGGTGATATGGATACACACACAAAAAATAAAACTAAACAAAAAAACCCCGAAGTTCCTCTCTGGCAAGGAACAACCAGGAATGGACACTGCAAAAGGTGGTAATGAAGGGAGAGGTAAGCCCAGCAGGTTGTCACAAACCTTACCTGCAAATGTGTTTTCTCTTAAGAAGCCTGGAACAAAGATAATCATATCTCTATGGTCCAGCATCAGCCCTAAGGTCCAGCATCACTTTCCTTGCTGGAGGTAATGATTATTATTATAAATTTATGCATATATATCGATAAAGAAATATGTCTTTGGAAAGACATTTAAGGCAAAAGACTCAAAACAGACCCATTGTAGTGTTTTGACACTGGCCATATGCCAGGCAGCCATAAAAGCCTTTCTTCCTGCCAGCTGGGCAGAGGAGAGGGAAAAAAATTAATGAAAGGTTCATGAGTTGAGATGAGGACTGGGAGAAAACACTCTAAGGAGGTAAAACAGGTTCAAATTTAAAGATATAAGATAAACTTATTATTAACAGAGCCAGAGGAGGATAATGAAAAGTAAAATAAACTTCTTTTTTTTCCCCAGCCCCTCCCTCCTTCCCACCAATCGTGTAGGTAGAGACAGTGTGGAGTTTTGGTCAGTTCATCACTGGATATCTTCTTCTGTTTGCTCAGGGAGAAGAGTCTTTCCTCTGCTGTGCAATGGGGTCCCTCCCACAGAAGACAGTTCCCCATGAAATTCTCCAGCATGGCTCTAATTTCATAAGCAGCAGTCCTGCCAAAACTGCTACAATGTGAGTCTCCCATGGGCAAACAGTATTTCCAAAAATGCTGTATTGCGGGTCACTCATCCCTGGGGTACAGTTTTCTAAAGATAGGCTGTTCTATTTTGGAAGCAAGTGCTCTGTCTCACTCTATCTCTGGAAGCAGAGGGGCTCCCTCTCTCAATTTGAGTCTCCCGCTGGATCACAGATTTCTCTGGCATCCACCCGCTCCAGCAGGAGCACTTTTCCCATGGGCTGTGAGTGGATCTCTGCATCCCCCGTGGACTTCATGCATGAGAGGGGGACAGTTTGTTTCACCTTAGTCCTTGCCATGGTTTGCAGAGGAATCTTGGCTCCTACGCTTGGAGCGCTTCTTCCCCCTCCTGTACTTCCACTGACCTTGGTGCCATCATGCTGCTCTCTCGCATGTGTCCTCACTTTTTCCTCTTCTCTGACTAGAAGCAAAACTGCTGCTTTTAGCTACCATTGCCAACAAGTTCTACTAATTCAAAGATTCTTGCAGGATCCTGCAGTGCAAGAAGTGGATCTCATTTATGTTCCTCTTTGAGGAATTGATTGCAGGCCTTGGTGGCTGCTGTGGTGCTGGTGTTGTTTAACACCTCTCTTCATTCCAGGTGCTGGGAAGGGGAAGTCGCTGCTGCCCCTCTGCCCATGGCATGGCTGGCTGGGGGCAGACAGGTAGGCAATGTTCTCCCTGGGCTGTGCCGAGACAGTGGGAGCTGCAGTGGTGCATCACTGTGGGCTGTGCTGGGATGGTCCCAGCGGCAGCATCTCTCCACCTCTGGAAAAGACTGTGCTTGTGCAGTTTTGATTTTCTTCTGAAATGTGTCATCACAGAGGCGTTACCAGCCTCATTAACTGGGCCAGCAGCATGTCCATCCTCAGACCCATCAGAGATTGGGGCTGTTGGACTTGGAGGAAGCTTCTAGCAACTTCTCACAGAAGTGAGTCCCCCCTGTGGTCCTCTCCTGCTACCAAAAAACCAAGCCCTGCAAATCAACACACCCACATTTGTAACATGGTAACCTCCTTTTAATTATGGGGATTGAGGGTCTAATGAAGTTAAGTCAATTTAATACCTTTTCACATTACATAAGGTTTTCTATGTTCCTTCTACCTGTGTAATCCAGCCATTCTTGCTAATATCTCTATAATGTTACTGTGTTCATAAAGCCCTGCATATAAATTTGCTTTCTCCTCGCATTTCACTAATTAAATTTTATTTTTTAATGTAATTAAGAGTTGGTCTTGAAATCTGTTCTGCCAATGTTGGTTTTTTGTTTTCCTTTTGAAACAGAAACTACAAACACAACAGATTGTAGCTGTCTCTTTACATAAGACAAGTCGCATTGTTTAACTAGAGGCTGATTAGTCAAATTAACTGACATGAGAATAAGTGGTTGCTCTGAAGAGGTAATGGGCTGCACAAGACAGTGCTCAGAAATATCTTGACATGGAAATCTAAGGGAGGAATATGTATTCAGATTTCAAGAGAATTAGATTTGAATCAGAATAGAAATAGTCTGAGTCAGAATGAAATATATTCCTGCTTTCTCATATCCTATTAGCCCCTGCAGAACATGAAAAGGAAAAAATTAATGGAGGCAGCTTTGTTATTGACTAGAATATGTGACATGGAAAACTACATTCCAGACTGTATAATGCCATAAAATGTAAAGTATACAGGAATACTTTCTTCTGACTGTGCAGTAATCAGAGCTACTGCTGGTTACTCATTGTACACACTGCTTCCCCTAGTTGGCACATTCTATGTCTCTTTTTTTCTTTTTTTTTTCAATAGATATTACTGTAGGTATGCTATGCATCTTTTTTAAAAACAGCAGTTTAGAATCAAAAAGAAATTGATGAAAAGACAATTACAATATGTAAAGCTTACCTACAGTCAAGTCTGAGTTTTACATGGGTAAGATCAGATTTTAGACCTGCAGGAGTAGGTATGCTTGTTATCAGTTCTGTAACTTCAAGGTGCAATCTAAAATAGACCATCCGTTTAGATTATAATTACTGAGCTCCTACCAATCTCACTGCTACCACTATTGCTGCTACTGTTACTACTGTTACTATTTTTTTTTTAAGAATAAGCAGGATTTTATTAATCAGCAAATAAATATTTCTTGCTATTTAATTTTATCCGCAGAGAATTTTGCATCTTGCTCACTTTGATAGAAATATAAGCTCATTAACAGAATATTTTTTAACCAGACCATTATGACTTCATTTTGAATCAAAGCTCATTAAAACAATTATAATCAAATGTTTCATTTTCTTTTTCCCTTGTGAGGAACAGCTGAAAAGGTTATGTTTGTTTTTCTTTATCTGAATCTCTAGGGCTATATAAACAGACTATACGGACTTGGTTTTGCTTCTTTTTTTTTCCATTTAAGGGTTTGCTCAGTTGAGTATGCATGGTGTTACTGGGATCCAAGAAGGGTTGTGGCATCAGTTGCAACCCAGACCACACTCAAATCAGAGAGTGATTTTCAGTTTTGTGTCCAATGATGCTGCTTCACTACCAAAGCTCCAAAGAGGGGTCATCTCTTAATGCTGCATCATTTGAGAGTAGACACATCAGGGGTGGGTTTGCTTTTCCTTGCCTTGCTCCACTCACAGGAGCCTACACACTGCAAGCAGGAGGAAAGGGTAAGATGGTGGAATGGGTGAGAAGAAGTGCCTCACTCCTATCTTAGATTAAATAGTTCATCACTCAAGACAAGAACAACCAATTAAGAGAAAATTTATGCTCAAAACCCAGTAAATCAATGTAACAATAAATTTAGAACTAATAAACCCTACTCTCACAAAGCATTGCCTTCATATGGAAAATGGTAATTTTTTTCTTTTTAAATAGCTAACAAGTATACATCATCTGCAAACCAGAAGATCAGCAGTTAGCTATAGTCCAGAACCACTTATTTCACATTAAACATTAATTTTTTTCAGTAATGAGATTAAAACTGGAAAGCTGAAGAGGGGATACTAACTGAAAGCTCCAAGTTTGCTCAGACTTCCCTGTTTCTGTTGAAAATAAAAAAATTTACTATCCTAATAGAGCAGAATTTCTGTAGCAGTTCAGTGTAACTACAGTTTCCATGCAACAAAAAACAAGTAATACAAAGCAGATGATGCACAAAGTATTATAATAACAAGAAATCAGAAGGAGAAATGTAAAATAATTTTTTAAAAAAAGCCAACTTTAATGCACAGCTTTTCTACTGCTAATTGACCTAGAAGTGTATGTTTAATTTTAAGGGAAGAGATAATACAATATATATGGCTATATCTAAATGTAAATATTTAAGCACTTTCTAGAAGCAAACTTCTTTATGAAGATTTCTGGCAACCAGATTACCCAGTGATTAGGATGATCTCTTGGACTCATGGGTTAAAGCCAACAGTTTCTGGAGTGTAAGCAGAGAGCCTGCTACCCATCTCTCCTACCTCAGCATAAGACAAAGAATGACAGTCTCAAGGTTTTTTCAATACCATGAAGGCCTTAGTTGTTCAGTCCACTCTCCCAGATCTATTAATTGTCCTTTTACTTTTCCAATTTATGGATCATTTCCTAACATGTGAAGTTTTTCATGACATCACAGCAATAAATAGGAACGGCTTTCACAAAATCTTCTGGACCAGTATATTAGAGAATCATTTAATCTAAGTATGGAAATATATAGCCATGATTCCCTGTTTTAACTTAACTTTTAAACTCTCTATAACCACAATGCTAGCTCAAGCAGGTCATTTTAATTTTTTTTTTTCTTATGACTTTTTCTTCTTTTTATTTATTCTTTATTCCCTTTTTTCTCTCTTTTCTTTATTTGCTTTTTTTTTTTCTTCCTCCTTTCTCCTCCAGGCTCAAACAAGATCCAAAATTTTCCAAGCCACAAGTAAAGAATTTATTTGCACATGAATGTGCAAGGAAGTCTCCTTGCACAGTAATGGACATGGGAGTTCTGCTCTTTCTGGGGTGCTGCAGTCCAGTCTGTTTTTCTATAAGAGAGATCTACTACTGATGGCAGGTGTGAGTCAGGTGGGTAAGCAATGGTATTTTAAAAGATTGCACATAAGAATTAGATAATGTGTCATGTCTAAAGAGTCCAGCTAATTCTTTACAATAAACCAGAATAATAGTAAAATTAATAAAGGGGAGAGTTGTAGTTATAGGTAATTTCTAACATTGTTTTCAAATGTAGACCTCCAAACCAATGGAGACTGAATTCATTTGAGTTTTATATCGGTTTTACTTTCAGGGTAGAGCTGTCAACTGTGCCCTCAGTCATCCCTAGTCAGTCGCCAGGGGCGAGGTACCAAAGAACAGGAAGGCAAAGTACAGACGGAAGCAAAGAAAAATTTTGTCGTTTCCAAACATTGCTTTGGCCCTTACTGATTAAAAAGTTTTTTCCAAGAGACAGCAAGATATGGGCATTGCATTGTGTGATGGAGCATATATATATATATTTTTTTTAACTCTGTTATTTAGGAAGGCCAAGCATGACCCTTGTGTCAAATCTGTTCTGCATCTTGCAGTGCTTTGCAGTAGTCCAAAGAAGAACCACTCCTCTCAGGACAGTGCTACTCTGTCCATACTTCTCCAGCTCCCACACCATGGCTGTAGCCCTTGCACCCCACCCACCAGTGGCCAAGTGTATTCAAGACCTTCTTGCCTACATGAAGAGCATATTTTCCCCATCACAATGATATTTGAGTGGAGAATCCAGTTTTCCTCTGAGCAAGAGGATTTATTTTTAAATTTTGGTTGTTGTTGTCAACTGCTTGTTTTAAGGACAGCAGCAGGCTAAAAGGCAGTGACCTACACATGGATGCTGAGAGCATTTAAAGTTGTACAATGAAGGCAGTACGGCCAAACCCAGACATTCCAAAGTCATGAATCAGGCCTCATAAATCATGAGATAGCCTCAAAATAATGACTGATAATAAAAGGAAAAAAAAAAGGAAAGAATGCTGGTTTCGCTCCACTATCTTCTGGCTTTGTGATCTTTCAAGGTACACATTGGATCAAATTTTCAAATTCTTCTCATTTAACATGAATATTATGTATTTTTTGTTTTTAAGGAAAACTGATGTTGTTAAAATACTAAATGGTATGCTGAACTCTAGTTTTTGAGAAAAACATCAAGTATGACCACTCTTGTGAGAGTATCATGAGAGCTAGAAACAAAGGAATAGTGTCTATACATTGCAATAGTATTTTCCAGTCACTTTTATAAGACTTAGACATTTTATATCCTAGCTGTGCTTTAATTAAAACCAGTTACTTTCTTTTGTTTGAAATAGCTGAAACAATTCAGCACTTAAAAAGAAAGAAAGGAATGAAAATAGAAGAAAGAAACTAACTGGATGGGTTTCTAATAGTGGGTGTAAATCCAGTCATAATCAAGATTTATTTGTACAAATAACATCAGTGGGAAAATAGAGCCTCCAAAGTGTGCATTCAATTAAGTGTCATACCAAACCTTTGTCATCTTTCTGTAAGACCTGGCTAGTGTCTATGTACTTTGTAAGTCAAACATAACAATATCATAATCATAAATAATTCCTATCTATCATGAAAAGCTGACTCCAGTGTCAATTGTTGAGGGTCTGCATTTCTGTTGGTACTTGTAAATGTCTGAAGGCAAAAACAACTTTATTATTACAGATTAAATCACTGAAATATTAACTTATGAACTCTCTTCAGACTTCAAAATTTGGGCAGCATTTTTTGTCTCTTACCTAAATTCCTTAATAATGCATTAGAAGACCAAAATTTCAGAAACATTTCTTTGAGATTTCTTCTTTTACTTCACTGCAGTTCTCAATGAGCAATGCATCATCCAAACACATTATAGAAATTAGAGTCTGCATTCCATTATGCATTCAGACATTTATAGCAGAATGATAAACCTGTCTGTACCTCAGGGAGTTGGCTTTATAAATCAAGACTTCCTGTAAAAAGATTACATTCCTATTTGAAACTATTTGGATTCTGAATCTTCTTTCCATATCATGTCATAGTATACATCGGAAAAAGAAAGGAGAATGTAATTAAAGTGGAAAAAATGAGATTTTATTTGAGGCAAAATGTGTTACTACTTTATTTTGATTTTCTGAAAGAAAGCTGATATTCTGAAATTGTAGGATTGAATGCTTCACTATTATGGAGCTTATAAAAAAAAAAAAAACTTTTATCTCTTAATCTATTTTTGAAACATATCTGCTTCTGTAGTACCAGCAAACCTCTGAAGTCTTTCATGGATTTATCATCACTGAACTACCCTGTGGGAGGAAAATATTGTTATCACTATTCTAGAGATCAGATATTTAAGCACAGCTCCTCAGGTCTTGCAGATGTGCTCTGACACAGTCAGGGATTAGTGTCTCCCAGTCCAAAGGCCACACAGGAGATGGAGAAATTAGAAATGTAGTCACAGAATCACAAAATCACCAAATATTCTGATTTGGAAGGAATCCACAAAAATCGTTGAGGTCAACTGTGAAATGAATGGTCCACAGGAAAGCATCCTTTTTCATCAGGCAGGACACAATGGGTCAGGACACACTCTTGTTAGCAATAGGAAGGAATTTGGTTTGGGGACATTTTGTGGTGTCCTGGAGGCACCACAGCACAGTGCTCTAGGTGCCATGTCAGCTGTCCCACAGGTAAGATGCTTGTGTTGAATTTCACTGCCATAGTAAATGCAGTGAGAAATTAGTCTGCTAATGTGTGAGGAGCAGAAATCTGAGTTCCACAGAGGACATTCACTTATGACCATCCCCATGTCTCCTTCTGCCACACTTCAAATATCCCCCTCAAGCCTCCATGGGACTTTTCTGGGATGTCTGTATTGCAAATTATGGTCAATATAACAACGATAGTCACACAAAACCAGGTGAATAGATGTGTAACAAGGCCTTATTTTTCTTGTATAAGAAAGGATTTTCTCTGTGATGTCAAGTAAGCACAACATCTTCCAGAAAATTTGGTACACCTAAAGTTAAGAAACCAGTATACATGGCAGGGCTTATTAGGATGAGACTTTGAATAAGAATTATTAAAAATAAAATTAATTAGGGAATATAAGAAACTGGATGGAGAATCTGTGGTTTTCTGCTTACACATTGTAGTGCTTCATTTATGTCTGTAAGTTCAATAACTCTGACTGTTCCTAAGCAGACATGCCTTTCCTCTGACAATCTGCCACAAAATACTTTGGTAATTGTATCCTGTGTATATTCAATACCCAGAAGGAAAGAAACTTCAGGATGGTGATGCATGAAAATAATAATTTTGGTGGTAGGTGAATCTCAAAAGTCACCTCTCATAGTTGTTAACTCTGAAAAGTACACGTGAACTGCAAATTTTCTTAATATAATTATGTAAAATTTTGCAACTGAATTTCAGACCTCAGAATAAAAAAAGCACTTCTAAACTGACAAAATCTTATTCTTGTAGGTCAAACCACTTAGTCCTGTAAGTGGCCTGAAAACCTATTAATATAGTAGAGTCAGGAGTTTGGGGTCTCTAATTTATACCACAAGTGATGCCCACAGTGATTTCAGTATCTACACATTAGCTTCTTTTAAACCACAATGACTAATCATCTATGTATTAATTGTATTTTATTCACTGATTGAAATGGAGCTCTTTAGGGCTGAAACGCCTCCTGAGAGCTACAGTTTACATCCACCCAGAAGTAATTGAAAGGCTTTGTGGCTCTGAAAACCTCCAAAGAACATCACAATATGTGTTCATATGACACTAAAACCTCACCTGAAAAAATAAATTTTTTCACATGTGTGTAAATAACACCATCCTTCCTAATTTTTTCTTTTTTTCCCAATAAATAAATTCTTGTTCCATAGTTTCACTATAAAAAAAAAACTTGCATCTTTATTTTCCCATCTATAATCAAAGGTTTCATGCACCACCCTTAATCTTCTTAAAACTTGAAACACTTTTTTATTGCATGACACATAGATATTCCATGTTAAGAGTAAGCTATTTGCCATTCTGTCATCAAAAACCTACTCAAAAGCAAAGTCTGATAAGTTAATTTGATCAAGAAAATTTATCTTACATTGTTCACTTAATCTGGGATTTTGAATCAGGAAGCCATGGAAATAAAATCTGTGAGAAGAATCTGATCTGTCAATCAGTAATCCTTACTCCTTCCTAGTTTGTTGCAATTAGAGATGTAGCATAATATAGACAATAACTCCGGAACATATAGGATATCGATTCCCTTTTGTGCTTGTTTTTTGTTTCATTTACATTATTAAATACTCTCAAGAGATACAAGCAAAATCTGAGGTGGCCAGACAGAGATGCTGTACCAGCACTACAGAACAAAATAATTCAGTGTATGCAATCTTGAAACCATAACCATTTATCTTTTGATGCAGTGCATCTCTGAGTGTAGACTCATAAAGCATATAATAAAACACAGATGTGCAACAACTATTGGAGTGAAGTCCTGCCTTTTCTCAGCCATTTGACTTATAACAGCAGAACAAGAGCATGGGAATAAGCGCAGGGAAAATTCTAAGGATGCATATTATCAAACCACTTTGTTCTCTAGGACATTAAATTCCTTTAAGGGTTAATCTTTAGTTTTGCAGGTTAACTATAAAACCACCTATTCTACAGTGACGCTTTATTTTACTGACATTTTCCATTGTCAAGCTGTCAATTTTACCATTTAAAATCTTTAAAAATTTAATCATCTGTGTGGATTTCTAATCCTTATGTTTGAATTTGGGAATATTTCAGAATATTTCATTAGCCATATCTGTGATTGGGCTAATGAAAAAAAGGGCCTTGGTGGTTTTTTTTTTTTTCATTTTCTAACAAAGAAATCACCACAGCATTTTCTCTGAACAGTTTGGATTTGTCAGCTTCTAAGAAAAGCAATTGAAATTTGACAAAGGTTGGCATTTGAATCACATGTATGACTTTGACTGTTTCTGGGAAACTGTACCCAAATTTATATGAAATCCCAAGCTTATTTTACAGGTCAAGGGACCAGAAAGGAAACCTAAAGGAATCCTGTGAAAGCTGTTTGTACTGCTGTGTAAAACCAAAAGAACTAAAACAGAAAACAGCATATCTGCCTGGGCATTTTTTTTATATGTGTTTATGTGACATCATTAGTTGCAGCTTTTTATCCCTCTTTTTCCTGAAGCAGTGATGAGATCCACACAGGAAAATGTTAAGAAATAGATCACAGTGGTTTTAGAACGAAGCTTTAAACAAAACAAAGGCTGACAAATGGAAGAGAGAAAACAACAGATAACTCAGAGTTAATTAGCAAGAATTCTAGTCACTAAATAAGATAGTCATTTTTGAAAAAACTAGGATGTGATCATAAAATTTAAGAACAAATACTAAAGCTTAGGCACCTTTTTATGCTGTTTTCTCATCTTCAAGTGCCTAACATTGTGATCTTATTAACGTAGTCTTGGTGACAATTGTATTTTACTCATAGTGAGAGGTGATAATAAAAGGTGGATTTCTGGGAAAATCATTAATTTATCAGACAAGGTTCAGGTAGCCATGCCTACAAGCTGTTCCTCTGATGCTCCTCAATGCATAAGATGTGTGCATGTGTGTGCATGTTTGTGTGTGTGCATATCTCATATATAAGTAATGTAAGAAAGACATGGTTCATGTGTGAGAGAAAAATCCCATTGAATTATAACAGTCCCAGATGTTAGGGTTTTTCAACACAAAGTTTATGCAGAGAGTAGTTTCCCCTCAAATAGCTTGCAAACCTCCTAGACTGTTCACTGTACTCATCAATCCAGAGCCACCAGAAAACAGCCAGAGCAATAATATATTTTTATATATATATAACCAGGCCTTGAATGTTTGTATATTTTTAGCAAACATAGTTATTTTGTACCCAGCTGTGCTCCTATGCTATTTTTCATATTGGTTTTGTTGCTTAAAGATCAAAAAGCACTGGAATAAACTGTATATGGTAAAGAAAGGAAATGAGGAGGCAAAACTTCGATAGTTTAAAAACTTCTCTGGCACCTCTCCAAAACACAAAATACAACTGCAGAGATATTCTTGAATATTACATTATGTACCTTGTGCAGGGCTGGAATATCTACACTGTTTGGCTTATGTTACTCAAACTTCCAAAGAGTGAAATTCTCCTAGCATCGGCTTCCACAGCCTCATTATCTTTTGTACCCTCTGCTACATGAACCTCAAAGAAACAATATTAACTTTCAATACGGGTAACACAATAATTTAATTTTAAAAGGCCTTTTGTAGCCTATCTGAATATGCTTTTCTTCTAGTCTCCTTTCCTTGACAATAATTCAAGCTGTGTCACAGACTGTTGAGGACTTTTGCTCAGCGAGACGATATTACTGATTTCTCCTCTGTGTTTATTCTGTGGGATCTTAAATACAGGAAAGTATCTCACAAGGGGAAAAAATATTTTATATAGCTGGAAGGTGATTGAGATGTGTAAGGATAATATCAGTGAGAACTTCTCATCTGAGCACATATGGCAGGAGTGAGAAAGCTGCTCTATGTTGGGGCTGCCCAAGACTCAGGAGGCCTGTCCGGGATGTTGTGTTCATGGCAGGGTGAAGTCATATGGGTTCAAGAGTTCAATAGGGATCAACAGCAAACACAATAGACTGGAGGATAGCTGGCTGTGGGAGGAAAGCAAGCCAGGGAAAGTTATAAGAAACAGTTATGCATTTGGCCAAGGGAAGAGGTCATCTTTGCATAGTGACCCGCAAAGATAAACTCAGATTTATGAGCAAGGAATTTCTGTATTGTTGGCTTCTATTACATGCCAAAAGGATTTTTAGACCAAAAAATAACTTCTTTCTCTTTCTTAATTCATGTAGATATTTTTGTTGGTTGAGTTAGGTTGGGTTTCCTTGTGGTAGAAACTACATCTAAGGTCTTGAAATCTTACACCTTGAATCAAAATCCTCGATATAATTATTATTATTATGATGTTTGAATTCTGGAATCATCATAAGAGATGTACAACATAAATCTGTAATGCTCAAATCCAATCTCTTGTATTCTCTGAGTCTTATCAAATAGAATCAGCCAAAGTGAATCTTTCTGCAGCAAAAAATGCAATAACTTCTCTGTGTGCTCCACCTGAAGAAAGACTTCTTGATGTGGGCAGGAAAAGCGCTTTTACTTTGTATTCGACTTCATCAGGCTGCAAATAAAACAGGTGGGCATGCATTGATGTACTTCTGTAGAAAATACAAGTGTCATGAGTATTGTAGATAATTGCAGGAGGAAGGGAGGAAGGGAGGA
>VWYE01015442.1:244628-352648 GCA_013398995.1 Alaudala cheleensis
AGGAAGGAAGGAAGGAAGGAAGGAAGGAAGGAAGGAAGGAAGGAAGACGAGTAGATAGTGAAGAGGAAATATATCACTACCTGTGGATTCAGTGACAAGACTTAATTGTTGCAATTTCTTTGCCCATTTGTAGAGGTGATGGTCACAGTCTTGATCCATCGGGGCTGGGAAAAGCCCATGAAACACAAATATCTGTTGGTTAATGTACATNAAAGGTATCAGCACCCATGGATCCAGCCTTGATTGTTGCAATTTCTTTGTCCATTTGTAGAGGTGTTGGTCATAGTCTTGATCCATCGGGGCTGGGAAAAGCCCATGAAACACAAAGATCTGTCGGTTAATGTACATTTAGGCTTAGGTGGAATGCACTTTCCCTGGGCAGGAGGAAGGAGTGTTACACTGTCTATTTCAGCTCTGCATTTCCACTGTAACACTGTGAGTCTTGTGCAGTTCTCTGGGGGAAAGTCTCAGGAGGAAAGTCTGGGGGGTGCTTTGGGGGTCTTTGGTGATTTATGAGCCTTTCTAAGAGATGACAGCTGCCTCTCTCATCAGTGTAGCTGAGCCAGTTCTGCCCCATCAGAAGGCAGGAATTAACCTCCGGCCTTAGTGTGAACGTGACCTTCTCTGGGGCTGGTGTGGAAGGAAAGGGGGGGAGTTTTACAGCTGAGCCAGTTGTGTAAGGGAGGACATTGGCATGATAAAAAGCACTACCCCACCTCAGCAGGGTCTGCTTCTTATCAGTCTCCTCCTTTATCAGGTTCAAAATCCAGAGCCTCCAGTGCTCACCCTCTCTGTCTTATGCAGATCAAAGGTATCACCACCACACACAAAAGCCTCTCCTCTCCTGTCTCAGTTTGGGGGGGTAGAAACCTTACCCCCCAAAAGAACACTCTGTCTTTGCAAATGACCAACTGTTTGAGTCATTACCAATTAACATGTCACTCTCTCACACCATGCCAAAAAACATGAAGCATTAAATCAGCTGGCAAGCCATATTTATGGTTTTAAGGCTGAGCAGATGGAAGGCCAAGGGTTTTGGAAAGAAGGTTTCACCTTCAATCATAGCCCTTCACCTGCCTCATTCCTCCATATCTCATTTGCTCCCACTCTCCAGCCCCTGAATCCCACCTCTGCTCTAAAGAAAAAAAATTAAAAGAAAAAGCACTGTAATGCCAAAAGTGAAAGAAAAGACTTCTAACAAAAGGAATCAATTTTATTCTCACTGCGACATTTGTTTTCACAAAGAAGTTCCTTTTCAGCTAAACAGGCAAAATCATGGCCTTCTTTTCAAATAAATTATATTTGCAGACAAAACTTGAAAATAGATGAATATTTTCTACAAAGAGTTCAATAGAGAAATGTCTTCCTGAGCTCTACTATGTCAATTTCAGTGGGTTAACCCCCTAATTCCTTTTTGGGCAACGCTCTCCTTGACCTTATTGATGAGTAAAGTCTTAAGATTTGGCATGAAATGTTTCATTGCGGCTACAAGGCACATACATAGATTGTTTCATTCATTAATACACAAAAGCACTCCCTAAACCTCAACATTTACATTTATAGACTAAAAAATTATAATCTGTTTTAATATAATCTCACATATTGAAAAGAAGAAATATCCTTTTCTCATCTGTCAATTAAAATATTCACCTGATGTGAATATCAATCTTTTAGGTAAGTCTCCTTAATCTCATTGTTCAAAGCCAAATATATTTGCTTGCCTAAAATAAAAAAAAAACCACAAACTAATAGGTACAGCATGAATAAAGTTTGGAGAACCATTATTTAGTGCAGAAAGTTTCCGTTAACACTACCCTTACCTTATTTGTTTTAGAGTTCCTAAGTCTTCTTTGTAGGGATCAACTGGTTTATTTTTTTAAGACTTTTCTCTCTTTATCTGTTATTTTCTAATTCAACATTTCACTTAATGTGTCACATTTTCTAGAGCTGTCTTACAATAAGAATCTTAATAATTTCAGACATTTTAGCTGGCAATGACTTTTGCATGTATATATGTATGTCAACAATTAAGGATACCTTTAATAATAACCTAATCAAGCTCCAGTTTGTGGTTAAAAAAATAATTACTTTTGCTCCAGTGAGATCCGGTCTTTTATACCTGTATTTTAACATGTATCCATAAATACATAAATTAAAGTATAATAAAGGGCAGAAAACTTTTCTTTGGTTGTATTTTCTCCCGGTTTCCTTAAATGTATTTTTTTTAAAAAAGGAAACTACATTCATAGTCTATCTGCACTTGAAAATAAAGAAGGATGCATGCTATTATTGTCTCAAGCCCTCTTTTCCCTAACAGCACTTTGTTTCAGATGTTAGATGGAATAACGGGTTTTAAGAAGTGGCTGATGATTGTACACTAGTTTCTGAAGGAGAAAAAGCAAATCCCTGAAATCTATTTCAACCAGGAAAATAGTAGGTAGCATCCTACCTTCACAGCATCAAGGACATGGATTGAAACAGCACGAGAATATTGAAATTGCCCTTCTTCAGTGATGAGGCCCACTTAGATATCTTCAAATCCCTGCTGGTGCACACACTGGTGGAGGGAGGTTTCCCATTGACACTGGTGGGCTCCTGTTGAGTCCTGGAGGAAAGGAAGCAGGAAAATCTGCCACAGGATGAATGCTCCTACTTGTGAGTGAAAAATAATCTGCAAAAGTTACTGAGTGGGACAGTGTCATGGACAACTTGCTGGTTTGCCTGGCAGGTGGGTTGTTGTTGGGAGGTGGTTGTTCCAGGTGCTAGACCTGATTAGTGTTTTACCTGGAAGAACAAGGGAAAATGAATGCTCTGCTTCAAAAGCCTTTTGGGGAGCTCTCAGGTTACTCACACACTTGCATCACTGTGCTGTTTTCTCAGGATGAGGGGAACCCCTTTCAGACACCACATTTACAATTTAGAATAGCCTTCAATGCCTTCCTCAGATCAAATCTGGAAGAAAGTTTATTGGAAAACACCTCAAAAATTAAGAATCTTCCTACAGAAGAAAATATGGTATTCCACACATGAAAAAACAAAAGCAATTTACTTCTTCTTTACAATGATTAGAGTGCAGAACAGGGAGTACAGAGATATTTTTAAAGGAAAACATTATTTCATCATATAATCACCTTTGTTTAATGTAATTTAGAAATTCTTGATATTGGATAGATAAATTAGGAAGATGAATTGCTGGTGACAGCAACAGGATCAGAGAGATTCTAAGGACTGTGGAATGTATGTTTTATCTCCACAAACACAGATTTTAATACCCTGTGCTATATTTCTGCAAAAAATTAGGCTAGGTTACCTTTGCCTAGTAGAGATAATTATCTTTTTATAGAAAAGAAGAGTGCATAAATTTTGAGGGAAATGTAATATCTTTTGACATAGCTTTAGACCACCCACACAGCAAGCTAAGGAAACCAATAATCTTAAGCCTAAATATGTTTAAATCATAAAAAAAAGAGCTTTTGCCCTTCTATATTTCTTGTATTGTCTAACAAAAACAACTGAGCTGGTTGTGAATTATTTAGAATTTTTGAGTCTGCTCTTCTTTTTTTCCTACTATAAAATTAATTTTTGGTACATATATACAATCCAATACATTCTGAAAACAGGCCTCCAATTTAGAAGGCAAAAATTGCCATCTATTTTTAGAGCTGTATATCTTTTACTGCCTGATAGCAAGTGAAAATCCGCTTTGATGTAAAGGATTAATGAAAGAAAAGGATGCAAGTGTTTAATGCTTCTTATTAGTAACTGTTTTTCTTTCTTTACCTAAAATTGAGAATTGCTGTCCACCTTATCCTCACCATACTTAGCACATATTTTAGAGATTGCTGCTGCAAGAAAAATCTCACAGCACTGCACAAGATGCAACTTAGGTTTGAGAGGTAATAAGGGCATGTTCTGTGTAAAGTAAGTACCATCCCCCCATATTCATATCCCTAGGAAAGGGACATAGAAAATTGGGAGTTGAATTCAAGACCAGTTTCCCTCATGTTTCTCAACCAACTCCCTGAAGGCACTGGGAAAAGCTGACCCTGAATTCAAAAGACTTTGATTGCTTTCCTAGATAGTAAGGAGATAGCATTAACAAAAGAGACTTAGTTTGTGAATTGTAGAATCATAAAGTATGGAAAAATCCCCTAAGATCCTCAAGTCCAACCACTTATTTAACTGCCATGTTCACCACTAAATCATGTCCCTAAGCACTAGGTCTTGACCACCTCCAGCAATGAGGTGACTCTACCACTGCCCTAGGCAGCCTGTTCCAATGCCTGACCACCATTTCAGTGAAAAATTTTCTTAATAATTTGAAGATGGTTCATGGCGGTTCTTGGACCTACCCTGTGTGGGAGCAGAACTGTACTTTGTGGGCCCCTCCAAACCCAGGATACTCTCTGATTCTACGAATTTTTCCAAAGCAGGCACAAAATCTGGTTGACAAGTGTTTGCATTCGTCCAAAAATCTCAGAATATTAGCTCCTTGGTTAGAGCCAGAATTAGATGTGATACATTTATCTGCTGGAAGTTCCACTGGCTTCAACAGAACCACCAGGGGAAGAAGCAGTCAACAACTTCATACATATCCAGACTGCAAACCTATGGTTTTGTTCCTCTACATTAGCTGTTTCATCTGTATTGCCCTTCAGAGCAGGAAGTTCTTAGGGTTAAGGAAAGCTGGGATCTCCTTTCCTTGACCCTGCTTTTTCCTGCTGTAAGTAGTACCAATAGTAACAAAAGTATTTGCAAGGTAAAGTTCTGATCCTTTATCTGAAGTTATTCTGGAAAATGTTTTTGCTTGTCTGACCTGTGACTTTGCTTAAGGTAAAAGAGTCCTGTGCTCTCTGCACTATCTCCACTAACAGCGCTTTGATTCAGTAAGCAACCAGCTTGAGTTGAAAACAGTGATTAAGCTTGGCTTAACTTGTGAGAATCATATAAAAACTCTTTAAATTCAGTCCAAACAGTGGAATGAAAACATACCTTTTTCTTTAATAAAAATATTATGAGCTTTTAAAATAGAACTTGAAACAAGTGGTCTGAATTAAACTGTAGTTGTGACCTCAGGTATTGATGTTTTTCCTTGTAAATCCTGGGAGCTGCAATCTATTTGGCTAAAAATCAGTGAAAGCTTGAATAAATCAGATTCTCTAATTCATATTTTTGCACAAGAGGAAAAAAAATATAGTTGTGTGAAGTCAGGTAAAACTGTGAAACCAGGTAAAAGGCAGTAGCAAAGAGAGGTATGAGGAGAAATAGTTCTTTATCTTTCTCTTCAAGTTACTTAGCACAAATGAGAGCACACTCATACATAAGGTAAAGAAATTGCATGCTAAAACAGGATGTCCATATGAGATAGGTTTAAATCATTTTCCCATGACTCTTGTAGTGATGAAAGTGAAAGCATCAGGACACATTGCAAACACTATCAACATTGTGCAGGAGTGGGGTATCTAAAATTAACCTGGGTCCAAACACTTGGTCAGGTGCTGGGAGTCTCTTCTTCATCTGCATGGAAGAGAGCACAGGCTGCCTTTCCCCAGGTATGTCTGAAATGAAACTAAATTGCTCCATTTTGTTTTATTATTGGTATACCTGAAGCCTGAATTCATAATATTCACAGCAAAATTGCTAAGTTGCAAGAAACCTACATTTTGATGGCAGAGCTACTTTCTAACATTTTTTTATTACATTAACTTCATTCTGACTCTGACAGTAGATGCAGAAATCCTTTCCATTCACCAAAAAAGCCTAGCTCATCTTTGTTCACCTCCGTGAGCTAAAGATAACTTTTTGCTGTTGAGATGCAGAGTTTAAGCAGAGATGCACACAAACCTGCAAAACTTTTCAGTTTTAAATCTGGAGAGCTAAGTGTTTCACTGGGACTACTCACACTGATGTGATAATGAGTTTTAAATGCTTTGCTGTCTGTGGCTTCTAGGTTTACTCTTCTTTTTAGGTATACACGTGTATTCTTCCTCTGCAGAGTAAGGTTATACCACTGTTAAGGCCATGATGTCGCATTTAAAACACTGGCAGCAGAAAGACATAAAAATGTCTGTTTTCTGTGAATTGCACTAATTGTGTAGCTGCAGAGGAGCTTCATGTGTTGTCAGCCTTTGAAGGCACGTGCTGCCTGTCTGTGCATGCCTTTACCCCTGGCATGTGGGGGCACCACGTAAAGAAACCAAATGAGGATGTCTTTCTGATAAAACGTGCTCATGCATAGAATCACAGAATCACAAATTCATAGAGTGGTTTGGGTTGGAAGGGACCTTAAAGACCATCTAGTTGCAAAACTCCTGCCATGTGCAAGGAAGTCTAGCATGAATATTGGACCCAACAGCAGTATGGTAAAGTGGTAAAGACACTCATGCCACAGACCATACACTGGGCATATTTGCTGGGAATATCCGGAGAAAAATCTTCCCAAGCTATACTCTGTCTGAATTTTCACTTTTTGTTGCCAAAATATATCACTATGTGCCCATAAACCTGCATCAAAAGTAATGCATGAGAGACTAAAAGCTACTTCAAAGTCTGATCAAGTCCCAGGAAAAATGTCTCTTTAATTTCAAGCTACAAGAAATTTTGCTCATAAGAACTTTGCTAAAGGAGAACAATCTTAATTCTCTCCAGTCCGAAGAAATGAATTTGTCTGCAAAGTAATATCTAATGGCAGAGCTTTTAGCGTTTAAATCATCCCACCTCATTTCAGCATTTAAAGGTCTGCATCTCAAAGGAGAGAAATCCCCAAGTGCCAGCAGCTGATCTACACAACCAGAGCTCTTCAAATTCAACAATGAGGAATCTGAGTTGTTTCAATCAAACATCCATTCTTCTTTCCCGGTCCAAGATGCGAGAACCCGGAGACTGCCATAAATACAAATCACCATTTCCCAAATTTTACCTGCTGCTTTTTAAACAATAAGAATAAAAATATTCTATTTGTGCTTGTTTCCATGAGTTCACAGGGATTTAAAACATTTTACCAGTACATTGCAGTTTTTACCTATTGTTTTACATTTTAAAGTGGGACAAAGCACTGGAAATGGTGAGGGTTTAAGGCAGAGATCTGTTTAAAAAAGATTTTAATATGGTAAAATCAATCTAGAATCTGTACTAGGCAGGGAAGTGGCAGGGGATAACATGAGCAAAGGGAATAAAAAAAGCTCTTATGAGCCCATACCAGTTGCTAATACTTAATCTCTTTAAATAATGAATTAGCTGCTCATATCTAGTCACTGCTAAGAGAAAGCACTTTCTTTGTGAAGTAAAGCTTGAATAGCCATGAATTATTCAATATAAAGTGTGCCAGTTAAAATGCCTTGATATTGGAAGTCAAGTGTAAGATTATCTTTTGTCTGTCAGAAAGCATCTCTCCCATGTTACTGAGACTTGAGGGGGGTGGAAAAAGAGGCCAACCAGGGCACAAACATGTCAAGAAAAATAAGGAAAGTATTGTAGTAACAGGCAGAAGCATTTCCACTTATGTATGAGATTCAATCCTATGCAGGAAATGTTCCGTTAGACTTTATTCTGCTTACTGTTTCTGTTCTCCTTTACCTTCATCACTCTTCCATTGTCTGTGATTCTGAGAGAAGCACTCATGATGCAGGAACAATACTCCAAGGCTCCTTCCAGCAGACAGTATCAGTTATTGATTTGTCAGCCTTTGCTGACACAGAGAAATATATTTCTATGCTAAGGTTTCTAACAGACCTTTGTACTGTATCACAATGTTTACTTTTAAAAGAATGCAAGTCTGGCACAAAAAAAAAATCACTGTTTCTCAGGGAAGTTTAGGTCATCTAGCCTTGAGGTATGACACAGGCTTTCCAAAGGGTCAGGTCTGCTATACATATATAGGGTTTTTTTTTTGTTTTTTTTTTTTTTGGGGGGGGAAGGGAGAGAGGGTATTTCCTTTTAATACACATTGTTGATGGCACCTCCACATATGTCAAGCACTCCTTTTATTTTCTTTTCTATGTGTGTTTTGAATAGATTCCATATAATTTTTCTTTTTCTTTTTTCCCTTTTCATGTCTTCTCCTTCTCTTTCTCTCTCTCTCTCTTTCTTTCTCTCCTCTGTCTTTTTAAGTTTTTTTTCCTCATGATTGCTGTTGAGTTCAAGATATCACAAAGTTCTGAAGCTGCAGAGAAAAACAGGTTGGTGTTTTTGAGCACTTTTTTTTCAATCCCTCTTTCCCATTTTTCCCCCTCAAATTCCTCCCATAGTCAGATTCTCTCTACCTCACCAATGTCTTCATCATGTCTTTTTATTTAATGTGTATGTGGTTTGTGTGTGGTGGTTTTTCAGATTCAGTAGTACAACACTGGCAACTAACTCATAGATGTAGCATCCAAAATCATCAGTAAATTGGGCAAAATTACCACTTAAAATCCCCAATTTAAGCATCTTATTCTTCTCTTGATCAATTACAGTGGCAGGCAGGAACTAGCAGCTCTGACCAGAGATTAATCTGTGTGTATCATCAGGACTCTGACATGGGTGACAATCCAGCTACCCTGTGACAACAATACTGGGCCTCTGTAAGTCACCTGAGTACAGTCCAGAGTAAGACTGAACAACAAGTCAAGATTACTTCATCACTTCTAGAATACTTTAACTGACATTATTCTCTGCCTTCCATTTTATACTGATTTTGACAAGAATTTTTGCAAGCCTGACACCTCGCAGAAATAACAGCCTTGGACTTCGAGATGAGACTAGAGAAGACAAGGGGTATATTTTGTCTCTAGATCACTGATAGCCTCTGTGGAGTCCTTTCTGGAGGACCATGGCTGAGACTGAGAATTATCACTTCCCTATCTCTCAAGTGAAAAAAATTTAAAAAGCTGTAACAAAAGTCATGTCAGCTTAAAAAATGTCATTAAACGATTTTTCTTTGAGATGACTTACTTTAAAATAAAAGAGATAGAAGAGTTACTACATTTTTTTGGAACATCTTCAAACTCTTCCTTATCTGTATCAATGTAAAACTGCTAGTGCTATTGATCAGTCCATGTTTGGATAAATTTCTTATGACATAAAAGTGACTTACCTCTTCATCTTAACAGAACAATCTATCTGAGATCACTTCCATTTATTTTCGTGTTTCTTTTGAAACCCAAAGGAACAGACTTTTCTAGCCAGTCCCAATCCAGGACAGAGAAAAATGTTGTGGTTTTCTGTTTCACCTGTGCTAACTATGGATTAATATAGAAGCTGCAATTTTAAGTATTTGCTGTTTCTCTTTTGTCAGAAACTTTTCTGTGTGTTGGGTGATACTTAAGTTTACTCTAACAGATATTAGCCAAATAAATAGTGGCAGATTAGTTCTCTTTTCTTCAAATGTGATCTAATTCAGAATAAAATCTGAATTACATCAGAAAATGAAAATAAAAGAAAGATATTAAATTAGGGTCCAGAATTTTCCCTCTGGACAAAGACAGCTGTGTGATTATATGGTTAGAAGTAAAGTACTTTGAATTAGAAACTTTTCATAATACAACACTGGTATAAAATTAACATAAAGAATCTAGTATTAGGAAGATGACTCAGAACTGAGAAAAAATACATTAATTCCTTTGTTTTGAAAAGAGATGTTTGTGGGATGTCTTTTAAGATATGGCTTGCAATGTCTTCATTCAACAGATTAAGAATATACAACATGTTGCATGACAAATAAAGGCACAGTCTTTAGAGTAATTTAAGATTGATGTTTAGTAACAAATGAAAACCATTTGCCACTCTCCCCAGAGATATTTTGGAATGAAAGATTAATTATCCATATTATTGTGGAAGCTTGATCCAGAAAATCTCTCTTTTGTTCCAGAAATTAATTTAAATGTATTGAAATGATTTCTCAGAATTTATATGGTGCCTTTTCTAATTGAAATCTATGGATATGTATTTCATAGTATTTAAAATAACACAGATTTTAGCAAGGAAAATTAGAGGCTTGTGGCCTTTTAAATGTCAAGGACCATATTATGGTCTCAGTTGTATAACAGTAATTTCACTGAAATGAATATAAGTCCCACATATATGCTGTTTTCCTAATCAGAACCAATTGTTTCTCTGCTTGCACAATTCAGGCAGGGTAAATAAGAAGATTTAGGAAGCTGGGCATTACAAGGCAGTGTCATTCTTTGGTACTCAGAATGTACAACACACTAAATCTGATTGTTCTCACTTGTGGCTTTAACGGGATTTTATTAGATCTTCATATTTTTACAATGAGAAGAATCCCCATGATTTTGTTCTGTGGCTCTGTAAAATTCACCACGGTTCAAGTTTTGTTGAACTATTCACATTTTTTCATGCATCTTGCTGTATAATAGAATTTCCTTAGCTAGCTTAAACTAGTTTTGTGACTTTAGAGCTACTAAAGCAGAAAATAGACCCATACACAGCTTGTTCCAGTAAAATTATGTTTGGGACAGAGCATGGTTTGTTTTGGGGGTGGAGCACATCTGAAATTTTCCACCAGAATGTCTCCAACCTGCATTATATGTCTTGCTTCTAAGAAGCTTGTGGTCTATTTGCACTATATGGCTTCTTGTCTAGGTTTTGGGGTTATTGTGTGCAGGGTTTTGCCAGTTTCTTACAAACCAACAGCAGCTCCTGACTATTTACACACTATGCAATACATATGTCAGTGACCTTGTTATTGATGTACAGATGTCCTGTACTCAAAAATACCTACACTACCTCTACAATCACCACTATCACTGTTTATGTTGTAATCAAGTGTCACAATGCCTTTTTATATCAAAACTTGTATTGTTTTGGAATGAGGTCTAGAAAAGAGAGGCAAAACCACACACTTTAACTGGGCTACTGAGATATTTGTAGAAAATATTCAAGAAAAAAATTCCCAAATAGTTTTTAAAGTAGCCCTTTGAACTCTTTAACCTATGTAGTACCTAAAAAAGAGGCCAGATATGCCTTTAAGATGCCATGTGGACACTTTAGAATCCCAGTTCACAGTGAATATTTGAAACATTATTTTTTTCTAGGCAAGGCCAAATGTTATTATTTCTCCCCTGATACTTTTTCTTGGTCCCCAAAACTTAAATAATTGCATATCCACATATTGGCAGTCAGGATTTATTAAGGTTCATGGATTAGCCAAACGTTTTCTTTGTAGGTCATTTGAATAAATGACGCATCTCCATTGACTCCTGAGCTGTAAAATTCACAATTAGAATAAACCTTTCAACAAAAAACTTTATTCTGGGAGTTTGAATGAATCCACAAGCAGATGTAATGGGAAAATATGTAATTAGGCTGGAGGAATATGTTACAGGACAAAAGTGCTCTGTTGCCCTCTATAAAAAAAGTGTTTCTTAACTGGATTTTCATAATATCTCCTAGACTGAAAAAGCTCAAAAATTTGATAATAAGCTTGAGTACATCTTGTACTGACATAGAAACACAATATCTGTTGTTTAAGAAAGTGCCCACTGATCATTTAAAATGAGTGCCTATCACAGCTAAAAGGGTGTTAGCCATATATGTTACCCTTACTCTGCCATCCACACCCAAACAAAAAAACCCATCTGTAAATCCTGTTCACCTGTAGGAAAATTCTTGCCTTGCTAACATGCAAGATATTTTTGTTGCTTTTTCCATGTCTATAAATAAATGTGAAACGTTCCAGTATAAATCTAGTATGTTGCAAATACATCAGGTTGGATTTTTTACCCCATTCAACAACAGTAGTGGTATATGAAAAAAAGAGAGGTGGATCTGTACTGAGAAAATTATCCTTCAGATTCAGACACAGCAGAAAAATGTTGCACAAAAAGTATTTACTCTTTTCCTATCTGCAACAGAGCAACTCTGTTGCTTTCAGTGGAGTTTTATTCATCATTTCGGAGGAAACATATTAAGAGCTGATTGACATAGCTGAAAAACATTGTTCTTTCTACCTTCCTTACTTCTTTCCCCTCTTTTTTCCTTCCTTCTTTCCTTTCTTTCTTCCTTTCTTCTAACCTTTCTTTCTCCTTCTCCCCCATTTTTCTCCCTCTGTCTTTCTTCTTTTTCTGTCTTTCAAACAGCAAGCTATTAAACCAGGAAATCAAGCAGGGGACAATAAATGTGTCCATTCCATATAGTAAATAATTATTTTGTCCAACCAGCTGCTGGCAGGTATAAAATCTGAGACAGCTGGTTAGCCAGCTCCTTAGGGCTAACTGCTCTAAAAGTCACTTCTTTTCCTTTTTTTTTTTTTTTCTCCTTTTCACAGCACAGATCCAGATACAGAATCTCTGAACTAATTATCAGGGCTGGGATTTTCAACTTAATCATCACTACCGATTCCCTGGAGAACACTGGCATCTAAGAGCTAACCCTTGCCATGCTGAACCACAGCCACACAGATGAAGAAGAACCAAAGCCCACTGACATTTTCAAAGGAAGACTCCTGTACACAAATTTAATATAATTCTATACTTTACAATTGAAGTGTAAACCAGTAGCTGATAAAATGCTATTTAAAATTAAAACATTAATGTTGTAGCTTATTAGTTTAACTAGGCTTAAGGGAAGAGAGTCCATCTGTCTGCATTGTCTAAAAGCGGTTCTACATATCTGTACTATCTGTAAGAATCAGCTCATTCTATGTTCACCATTAATGGAAAAAGGGGGAAAGAGACACAATCAATTGACTAATTTGCTGTAACTTTGCACCAAGCATTAAATTAAGAGAAGAGAAAGGTAGACTGCAGAATTATTTCTCTCCATCATCCTCATTAAATTTCATTTCAGCAGGGAATTGTGTCACTGGTGCTTTAGTTATCTGCTATGAATTCAACCCAATATTCAGCCTGAGTACTCTCTGTATGTGACTGCCTGTATTTGCAGGTATACAGGATGACATGCAGTTACATGATGCCAGTAACTGCCAGGCTTAATTGTTTCGTAATCATTCTGTGAAATCATTTATTTTGCATGAATAAACACAGATGCTTATACTCTCTGCTGGTGTAAATCATAATCGTTCCACTGACACCAGTGGAGGTGTGCTAATTTACACCAGATGGAGATTTGGCCCGATTATTTAAGGACCTGAGGTATTTGGCAAAGGCTCAATAGGCACGACTGAATTGTGAAGTTTCCTCCTAGGGCATTTCAGCAGTAAATTACATTTTATACAGAAACTTCAGCTATCTGGATGTAAAATTTTCCTGGAATAACTGCAGCAAATTAGTTGGTCTGTCAGATGAATGATATTTGCTACAGGACTTGCAGATGTTCAGTCCTGTGTGAGATTTCTTTGATGCAACTGCCTATAACAAAGACACATTTATCACACTTACAGCTGTCTAACCTTTAACTAACATTGCTCAGATGCAAAAAAACTTCCTTACCAGAATTAAAAACTATGCTGTTATATTTTGTTAAGGTTTGGGTATCAGTAGCAACACTGGTGGCTTACAAGATGATTGTTCATTGTGAACTGTTTAGTGTATTGTTTAAGGCTGCATCTTAAGGTGTTTTTAAATATTTTGGAATTTATGGTTAAGTTCTTTACGCATAAATTGCATCATAGAACAAAGAAATTAAGAAAATGTCTTAAATGAAAAGGCAAAGTTAAAATCAATCATTTAAGAAACTCAGCCTAGATGTCTTCTCTCCATCTTACAGTAGTTACAATTTCATCATCTCGGAGCACCTTGCATATTGCTTGATTTGTGACTTTGGCAGCAGTACAGTAAGATGGAAGACACCCTTTTCACAAAATTGTAGTGGGAGGTATGAACTTTATGCCAAGAAACCATAGTGTAATTCAGTGAGATTTCAGAGTCAGTGAAGTCATACCTACATTGGCACATTTTTATACATCTATACAGAGGATCATAAAATAAACTTAAATGATTAAAGAACATGAAAGTGAAAAAGAAGCTCTGAATTTTATTCTCAATACTGCCACAAACACTTTTATTCTCATTTTCTTTCCTTTTGTCCACACAAAAATTAAGTAGAGCAATATTTTGTCATCACTATCAATTTGTTCCATTTTTGAAAACCATCCAGAATGTGGTCAGTTATAATAAGTAATAACTGCAAGAGATTCTACTCTATAACCTCAAAAATAACTGTTTCTCTGACCATCATTAGGACATAGTTGTTGTGTCACAAACCCATCCTCACCTGTTGCCAGAGGAAATTCTATAGCCAGGTGAGCTTGGCAGCAGTCAGATTAAACTATAGGAACACTTGATTAGATTTTTAACTGCTTCCAAAAGGAAAAAAGTTTTATTCTATGATTTCAGTAATCAGTGCAGTGTGATGTGATGTGATGTGATAAACAGTCAGAAGGACCAGCCTATATAGATTATGTGATTTTTTTCTGGTGTACTTGTACACCATGTAGCACCATGGGTCCATTTTATAAGCAGAGATGTATTTTATTTGTTTTCATTCTACCATCTGGAGAAGAATCTGATCCCTACTTGTGTTTTTCTGAAAAGTAGTACAGGAGATATTATTTCAGTAGGTATTGTTTTCATCTCCTTTTCCTTCCTGAGCACATACACACAGTTTAGACCTTTACTTCCAAATTACCCTTAGATGAGGAAGAAGCTGATTTGGCAAGTTTTTTCATCACCTGAATTATACTGTAGCAGGTGGGCAAGCAACAACCACCTTCAAAGAACCATCTCCTGTTGATTATTCTGGTCCAACCAGACTAACTGTTGTAATGGGAGACACCTTCTTTAACCATATACACCAAATTTTTTAATATTTATATGTATTTATATTAAGTCAAACATCTCAGGAGATTTTGAAGAGCTCTTTGTCAAATGCTTCTGAAATTCTGCCTGCAGAATTGTTCCTATTTTAACTTATTAAATATCTTTGCAAAAAATCCAGTCCCTCATCTCAGCCAGTGGGAAGTGCCAAAGGTGAATGCTTTACTATCTATTTGGATCCCCATTCCATTGTCCCTGTCTACATTATGGATGGCTCATGGTGATCTTGGTGTTGCTACTTGCACAATTGCATACATAGTATTACAGCACATGGGCTGCCATTACCTCCATTATTTCATGCAAATTAAATTCCAAGAACAGGTTGGTGATGAAAAGGTCTCCTTAAGGGATCCACATGAGCTTGGAAGCAGGTTTAACCATTTAAAAATATCTTCCAGATAATTCACAATCTTAAGATTAAATCTTTTCATGGAATTTTTAACCAAAATATGATGAACACTCAGAATCTGACATCAGATATTCATGTAATGAAGAGTCAGCCTCTCCACAGTGAATTCATATATCTTTTATATAGCTGTTTCTAAAAAAAACAACTAAGGTTTAAGAAATGAACTGCTTTGTTTCCTTCTGAATAAAACCCTTGGTAGCTTCAATGGCTAAGTTGTGCAGATGGGCAAGGGCTAACATGGAACTGGAGAAGAGTCTGGAGCACAGGGACTAAAAGAAGCTGCTGAAGAAGTTGGGAGTGCTCAGCCTGGAGAAAAAGAAGCTCAGGGAAACCTTCTCACTCTCTACAACCACCTGAAAGGAGGCTGTAGCTGGGTGGGAGTTGGTCTTTGCTCCCAAGTGACAAGTGAAACATCTAGAGGAAACAATCTCAAGTTGAGCCAAGGGAGGTTCAGTTTGGATATCAGGAAAAATTTCCTCACCAAAACAGTGGGGAAGCCCTTGGCACAGGCTGCCCAAGGCAATGGTGGAAGCGCCATCCCCAGAAAGTCTTCATAATGATGTGTAATTGTAGTGCCTATGGACACGATTCAGTGGTGGGCTTGAAAGTGCTGGGTTAATGTTTAGACTTGAAGATATTACAGGTCTTTTCCACTCTAAATTGTTCTATGGTTCTATGACTTTGCTAAGGAGTTTGTCACAAGCAGTTTTGTGGGTACAACTCCACTGTAGACTCCTAACACTTGATTACAAGCAGCTCTGCCCTCCTTGTAAAGCTGCTTAAACTCTGTCTGAAAAGGAGTGCCTGGCTCTGATGTCTTGTCCTGCTTCCCAATGAATTTGTTTAAGCAAGCTGGTAATGAGTATCATAATAAATCCCATTTGCCAAGCACAAAGCAACATGTTTGAGGTCACTTTAAGCTTTGGCACAGAGCTGGGTATCCTACCTTCCAGCCTCTCCTCTAACATCTCTCAAAAGTGCAGCCAAGGGTACCAGAGTGTTTAGGTAGGAAAGGAGAGCAGCTTCAGGACAGAGTAGTATCAGACATGTCTTGGAGGGCTTTAAACTTTTGGAAAAGTAAAAAACATTGAGAGCAAGGAATAGAAAATCTATTATGGGACCCAGTGGGCAGATAAAGGGTCTGTGAGGGCTCATGGAATTTCAGCTGGTTTAGAGAATCTCTTAAACTTCTGGGTATTCACCTAAAACATGCTTCTGCTAATATCACCAGCACCATTTTCTGTTCCCTTGGCTAGCTACAAAATGTCATGTTATTCTTGTAGACATAATTATCTAATTGTTATTTGAATCCTACTAAAGCCTTTTGCTGTTCATTTAGCAAGTTGCCAGTGAGGCTAATGACATCAAGAAAATTGCTTTGAAAGGAGTTTCCTGTACACTGTGATGTATCATAAATATAGATGAATGCAAAGTAAGATGCTACTCATAAAATGCAAATGAACAGGGAATGAGATTCAGTTGCTCACCGGAGGTTCAGATCTTGATGGAGAAGCCTCTGTAGGGCTACCAAGTTAAAACAGGCTTATGTTTCTACTCTCCAGCTGCTGCTGAGTAGGGACTGCAACCTGTCATATAGCACTAATTGAACAGGATGCTGCTGGGAGGAAATATGTGTCAGTGTCATTCCCTCAGTAGAAAGCCATAAGGCAGATTCACAGAGGAGCAGGAAACAATGAACTGTCTTGGGTCAAAAGTATAGCCTCAAATGCAAAAAAAGTCAGAAGGGTAAGTACCAACAGGAAAGCTCTCCAGTGGCTGAGGAAAGTAAAAGATGGTTAAAATGCCCCAAGGATTAAAGTGGCCTCTGCAAGAGAAGCTTCAGAAAGACCACTGAAGGGAATAAGCAGTTGTCATGGAAGACAGTAATCTATTATAACGCAACTTCATTTCACTTTACATCTCTAATGGAAACCAATACACACAGCACTTCCCTGGCTTAAGCACGCCAAGACAGTCAATGTTAAGAGGAAACTTGCAGGAGAAGATGGAGGGGGAGCAGGCACTGCATCCCTGTCCCATCTACCTCCACAGCAAGCAGTGTTGCAGAAAGGACAGGGACACAGGCACTTCAGGCAACAATTTTGGAAGCACCAAAGGTCATTGCACCTAGGATACCTTCATGTTTTGTGGTATTTAAAAGTATTGTCATTAAATAGTTTCTTCCAAACTAGAACCAGCACTTGAAGCCCTGAGGTCTCCCAGATAGCTGGCATGAAACACCTGAAAATTCCAAAGACTTTTCTATTAGCCTAGGAGATCTTACATATATAGCTGACAAAATAATCACAGCTGTTCTGAAATGACAGCAGCAATTTGAGGAGGTAATCAATGGATGTTAGAAAAATCCTCCTGTCCCTCTCCCTCCTGCAGCTGCTGTAGTCCCAGCTAGAGTGTGTGTGGGTCCAGCCAGCTTCTTCCTCTCTGGGAATGGCCGGCGGTCCTGTGCGTGCGTGTGTGCCTGCAGAAAGGAGGGGAGATTTCTAACATAACTAGGATTTCTCTGGAGAAAGGACAAAGGGACGCTGGCTTCCAGAGAACAGGCAGTTTATTAGCTGCTGTGCTCCAAAAGCAAGGAGTGCAGCCAGGGAAGCATTCTTATAACCTTGGTCCTGGGCGTGGATATCACAGGACCGTCCAATCAGATACAGAGGAGTCGGGGAGTGACAGTGCAGCCACAACCAGTAGCTTTAGTGCTTACATGCATATTCATGTCCTCATTAAAACTTTCCCCCTCCCCCAGGTAGAACAAGGAGCCCATGCTGCCACCACTCTGGGCAGCCACAAATGGAACCTGCAATTTTTAATCAGCTTGCTCTAAAAGCACTATTCCACAAACAAAGACTGAAAACTTTTTCATACTTGCTCATGTCCATGTCTCTATTAGGGCATACAGGACAGTCAATTTCATTCTGACCAGCAATGTAGGAGCCACAAGACTGCATAGAAGTCTTGAGTAAAGTGCATTTCAAAAACATCTCAGAAGTTGGTGCCGATAGCATAGATATAAGTTTCCTGCTTCAGGCCTGAAAAAGATTTGATTGGCTCCCTAATTTTCTGCAAGTATTAATATTTGTTTTTCATATTTTTTGAACACATTATTAATTAGATCCTAGGTCATCAGCACCCAGGACTGGATCAAGAAGCCTAGCTAGGCTTCACTGTTACAAGAAAAATCTGTTTTGTTGCTATTTATGTGGTGAGTTAAACATCTTGTATGTGGTCAGATCAGTTGTTCAGATACTTAAAATTTGCAAGCTATGGATTTTTAGCAGAAACCCCAAATCTCTCTTTATTTGCAGAGAAGATTATATTCATGTGCGTTTTTTCTCAGTATAGAGATGTTTACTGAGAGAGTTTGATGTTCCTTAAACAAAGATCAGCTCTGTCCTTCAGATAATTTATTAATACTAACTATTCCTTCATTGATAAACCTTCTCCCAGGGAGATACTAGGAATCTGCGAATCACTTTCACTAAGAAAAGATATTTCGTATTTTGTGTAAAAGTTCCAAAATCGAGTGAGTTCCTGATATCACCTTTATTGCAGAGATACAAGGGAGAGGGGCAGGGAAATAATTTCTGTTCCAGCAATGTGCAAAAGTTCTTTGCTGCTGCATCCTTTCTTTTTTAAGGGTAGCCCTGTTAACAACCCTATCTACATCTTACAGAAGAAAATCAACCACAAGCCTAGTTGAATGGAGATAGACACAAACAAAAACTTGAAGGGAAAATATGGAAATCTATTTTTCAAAGTTGCTGCCTTTTCTGAGTTAGCATCCATTTGATTATGACTGTTGTGTAAGAATACTCTGATGTGATTTAGAAATAAAAAGACTAGCAAAATAACAGTGGTTTTCATTATTTCTCCTTTGGGAATTTATGGCTTCATTTGTAGATTCTGGCTTCATTGTTAGCAGGCAAATGCTGAATAATAAACAACGCATTTCCTCCTAAATTAAATGAAGTTTTTGAATTATGCAGCTCTAATGCTCACTCCTCTGCTGAGAATAAGGGGTTAAACAGCATAAAATATTACCTCTCTGTGGGAGAAGAGGGATTGAATTTCAGAAGGCAAGGTCTTACAGCAGATCCTGACTCAGACATGCTTTTACTGATTCAGCCATAGCATTCACTTGGAAAGCTTTACATCATGGCCTTGGCAGACTCCTAGGCTTTCCCAGTGCAAGCTGCTATTTTTCCTTTAGCTTACTGAAAATAGCCACACATAGATTTAGTGTACTTGGTTTGCTGGTGTTTACAGACCTGAGGGTGTTTTTAGGATTGCTCTGGCCAGTCAGAGACTGTTATAGGTTGGAGACAAATTGGGAAAATATGGAATTTCTTTGACTCCAGTCAAAGAGGTCTTGTACTCCAGTACTTTGGAGACCTCTAAACATGCAACCCATTGCACTGGCAGCATCATCCACATGCACGTTCCCAGCTCAGACACAGCCTTTCTGGATGGTTGTGGTCATTTCCAAGGGGCTAACTGCTCCCCTTCCCACAACTCTCGCGGTGCATTGGCCATCAGAATAGACTTTCTTCAGAGTGAGGAGCCAAATTCCGGCTTCAAAATGTTGAGCAAAAAACCCCTCATCTGCCACATGAAGGGATGAGCATCACAACCACATCTCCATATAAATCTGCTGACCTTTATTTCAGGCCCTTTTCCTACAGCCGGGAGGACAGAGCCTCAGCTGCTGTCACAGCTGTCATACATTAGAGCTCCTGGGCAAATGGAGATGCCTTTTGCTTCATGCACTGTGATATGAAGTGACTGACACACCCCAGTGCAGAGGATCCTTGGGTATGTAGCACAGAAAATTTTGAAAGGAGACCAGCAAGACGCCTAAACCACAACAGTCTTAATGCTCAGCTGCCAACGCAGGCATCCCCAGCATGCTTCTTATCTGGGGGGCACAGAAAACACCAGCATGAGCATCTTGGCCACCATGGGACTTCCTAAAGCAAGATATCTAAAAGACAGTGCTCCTGCCAGCATCCAGGCTTGCAAGGCAGTCTACAGTTTTAGAAGTAACACACAGTTGTTCTTCTTCTGTAGAAGGCAGTTGGCAATAGCAATGAGCTCTCAACAAGGTTTTACTGAGACAGCTTACCTAAAACAAATCACAGCACGAGTTACAGCAGGAGATTAGCACATATTTTAGCATGAGCTCACTACCAGCCAGCTTAGTTAACTTCCTAACACAACTGTATGCTCTGCTTGCAAGCCCAGGGTGTGTGCAGCAATCATCTCCAATTAAAAGAAAAGACCTAGCACTCTGGTAGCTTTTGGCCCAGTGATTTTCAAAAAAAATTATCTGGGTATCATCTCAAGGTCCAGAATACTGGTAACTGAAATAAGTGCAAAATGTCACAATGTGTCATAGCTTTCTCTGCTGTGCTACTAGTCTCATGGGTCATAACCACCCAACCCCTTGGCAAAATTCTGGAGAGAAAGACCAAAGAATCGTGGCCAAATTGTACGTCAACATAGTGTACCTGCTCCTCACCCTTCTCCCCACACCAGGGAAGAGCAATGACAAACATTAACCTAAAACTCAGCTTGAATGTCAGCTGGAGCATGAGTCCTGCTGTGATGGCAATAGGGAGAGTGTCTCAGTCAGAGCTCACCTAAGGAATTCAAAGATGTTGAGCAGATCTGTCCCTGGGAAATTGTTTACTTTTGGTTATAGGAAAGAAAGTTGAGCATGTTGACTAGCAGTTAAGTTGAGTGGCCCATTTACTGACTGGAATTTTCTTGAAATTTTGTTATCTTGAAACAATTAGGAGAAAGTTCATGTTCGGATAATTTCATCCCATGTTATTTTCCTAAATTATTTTTTTCTTTATTAATTTACAGAAGACCTCACAGAAGGTGTGGGGAGGTTTAAGATGGACATCAGGAAGAAATTCTTCACAGAAAGGGTGATTAGATATTGGAATGGACTACTCAGGAAGGCAATGGAGTCACCACCGATGGAAGTATTTGAGAAAAGATGGGCATGGCACTTAGGGCTATGGTCTGGTTGACATTTTGGTGATTGGTCATAGGCTGGACTTGGTCAAAGAGTTCTCTTCCAACCTAATTGATTCTGTGATTCACTTTACAAGTGGAGAAAAACACATATATCCTCCTGTAATGCCATTTATCCCCATGCCCCTCCTGCTGCACACTCTTCTAACAGCATGGTCTCCAATTCATCAACTAATACCTTCCTTTGCTATTTTCCTTCCTTTTTACAAATGTTGCTCATGTGACCTGGAAAGGAGATCTGTGAAACCTGGCAAAAGGCAGTTTCTTTTACTTAATTCAATGCACAGGATGGAAGGCTCTGCATGTGCATTTGTCCATACCTAGACACACACACATGTGTATCTCTGTGTGCACATTTTGTTCTCAGAATATTTTTTTAAATATACCCCCTAAAAGCTGAAAAGGTAAAACCAACAGCCCTATGCAACTCTGGCAAGTTAGAAAGTGTAGGTTGGGCAGCCAGCATCAACCTTAAGAACCAAAAATAACTGCCTGGGTCTGAACCAAGTATTTTCTCATCAGTATGCAGCACCAGAATGTAGGACGAGGAAAATGAGGAGTGGGAGGATATAAAACAAACAGTAAAATGGAAAAATGTCAACTGTGCTCTGGCCTTCCCTTCTGCTTCTCACAGCCCACTCCAAGCCCTGCAGTTGGGGTGTGGGATGGGCTGTACACAGGGCGGGGGTAGCACGCATACAGCTGAACACATCTGGTGAGCAGTTGCCTGGCTTTGTGCTGCAAGTCACCCAACACCATACACATTTCTGAGCCAGCCCTCTGCCATTGTTACAGAGTGGTTTATGACTTCACTTTTCCTTTGTAATAGGTTCATTCCTCTTCCCACCAGTACTGCTGTCACTCTTTCATCTCTGCCTCCCTGCTCAGCACAGCCTTCATCCACACATGCATACGTAGAGTCAGACTCAGGGTGATTGAGAGGGAATCCTTTGCGCAGGAGAACTTGATGCAAGTACCTTGTCTGAAATGTGACACACCTTCCCCTCCTAAAGTTGCTCCAGACAAAGCAAACCATATTTATTTAGGTGTGTAACAGTGGTTTGCTGGCCTGGATTTGGCATCAAAGGTGAAAACTGTGTCTTCAGGACTTCCCATTACAAGACAAATTGGATGGTGATGCTATTTTTTTTGCTAAAGAGGTGGTTACATATGGAAATGCAGCAAAGCAGATGAACTCCCTTTAGATTAGATTAGCCTCACTCAATCAGGAGCAGCCCATCTGTCCTTTCCCTCTTCTCTATCTTCCATGCCATCAAGAAAGTGGCTAGGGAAAGCATCCTGATCTTTGTTTAGTTATTTAATAGGCAGAGTGATGAAGAAAAAGGTCATCCCAGAGTCACCCATCACCTGTTGCTACCCACAATTTGATTATCTCTACTTCCCCATCCTGCCAAGAAACTGAGGCTGCAGTGTGCCTGGAAGTCACTGGTTATAGCACAAGGAAGCTCAGATAAAAAAAGAAAATACCCAAATGGGCAGTCAGGTGTGTGTAAGGTGGTCCATGTGGAGGACAGGAAGAAAGATTGGAGATTATACTCTTTCTGGGCCCTGGGGGTTTCATCAGACAAAGAACAGGGACACAGCCATGGAAATAAAGCTGTGCACATGGAAGATGTGATAGACTGGCAAAGTCAAATTGCTTCAGAAGCAAAATTAACTGTGATTACTTGATGCAAGACATCACTCAAACCAATCAAATTGTTATTTTGGGAAATCATAAATTTGTATCCAGAGTCAGTTTGTCACTCATTAAAAATTTAAAAGAATGATTAGGAAATGAACTTAATAAGTAAATCTTATCCTCTTTTTCATTTAATAGCTTAAAATATAAGATGATCTCATCTGGCTTTTACATGACCCCTGACCACATCACAGGTAATTAATTTTATTCTCATCCTTACTACTAGCATTGGGCCCAGTCTAACTATTTCTGGTGCAAACATAGCTGAAGTCTTCCTGCCACCATCTCTGGATGACGAGTATTAAATATACCCCAGTATGGAAACTCTGTTACTCACTCTTTACTTGCTTCCCAGGGCTGAGCAATGCTGTGGTGATCACAAAGCACATGAAGAAGAAGAGAGAAGAATCCTTATGAATCCTTATGCAACAATAAAAGAGGTGTAATCAGAGCAGACGTGATTTCTCCATATTACGAGGTGAATTATTTTGGTGGCTACATGTAATAGAAGGAAAATTTCATCCTCCTTTCATCAGGCTTTTACACTTACTTGAAAAGTTGATAGTGCTGGAAAATCCCACACTGAACAGACTTCAGAGGTCAGTTTGGTGGATTTTGTTGTGTACTGCATGTCTATGGATTCACCATGGGAATCTGATTTTAAGGCACTTCCATGAAAGACAACATTATAAACCTATGCAGAAGTAGGCCCAGTCATTGCTAAAATATCACTTTAAACATGTTTTGAATGGGGTTCTTAGGTGTATATCACTCCTTTTGACTACACAAATTTGACATATTTTTCCCAAAAGCATATGTCTTTCTGAGTGAAATATTTCTCTATGTTTAGGAGCTACCCCTGTAAAGATGAAATGGGTCTTTTCATGAAGAAATACAGATTATTCTATATCTTTGAAACCAACAGGTAAATCATATTTGAGAGAAAAAACTTCTTCAGAAAACAAATTTTTAAAAAATTTTAAAAGCCGATAGTTTTTTAAAGGAACCAATCTCGAATGGAAGTTACCATAATACAAATGTAGCAGTAAATTCACTTTACCTTTAAATTTTACTTTTTCTTACTTGGAGACACAGGCATTTGAAAAGCTGTTGAAATCTGTACTTCTTAAGCCTTCTTTTCAGTAGAATAACTACAAGAAACCCAAGGGATTCAAGTGTCCAACAGGTTAAGAGCAGTTTTTTTTAATACATTGTCCTGCTTTGCTGAAAGGGAATGATGATCTCACCATTGGCTCAAAAAGAGACCTTTTTGATTTGCTTTCAGCTCATCCACACTTCACAGGGTAATTCTCTATTTCTTTCTCTCCATATTCAGGAAAAAAATAGTAAATGCCACTGTGACACGTTTTCAGAAAGTGACAACATGGTTTAGAAGCTGTCAGTACCTAATGAAGCATTCCAGCTCTATTTTATAAGCTGTGATTATCATGATCATTTTTACTGATACATATATGGATTTGACATTTGCAGCCTTTTAGCATTTTAAATAATCTGGTCAGCAAAATTGCTAGTATGTAGGTCAATTTAACCATTTCTTTCCAGATTTCCTGGTGTGTTTTTTCAATCTTATGGTCTCTCTTATGGGTATGTGTTTCTGCTTTCCTGTAAGGAAACAGAGCAGAGAAGACTTGGAAGATATTCAGCAAACCTAGTTATAAACTCAGGAACATCTTATTACTTACTGTATTTCGTTAAGGCAATGCATCCTATAAGTAACACTGACAGAAAGGCTCTTTCTAACTATCTCAGAAAGGCAGAGACCAGAAGTTATGTTCGTACTGCTTTCAGGTTATAAAAATATTTGTTTAATTGTAACTCATGTATATCAGGAGTGATAAGAAGCTGCTGCGGAGCCAGTGGAGGGAGGGGGATGGTGCAGGAGCTGCATGGGCAAACACCCCCGGCTTGGGCATGAAGGTAAAAGCCACTACAAACCTGGGTAACTTGGGTTGGAAGGGACCCCAGGCTCAAGGCTGGTCAGGATTCATAGGCATCTGTCCACCAAGAGTGTACTCTTATCCTTGCAGAGTAATGGCTTGCTCTTACTTTGCTTGGCAGACAATCCATTTGGGTCTGAATGGGACCTTATGTGAGTAACCACAACGCTGAGTGAAATGTGTGAACCTGTGATTCCCCTTAAGCACGCAGGTGGCCCTGGTGAATTTCAGTTGCCTCCAAAATATCCCCATGGATATTGTACTGAACTGATTGCACATGACACCTATACACACAGCATAGATGGACTGTATCAGCAGTGTGTAAATTTCTTCATAACAGAAGTCCCCAAAACACTGGTTGTGTTCCCCACCCCTTGATCACCCACGAAATCTTCCTGTTAATCTCAAGGTAAACAAGCAAATGATGTGTGATTTGTTTAAAAATTTTATTTTACTCAGTGAAATGAAACTAATTGCTCCAGGATGGAGATCTATAACTGGGCTTACTTTTGAAGCAATTTTGAAAAGTGTTTTTCAGACCAAGAATTTTTTTGTGCGTGTTTGTGATACAGTTGGTTGGATTTCAGATTGGTTCTGCCATTCTGATGTATTAGGTATAACCTTTTCAGGAAAATAAGTCTGTCTGTTCTTTTTCATCTTGAAAAGAAAGTGTTTACCCAAACAGCCAACCACAAGGACTGCAGATGTTACACAGCTCTGAACCTGAATGCAACAGGGTAAGGGCTGTAAATGCTGGCCGCAAGGTAAAAGCCACAGCATTTGCACACCTGGGCCAGATGTTCATGCCCTGCATGAAATACCTCCCTAGGTAGGTCTTGCACCAGGAGACGCCAAACAAATGAAAGTTAATGATTCACAGCTAGTTGTATCTGTGCCTCTGTGTGTGTACACAGAGATAATTTGGCACATAAAAAAAAATAAATGCCAGCTCCATTTTAACACCAATTTTTAGGGAACTCAGTTTTCTATAAATGCTGGTTTGTGCCTCTTCCTGGAATCCACCTACAGATAGCCAAGAAGTAAAGAATCCTGGAAAACTGTCATAGCAACTTTTCAGATTGCTGTTGGGAAGCCTGTGCAATATTGGTACCTTGTTTCAAAACTGACATCCAAAAAATCAAGTTTAACATCCAGCACCTGTTCAGTGCTTTTTTGAATCAGGGCCATTCACTGTAACAGTCACTTGCCTGTGCTCTTGCCGCATGGCCTATTTTTAACCCATGAAATACATTCTCAATAAAAGTTGATAAAATTGCATTTTCATTATGAATTGCTTAGTGAACCTTTCTAAAATAATATATGCTCTCACCCTTTCTCATGAAATGATAACATTATTTTCACTAAGTAATGCTAACAGATAAGAGTTCTTTCCCCTTTCCTGTCTTCTTTGTAAGCAGATTTTTCCTATGAGAAATCATAACATGAAATTCATTCCTGGAGCAACGAGTACAACCCTGTGTCAGATTTCAAGGATCTTGTTTTCATTTTCCAGTTACTGTATGAATGAAATAACCATGAATGCCCTATGAATCACTACACTAAGTCAGAAGAGCTTTTAAATTATTAACAGTTCATTGCACCACTAAATTTAGGACTACCTACCGGAGTTTACACAGGGAAGCACGATAGATCAGCTGCTAATTAAGGACTAAACACACAGCTGAAGCAAATACAATGAAAACATTCCCTTTCAGACAAGTTAGTGGCCCAGTTCCAAAGGTCATGTATGGGTTATCCAAAGCAGCAGCACCTTTTATTTTCAAGTAGAACCAGCTGATTAAATCAGAAGTAAAGTTCTAGTGCAAAGAGGTTACAGTATTGTTGCTTAAAGTATTCATTGTACATATTGTCTATTCAACAAAGTCTCCCAAATGTTTTTTCACTCTTTTTTTCATCCCAAATCTCTTGTGACTGTGTTGGAGCCCCAGACAATGGATAAACATGCCCTACAGAGTAGCCAGCATACCCATCCCTGCACAGTGATACCCTTGTGCCTGAAGATGAAACTTGTGGCCACAGTTCTGTTCCTCCAGACAGGCTCTCATATCTTCTCCAGGCAGAGCATCTCTCTTCTCCCACTGCCGTTGACACCCAGAAATGCCAGCCTGGAGTTTCATGTCCATTCAGGCTCAGAGCTCAGGACCTCCCCTGCTGCCCTTGCCTGATACTGCCCATAACCACAGCGCTGCTCTGTGTCTCTGTGCTGTTAGACATGAAAGGACCAAAGCACTCAGAGGTCAGGGCCTGTTATTATATCTTCTTATTGTTCTGCAAGAGGTTCAGGTTGGTCTACACTTGTGCTCATTATCAGGGCTAAGTGTAAGACCTGCTATGAAGTGAGAAATTACAACCTCTCTCTAATTCTGACAGCAGACTTTCTATATTCAGAGCATATACAGAGAAATATTTTGGGTTTTTTTTAAGACATTTTTCTTTTAGTTTTGACCTCAGTCATAGAGTCATCTCTTCATTCACTTTCCAACTAGTAAGGAAGGCAAAGAGCCACTCACTATTTGCTCATGGTCTGTTTTACATGATGTTCAGCCTGAGAGAGCACAAATATTCATGAAGGGTCTTTGGACAAGTTGAAGGGAAGCTGGCTGAAAAGAACACAAACACTGGAAAACTCATTTGGATTTTATTCATCCCAGCCGCTCTCAGTTTAAAATTAGTGCATGTGTTCTTTTATGCTGCTGGACTCCTGCAGACAGCAACCCTACATAGCATGTATACTATTTCTCATTTTTGCCCTCTTTTTCTCCCTCACACAAACCAAAACATAGACAGGCAGAGACACGCACAGACACACACACACACACACACAAAGTAACAGCTTGTCAACAGCTTTAGCAAAGGAAAATACAAATGATAATTAGAAACATGTGACCCTAGAAAAGCAGCACAGAAAGTAAAAGGTTATCTTTTTTCCAAATGACCTAATTAGAAAAGCCTGGAGTGTTGGCTACAATGGTTTTACACAGCTTTTTAACATAGACTTCCTGTTTTAAAACAATGTAATTTACTGCTTAAAAAGAAAAAACAAAACAAAAAAAAAAAACCCTGGCATTTAATGCTGGTAAAATTAGGCCTCACAACACCTGCCTCAAGAAATCTCCAGCCTTTTAGACCTCTCAACAGAGCACTGTGTATTTGTCATCCCATAATGACTATCAAGAAGCCAGCACCAGAACAGCTGCCAACTCATGAGAGAGCTTGAAGAGACACTCCATGGAGGCAGGCACAGGTGGCTCCACAACCCCTGCCTGTACCATCCAGCTGGAGAATCCTCACCTTGGCTGAGCCAAAGGCAATGTGCAGAGGAGGGGGAGGGACAATGGAGTGAGAAGGAAAGGAGCTGGAGTTTTTAAGAAATGCAGAAAATATGGAAAAAGGGGTAAGTGTGCAAGCAAAAGAATGGGTGAGTATTTCTTGCCCAGGGTCATCTCAAATAGAACATCATAGGCTACAGTGAGTGGTTTTTCCCAGTTTAGTTTCATTTAGTCACTTCTTACTCCACATTCCTTGTTCTGGTGAACATGTAAGGCATTTATTCCTACAAAACTGTTAATCCTAATCCATTCATTGTTTAGAGCAGCTATATTTAGTTTATGGTTTTTTGCCATAAATCAAACCTCTGAGGCTCTCACTTTTAAATGGTTTAATTATGGCAACTATTCCCACGTTGTAGGGCTTGTCCCCAACATGGTCAGAGTGCAGGAGCTGCAAAACCAGCTCAGGAGAGCAACGAGGGAAGGACATGAGCTGTCTCCCAGTATGGAAGCAGGATAACCAACATATCCTGGATTTGGACTGAGCTAATTAAAGCAAGGAACAGAGTTCATGAGTGAAGAAAGAGCTAGAGAAAATAGCTTGGGAAGCACTGAGTTAAGACCATACTCTATATTATTAAAGGCAGTCTAAGCAGGTTTCTGTATCTTCAGATGAAGAGAAGCCCAAGCTTTCACACAGAAGAGAGGTTTAAGCTGCGCTGCCGTTGTAAAGGTGGGAGGGATGTAAAGTTTAAGTTTCTACATCCCTGGGGGCTTAGAATTTCTCTGCTCATAATGGTTGCATTGGGAATCAACAGCATTGCCCATTTCTCAGGCAGTCTCTGTGTCCCATAGGATTGAGCTGGATGAAGCAGCATGGAAAAATAATATATGCTGTGTATGTAATGAGCTGCTTAACCATTTTTTCCAAGAATCCAAAAGCATGTGATCTTCATTTGAAAACTGCAGATGCCAAGTTTAGAGCTTTACATTCAAACTCAGTTTCAGAGTCTGTAATGGAAAAAAAAAAAAAGGAGAAAGATGCATTTACTTGGTAAAAAGACATAATATTTCCTTCATTTCATTGTTCTGAAATAAGTGTGTGGATTTTATTCAGCAGTTTATTTGTGCTGGTTTGAGAAGAACAAATGTCAGATTTTTAATGTTAAAGGTAATTTTACTGTGAAAGTCATTGAAAATATGGGTTGAAAAGTAATAGAATCTAACAATTGTAGCACAGTGATATGGTGTATTAATAATGGTTTCCTCATGGTAATACTGGGTACCTCATCCATAATTAGACAAGGACATTCAGATATACTTGATGCTTATAATAAACATACCAGAATGAAAACGAGAAGCACTGGAAAGATACTGTATCATTTGTAATACAAATTGTGTGAACACAGAGAGTGACAACTACCATTTTCCCTATATCACACTGAAAATGTAGATATTATCCTCAAGAGGTTGGTTTTTTTTTCCTCTCCATATATGCAAGGGGTCCCAGGACACACTGAGGCAAATTAAGACCCCTGTAAAGTATTCACACCTTCATGGGGCTATATGTTGATCTGGGGAGAATCAGGTCAGTAAGATGTTACTTGGTTTTAAAGACTGAAAGGTACTAATTTTATATGCCAGTTAATCCATCAGATCACAAGGAGACTGAGGAAATGCTTTTATCTTTAAAATGACAGGCATTAATAATGTTACTAGAATTTCCCTTATATATAACTTTAATACTTTCAGGACTTTTAAATGTCTGTACAATGTGAAAGCTTCTGAAATATAAAAGGTAATGTCCCTTTCAGAGTTACTAGCATTGCCAGCATGGGTGTGGGAAGTTGAAATATGTTCTCAGGAAAAAGAAAATGTTGGACAACAGAAAGGAAAGCCCTAACCACTTAAGGAGAGGTATATGATATAGAGGCACTCCGTGACAGCACTGTAGCTGGTTCTGTAAAGAGAAAGACCAGCTGTGGAGTGGGGTTGAAGCCACTCCTTTCCCACTCACAGGTATGACAAGACATGAGTTTTAAAACAACCATTGCTATAGATCTTGCAAACGCTTTGGAGAAATTGCAAGATGAGGTCCAGAGCAAGTAGTCTGGAAAGCCTAAGCCACAAGCTCCAAGTATGATCATGAAAAAAAATGCCTGGCCTGTTTGCTCAGAGCCTCTGTAGCTTTCCTCATCCTTCCTCAGATGAGTTTCTGGAAAACCAATGGCTGCTTTAAAAAACAGATAGATGAATAAAGGACACTTGGATTGCAGGTCATGTTTTAATAATCTCAGGTTAATGGGGTGTCAATCTCCCCTCTGCCGCAGGACAAAAAAAAAAATGTCAGAAAGGAGCCATTTCTTTTTATGTACAGTCTATTAAAGGAAGTTCCGCATTCTGTACTTCTGATACATATTTTCTTAGACCACATGAATTCATGACATGATAAACACAATCTGCATTTGTGCTTACTCAAGCCTCTAACAATTCTCTAGCAGGGTGCCAACATACATCTCAGCTGGATGAAGCTGGAGGAAGCATGCCATGATCTGAAATAAAATTAATCATTTCCTGAACTACTCCCAGAATGTTTTTCTCCCAATGTACCTGAGAATTAGCAGGAAAAGATGTACCTCATGGGCAGAACATAATGTAGCAATGAGTTACTTGGACATCCTTGCAGGTAATACTTACTGGCCATGTACTGAGCATTTAGCAGCCTGTCATTACTTTTTTGCTCTTTCTTTCCCAGGCTAATGGAGTTCCTGGGAGCAGTTCAGTAATGGAGCTCCACAGGAAGTTAGTGTCCCTGCTTTTTTGTCTTCTCACCTTACTTAATCATCTCTTTACTATAGGACCTATGCTAGCTATCTCATATTGGAGTTGAATCTCTGCCAAACTATGGCAGAGCTCAGAGGGTGGGGAAGAGAGATCACAGAAACAGCAAACCATGCAACTTTTTGGTTTTGCAGCGTGAATTAGTCGCTATCCCACACCTGCTTCTCTTTAAAAATCAATGAGGAGAAATATCCCAGTGAAATGATACAGGTGAACAACCAGGTCTGTGTACTGAAGTTCATGTAATCTGAACTTCTACTCTTTATGATACTTTTCATTACCATCACGTTAGTACAGCACACAGAGATTTTTATGGCAACAACAGCAATTCATTGCCTTTGTTAAAGGTATTTGAAAGTGTGCGTAGAACAGATCTGTAGAAAATCTACAGGGTATTCCATTTGGGTTTTATGAATGATTCAAGCTCACTGTAGACTGTACAGTCACAGCTTTCCATTTCTGCGGGAAATACTACAAGCTATTTTTTTTTTTTTTAATTAACTATAATGTGCAGATATGGAAACTGAAGGTTACCCATTCTCATTTTCAGCCACCTACTTTTTTTCCCTTTCACACACAGACATGCTTCATTGATCTGAATTCTACATTAATTTTCATCAGAAAATAGATTTGGTTGATCACAGAAAGTTGGTCACTCTGAAGTGAAAAGATTTTTGCTTTGTTTGGGATGAAGTTTTAACAGGTTTGGGCTTTCAGAGTTCACATTTCATAAGCTAACTGACTAACCTAAGTGAGGCAATATGAGCTGAGAAGCAATAATATACGCACAAACAGCTCTGTAAAATAAAGTTATTGTAATATGAATTACATTATTACCTCAGTAGCATGTTTACAAAGTTTCTTTCTTCACAGACATCGTCAATACAAAATAATTCCTTGCTTTCCTCTTAGTCTAATGCTGTGGAGTTTTCATTTTCTTCTCAGCAAACACCAAACCAGAACACTGGCAGTGTCTTTCATTACTGTCTGATCATTAACACAACCTGCAGGGTTTGCAGGATATGCACAAGGCACTAACTTATTTGTCCTGACCTACTAGAACCCCAAAACACTGCTTCTGCATCAACATGGAATACTGAGTGCCAGCCTCAGTGTTAAGCCCCAGATCAAGGTTGAATTTGCAAACATCCCACTTGTGGCTGGCAAAGAAGGAAAGGCTGCAAAGGTTATTTCTGCCTCAAAGGCAACAGCAGACCCAGGAACTTTCTTTCTGAAGCTGTTGCCTGGGGACTGCTGAACATGTGCATTGTGACTGCAGGAGTGAAGCTCAGATGTGTGGTATGCAAGAAACCGAGTTCTTACCAGGGGCTGCTAGGAGAATAATTTAGAAGAAAATCTTCCTTTTTCTTTTTTTTTTCTGCACATAACCAATTCAAATAGCTATATTCTTCAACTGCTGGGAAATCAAACACAGAGGCAGTTCCTGGACTGTATAAAACTGTCACTCAGAAGATGCAGGAGACTGGAAGGGAACTAGGAGGACCCTGTTAGTACACCCACAGGGAATCAAACTATGAAGCTGTTTCAGAGCTCAATAAGTGTTGCAGTGCAGCAAAGTAAGCTGCTTGCAAATCTGCAGTGGGTGGGGGTACAGCTCCCAGGAACAAATCTGGCTCCGATAGAAAGTGTTTAGAGCCTACATTTTGGAGGGCTGTATCAGGTCTCTCCACTTTCCATGCAAAAATGTTGGATTCTGTACATGCAGATAGCAGCATGTGTGGAACACAACTTTATGAGTACTGGACAGCCATCAGGAAATGGTGCCTTCACATATTATCAAAGGTTATAGTCCAGCAACAATAAAATACCCCACCAAAACTGATCCCTGAAGCTACTCCAGTATGTTGCTCCTCAGCTTGAAGTAGTTGTGTCCAGAAGCATAGAGTGTGGCAGCAGGAGAGCAGGAGGCCCTAACCTTGACTTTGGTTTTTTTAGACCTTCAGAAAGACAATAAGTAATTTTTGTAAGCTTTCCATGGGGCAGGCAGCACTGCCTTGAACAGAAAAGATCAACAAGACAAGGTTGAAGCTTCTGAAAGTCATAATAATTACCAAAAATAGATCTCCCTGTTGTTTTAGCTTTGGACTAAGAGGTAGATGTTGTCTTCCTTATCATTTTATGGGTGTCCTGATATCTGGCATGGGGAGACATAGGCAAAAACAAAGACAAAATCTTTGGGCTGTATACCTGGTATAGCTGGTGAATCACGTTTTCAGGGAGTTGCCTGGTGTCACTGCCATGCTGGTCAATGGCTGGCACTGCAGGGACTAGCATCTACCTTAAATCATTGCAGCTCATGACAGCAGTACTTGCACCTGAGATGGGAAGGAGGTCCTGTTCCACAACACCACAGATATATCTCTTTTTTATTTAATAAGTGATCCAGAAAATATATCTTATCACAGGTATATGGGGTTGGCCAACACACCAAAGGCTTGCAGTAGCCCACCTGGGGCTGGCACAATCTCCACAGAAAGGATTGCTTTGATCTCAACAGCTAGTCAGAAATGACCCTGTTGACCACATTGCTCTCTCATTTTGGGCACATGGAAGCAAAATTACTTGCAGAAGTGCTGCCTCCATCACCCCTCCCAGCATTCCCCTTATGGTTTGCTGCTTAGGCTAGAGGAGCAAATGGAGTGCTCAGAAGCAACAAGCATCTGCCAGCCTAACTGCTTTTACTACCTCAGACCAAAGGTAGGATTTTGCAATAAGCATCTCCTTTGTAAATTCAACTCTGAAATTCTTTCTGGGGACTTACTTGGTTATGTTTCAGACCAGCCTGCGGCCTTTCCTGAGAAACAGACATGAGAAAAGGTGTACAAGTGCTGAACCAGAACCTCAACTTTTTAAAAAAAAAAATCCTTCAAAGTTGTTTCCTTGGTGTTATTTGAACCAAACAGCATTGTGCTGAGACAAATGACAGATTGACTGGAACATGCCAATGAAACACACATGCACAGCTACAGCTTGTTAATGTTAAGAATTATGTCTTTCTGAATGAGGGTCCTTTACAGGTTAAAAACCTCTTTTGCACCTTTGTATGGCTCAGAAAGAAGTGTTTCCTTCTTTTGGCAAGAAATTAGATCTATTGTTTCATTAAACATCATAGAATGGTTTGGGTTGGAAGGGACATTAAAGTTCATCTCCTTTCCAACTTCCTGTCATGGGCAGGAACACCTTCTGCTACATGAGGCTGCTCAGAACACCATCCAACCTGGCCTTGAACACTTCCAAGGATGGGACATCCACAGCTTCTCTGGGCTACCTCTTCCAGTGCCTCAACACACTCACAATAAAGAATTTCTCCCTAATAGCTGGCATATATCTATCCTTTTTTAGCTTGAAGCCATTTCCCCTTATCACTCTTGTCAAAATTTCCTCTCCAGCTCTCTTGCAGCCCCTTTAGGCACTTGAGGATATTCCAAGGTCTCTCTGGAGCCTTCTCTTCTCCCAGCTGAACAACTTCTTCCCAGGAGAGGTACTCTGATAATGTTTAATTCTAGGGAACTACTAGATCATCATCATAATTTATTGAAGGTGGTAACAAATTCCTAATTATCAATAATTGGTTTCCAAAAAAAAACTTTTCTTTCCACTAGGTTTGTTTTTTACTTTTCCTTAGAGGCAGAGCTTAGTATTTACACATGGATCAAACAATTCTTATTTTGATTTGTTTGCTTTGGGTTTTTTTCTTTCAGATGGACTGGTAACTCATCATTTTTTGGCATTTTTTACAGCATTTGCTACACTTCTAAAATCTTCACTGGTCCTTTAAATCACTTGGAAGGGTGGGGGTTTTTGGGGTTTTTTGGGTTTTTTTTTGGCTAGTTGATTTTTTTTTTTTACTTTAAAGCTAAATAAAAATTTATTCTAAATCTAACATTTATCAATTAAGATCCATGCACAAAACCTCTTGTATATGCATCTAGAATTCTGTGCTTGGTATGAGCTACACAGGATGGTTTGGCTTTTTTGTTTTTCAACAGTTTGGAAACTGACTTTCAAAACTAATTGCCCGGCCAGTCATGAATACAATTATTTAGTTTCTATAGGTAATTGCCATATTTCAATATGGAGTTTCAGGGGTCACCTCTGCTTTGTTCAATATGACAGGGCAAAATCCAATTGATTTCCATGGCAGGAGTAAATTGCGAGCAAGTGGCCATTCAATTATCATAACTAGATAAATCTTAGTTTTTAAAAGTGAAGCTTCATTCATCTAAGCTCACTTTAATGGCATGCTTCCGAATTACAGACATCCAGTGCTTCCCTTGAGTTCTGTAAAACCACACCCTCATCTCAAACATCTTTGCCTCTTCTTATGAAATGTGTAAGCCAGTGTCCTGTTGTGCTGGACACAAGATGTGCAGACATCAGTAATGACACAAACGTTTTTTAAAATATATATGCTTTTTTATTATTCATGCTTTCCTTTTCCCCAAATCCACCCCATCTTATTTATAGCTGAATTTAAGTATGCATGTTCTCCACAAGCATAGCTCAATGTATTGCATCAGCCAATTTAAGTGTACAACTTATCTGAAATATATCCTAGATCAGCTTTACACATAAGATACTTGGGATGAAAAATCAAAATATTTTGGTTTATTTGTTCTCGTCTTTGAAAAGAGCAACGCAATGACCTTGAAAAGAGGATATTTAAGTTGAATTCTTGACTTTGTCAAAAGTTCCTTGTTGGGAATTCATTTCTCACCAACTCTGCTTCCTATCATCAAAAGGTTTTTCCTTTTTCCATTTCCTCTCCCATCCATTTAGATCCTTAACAGTTCCTTGGCCTCTTGCTGTTTCTGCAGATACTACAGATACTTCCAGATGCCAGTGTGATACAAGTAATAACCACAGATTTCATACAATTTTTGCTGTGGTAGCATGAGATGGACTAAGACTGATGGGTTTATACCAAGGTCACATGGGGCTTTGTGGTGATAAGGTGCTTAGAGAGAAAAAGTATAAAAGAAATAGTACTGCCTTATAAACATTTGTCATCAGCCAAAGCCTATAAACTCTGAGTACCTTTGTTTCTCTGCCTATACAGGGAAAAAAAAAGAAAGAAAAGGTCTCTATGCTCTAGAAGGACCAGCAGTAATTATCCTCTTATTTTCATGACACTCTTTGTTAATGAGCGTGATGTCCAAATAAAAAAACTAAACATCAAAAACAGAGTCAAATTTTTCCCATCTTATGAATTTCAGACTTCATAGTTGTAAGATCATAGTCCTTTCCTCTCTGAGCCTTAAATCTAGCACCAGATGCAGTAAGGCTTCTCAAAGCTCTTTGATTACTGAAAAATAAAAACCGGAAAAAAATTTGAATTAGAAAGTAAGGAAATACACTCAAGATATCAGGAAGCACTAAAGAAAAAGAAATGGGAGGCAGATTCATATCAATTTGTGTGATTTCATAAAAAGGTTTTATTTTCAAATTCCCCTCCAAAATGTTAGTCTGTATAAAGAATTGGAATAACAGTTATGCTATAAATGCAACAACTACTGTAAAATGTGATAAAAAATGATGGGTTAACAATCTATATGGAAAAATGGTGACAAGACAAAATAACAGTGATTTGATCTTTCATGTGAATATTCAGTTCGGTCTGTGATAAGAAATAACATTAATGATGAGATGATATAACTGTCAAAAAATCCTGGGAAAGAAGCTTAATGGGAGGGAAAATATTATTCAAAACCCAATGCTTTTAATCAGTAAATTATTAACAACATTGATAAAATTGGACAATTAATATGTAGAAGTGCCATAAAGGCATGTAGAGTCTCTAGCACACAACATGAGCTGTTGCTTAATAATAGAGAACCTGGTTTAGTCTAAAACTTTCATAAACAACATCTTTTTATATTGTCCTTTACATTCAGAAAATTATCCCATTTTTCACGTGAACTTTTCTTAGGGTGTTAATAACATAGTAGAGAGTTTTTGAAAAGGCTTTTCAGAGATAATCTTCTCAATTTTTAAGAAGTGACTGCACTTCTTATTTGATAGCAGCAATTTTATTTTTAACTGCCTGAAAGTTGTCCTTGAATATAATGAGGTATATTAAGGATGTAAATATTACATAGGCACATATCTATAAGGGAGTCTGTGGTGCACATGAAGGGTATGTGCAGGTTACTCAGGACTGCTTCTGCTGTTATGCACATTTATACTGAACTGGCAGCTGAGACACTGTCAGACATCTTTGTACATAAGTGATAATATACAGGTGATGCATTTTGAAGCAAGGCTGGTGCAAACAGCCTTTAAGATCCAGAAACACTAATTCAAGTGATGTCCTGGACTCACTCTGATGACAGTCCTCATGTCTTGTCACTACAGCTGCAAAGAGTTAGGGGTCCATTAGGCTGGAAAACCAAAAGCATCCAGCTGTGAGCCTTTGTATACCTCTGCTTTATGCACCTACTGTAAGGAGACTTCAGAAATTGTCCTAGGGCACTTACCTCAGGTAAGATTTTGTTTCCATTAGGTAGTGGTGAACATGTTCTCATATGTTACAAGAGGGATATTTACAGCACAAGAACCCCTGGTGGGAAAATCTATTCCAGAATAGGTCTGTGCAAGAGAGGACGTATTCCTGCCTGCAAAAGTATCTTGGTTTTCTTTTCCAGAAAATTCATAGTGTGCACAGGGGCTCCCCCAAAAACAAGGGTGCAAAGCAAAGTCACACCTTTCACTTCCTCTACAGAACTGGCCCCAGCAAAAAATATTAAATGTTTTTTTCCCATGACCCAGCAGGATGATGGAGTATATAGAATTAGCTACAAAAGAGTGTGGAGAGTTCCAGTGACAACTGATACAAAGAGCCACCTGAAATATCTCAAACAGATCTGAGATCTGATATTAGCCAGATACTGACAAAGATATTCTCTGCCTAGAAATCCTCCCAGAAATGCAGTCAGTAAGAACTGAATGGTCAATAAGAAAAAGCCAACACAGAAGTGACATCATTCTGTTCCCAGAGGTTTGATTCTCTTGAACTTGTTTTTCCTGTAGAAATGAAACCCAGCTAATAAAGTTCTGTAATAGTGTATTCAGATTCCTGTGGTAACAGAGGATGCTTCTTTTTTTTTTTTTTTGCATGACATTTTTTCAAAGTCAGCTTTATATGTATGATTCCTGCTTGCCAAATATCTGCCCCATTTGAAATCTATATCTAGCCTGAAACATTTTGTTTTGTCCTTTGGTTGACCGTCTGCGCCAGTGAAAGACATCCTTGTGAAGAAGTGCCCCTTTGCTCCTGTGGTTACCAATACTGTTCCACAGTTTCCAAGGGTGATGCTATTATATTGCTCCAGCCACTCTGTGCACCCTGTTGAGTAATTTATTGGCCAAGATCCTAACAGTGGAAAGGCCTGTCTTGAATCCTACTGAATTTTAAAAGGTAGGAATATTGCACTTCATAACAAGCAGCCATTAATGATAACCAACAATATAATTCTTATGGAATTATGCCTTGCATATGTATGAAATTCCAAAGCATAATAAAAAGCAAACGAAAGAAGTTAACCTCTTGTGTGCTGTGCTTCCTGGTACATAATTACAGTGTAGTGGAAAGAGCACGACCCTGTAGCTGTCCAACATTATAATTAGCATTCCCCATACTGAAGGTTATTGTCTGGAGGACAGTTTTGTCTCTCCTCTATTCTGACTTGTGCAAAATTATACCCTTAAATGTGAGTTCATGGCCCTTTCTCAAAGCCAGCCTTTTGTTTTCAGTGTAGCCCCAAAATCAATGGACTGGCAGGATGTGCAGCATACACCCACAGGGTCAGTTTGATGCTCATTCACTAGATACATACGGTGCATTGTAAGGATCTATATGAGATAACAATGATTTTCCACTTTTCAAATGTAGCCACATGAGATTATGGTATTCGGCAGAAAAACGGTGCCAACTCTTCATGTCATCCTATTAATGGTGAGTAGCAGAGTCTGTACATTTTTCTTGGATTACAGAACAAAAACCTGCTCAAAAATCCTCCTGTTTCTCTTCTCATGTATAAATGAAGCTGTGCATTGTACCTCATTAAAACAAATGGAGGCATCTCATTAACACTCACCAAGAAGTAGTTTTCATGTCAGATTTGTAAGTCTGTATAATTCTGACATGAAAAGTTTTACCAAAGGAAAGCTCAATTTAATTAAGGTGATACTGACAGGTTTTAGCAAAAGATTAGCAATCAGAAGTTCAGAATTTTCCCTAGACTGAGGACTGATGAAATATCATGATCCTTATCACAATCTGGTTTTTCAGTTGAAAATTTCTGGCATGGTTAATTAAGGGATTTGACTTTTTAAAATTGTTTTAACTGTTATCTTTCTTCTCTGCCAGGTGAATTCATGGGCCTGCAGAAGTACAGATGTAACTGTGGGTGAGTTTCCCTAACTTTAATTCCAAAATGAGAAGTCTTATTTTCAGAAGTGAAAGTTCATGCAAAGCCCCAGGCGAGCTCAAGCAAAGGAAATCATCTAGGAAAAACTCAGATAGATGCACTGTTTATAAAACAATTTTCTCATGGGACCCTGACTGGTGCACTGGTGATCAGCACTGTTACAAATTAGGCAATTTTTAAAGAAACTAAAAGGGATTTAGTAGCAAAAAATTTAATACTCCTGTTGAAAAATCTTTCATTAGATTTCTATGTAAAACAAAAGGTAATTTTTTCTTATAATTTTTATTTTTCCTGTGATGGTGGTGTAAGAAAACATAAAAAAATAGGTCTCTTTTACTCCATTTATTTTCAGATTCCCAGTTGGGTAGGAATACCATAGTCCAGATCTCTATAAAAGGGCTCTAAAACTGAGCCACAACTGCCTGACCTGAGACATGGCTGTTACGTGTGTTTCTGTACAACTTTATATTACACTTTCTCTTTCTGCCCAGAATAGAAAAAAACCCTATGCCCCATCAGTTTGAATATGGTGAATATCCAGCCATTCAATTTGTCTTGAATGAATTTTTGTCCTTAGAAGGCCAAAAAGGATGCGGTACCTGAAACTGAAGTCTACCATCAATTGTACCAGAGAATTACTGACAATTTACAGGATCACAGAAGGGTGATTGTGTTGGAAGAGGCCTCAAAGCTCACATAATTCCAACTCTGCTGCCAAGGTCAGGAGCACTTCCCACTAGACCAGGTTGTTCAGAGCCCCATCCAACCTGGGCTTGAGCACTTCCAGGGATGGGGCATCCACAGCTTCTCTGGGCAATCTGTGCCAGTGCCTCACCAACCTCACAGTGAAGAATTTCTTCCTAATAACCCTCCTTCTGTATGAATGCATTCCCCGTTGCCCAGTCACTCCATGACCTTCTCAAAAGACCCTCTTCAGCGCTCTTCCAGCCTCTTCTTTTTTTCACTGGAACTGGAAGCTGCTCTAAGTTCTCCCCAGAGCTTTTCCTCCAGGCTGAACAAGCCTAACTCTCTCAGCCTTTCCTCATAGCAAAGGTGCTCCAGCCCTCTGAGCACGTTCATGGCCCCCTCTGGACTCCCCCCAGCAGAAGCACCTTTAGGATCCTCCGTCTGTGCAAGCTCCGATGAGCACAATCATGCTCCAAAGGATGCTGAGGTGGTGCTCACCATGCCAATGTTATCCGGAGTCAGAGCTTTAGACCATGCCAAACCCATGTAATGATTCTTTGTAACAGTGGCAGAGCTAATACAGCCCCACTTTTACGTGGGATACCCAAATGGATGTAGGCAGTGTGTCAAAGGTAAAAAGACAGAGTCTGATAACTGATGCTCTTCCCTTATTTGGTGCTGTTAGACACATTTCCCATCTTACTAAAAGCCAGAGCTGAGTGAAAAATTTGCATTAAATAATTAATACAATAAAATTTACCCTATTTCTAATTTGAAGCAAATAATGATATTTTTTGAGCAATTTTTTCTTCAAATTTATCACATGCATGCTGCACAGTTGTTTGGTTACTTCACAGCTGACCACAAATAACTCCACAAGCATATTAGATGATTAAGTTCTGAAAGTTCACGTGTACTGTTCAATTGTAGCTATTTTACTAGAAGTTTTAGCCTTATTTTCTGTGAAGGTTAGGGAACAAGGTGTACAACTATCAGTTATTTTCCTTCTTTATTTCTGAGATTGGTGCATTCTAATTTAGCTAACACCATGAGGTACAAGGAATTTATTTTTCCTAGTTTGTGTTTTAGTTTTTTGCTCTGAAGACTGGACCATTCAACAAGTTGTAAAATTTTGTTATTGAAATAAGCAATTTATTTTTAGTGTTGTTATAAATCTAATAGCTTTTTGCTGTTATCATAACACATGACTCGCACTGCACTGACATACAGACCTCATGACTGGCACTACAATAGAACTTGTACTATAAATTTATGTTAAAAATTTACCTGCTCAGCTAATTAAAAAAATTTTTACAATAAATTGACCTCCATAACAACACTTCAGTCTCCTCTTTATTTGGAATCCAAGATTTTTCTTTTAATTATTTCCTTATATTCTATCATTTGTACTTTTACATAGTTAGAGAAGTTAGTCATATGTTAATGACAAGGAAGTCAGTAGTGTGAGATTTTCATAATTTTATATTAAATACATAAACACCCCTAGTTCATGAGAATTTTTAGCTATTGTATAAAGGAGCTTTTAAGTCATATAGCTAACCCTTCCCAGATTTGCTTCTTTTATGCAGAGAAAAGAACTGATATTAAGTTTGTTTCCATTATTCAGTGCCAACTGAAACAACAAAAATATTGACCTGGTATTTAGCATCTGAAGCACTCCCAGCATTCCCAGTCCAGTGTAGAAGTTAAATGTCTATGCTTTTCCACTGTGCAACGCAGAGAATGTGGTGGGAACAGAATAGCAATGCAACTCAGCTGGAAAATATCTCAGATAGACAAAATATTTGTCGAACAGTTTTCTCATGTGAATACGCCTCTGGTTGGTATATGCCAGTCAGTAGTCCATGGCATTTGTTTTATCTTCTGTCTCAAGGATTTATTCTCAAGGAAAAACTGCTGTGTAAGGCGTCATAACTGTGGAGACAACAAAGCAATGTTAGTTTTAAAAAGAGCTCTATCTTTCATAAGGGTAACAGACAAAGAGTCAAGTTTTAATATTCTCAAGGGTCCTTTCTTCAGATAAGAATTTTATAACAAAGGAATGTTAAGGCAGGTTCCCTTTCTTCTTCTCTGTTAGACTCAGATTCGTTATTGCCAACAAGACATCATTTTGCATTTTTTAAAGATGCAGACATCAAGTATGATAGTGTTGAATTTCAAATTAATAACAACAACTATATTATTAGAAAACATGTTTTCCCTGGATGAGCTGATGTCTCAATAGAATCTTTATGCAGAAAAGAAAATAAGGCACATATAAGTGTTTATCAGCTTTGCAGCTTACAAAACCAATGTTCTGAATAAAGACAGAAACATATCCACTGGGTGTTATCTGATCAAAAACATTCCACATGTATAAATCAAAGCTAGGAGGAAAAAGAGCCATAAAAAGATGAGATAGATGAGAAAGCAGCCACATTAGGAAAGCTTCTCTTATTTAAACAGTCAGGCTATAAAAAAAGACAAAATGAGAGCTAAGTGAATACCCCTTCAGGGTTCATGTTCTCACAAATGGGTCTCTGAATCAGATGAAGATACATAATGATTCTGTTTTCCAGCATGATGTGGACACTCGCCTCTACACAGAGCATATTTGAAGGTATGTGTGAACAAAAAAGAGAGCTAAGCCTAAAAAGGCATGCAGTCAGCAATTAAATGCAATTAATATTACAATTACTACTGCAAAATTAAATAATATTAACATTCTGAAGAGAAAGAGTGCTGTACACTAATGCATAGTACCTGTGCCATCCTAATCTACTGCTAACCTACACTCAGTAAAAAAACAGTACCTCTGTGTTACTCATCTCCTGGGTGTGTCAGTAACACAGCACAAGACAGAGGGTGTCTCCCATGCTGACAAAATTCCCATGGAAAGGCTGCTCAGTTAATGGCACTTTCCTCTCCAAGATGACCGTTCTGGTGAGTCTTTCAGCTCTTATTTATAAGCTATTTTTGTCTCTGACCATAAAGGTTCAATAAATAGCTCTATCACTACTGAAACTGAAGAGGTGGGCTCATTTATGTATCCCCTTTGGCTTACTTTCATGCCTAAGGTGTAAATTCCTCATGAAAATTTTCTGGGGGGCAGAAAATTTTCTGGGGGGCAGACACATATCCCTCTCCCATCTATATTCTTGGATTTCTGGAAGATATCAGATTATGCCATCATCACCAACCTGGCAGCATATCTATCTGGCTTGTTAACTCTTTCCACAAAATATGCATACATTTGACAGGCTTTTTTTTTAACATATTAATTTCTTGAGCTTTACATTTCAAAGTTTTATATCCAACCATTCTTTTAATAATTTACAAACAAAAATTGCTATTAGTTTGTAATAATACAGAGCTACACTTACTACATGACTTTTTTAAATTCAGTGCACTTAAAAAAAAAAACCCAAACTATTGTGTAAAATACAAAACAGCATTAGTGATGGAAACACTGGGTCAGTTTCAACATTTGACTTGTCACAATGATTTGTCAGGAGCTGTTTCTAAGTTAAAAAACCAACAAACAAAAACCACCAAACAAACAAACAAAAAAAAATTGCTGAAAAGATGAAGAGGGAAAATCAATACTTGTGAGAGAGGAAATCAGTCCTGAGTAACTACTGTTTAATTCTAAATCTTTAATTTGTACAATATCATTTTCCTATATGCTTTAAAAGAATGATAATCAGTAATCTCTTTATGTACTTAGAGGAGCAGAAATCTCATTGATACAACTGCATTAAATGCACTGGGAAGAATATTATGCTTAGATTGGCCACAATCCTGAATGTATCCATGGTCTTAAATGCAATAGAAATTACCCTCTTCCTTGGAAAAGCATGAATCATAGAACCATAGGATCATTCAGGTTGGAAAAGATCTTTAAGATCACCGAGTCCAACTCTTAACCCAGCAATGTCAAGATTACGAAGCAAGGGCCTCAAGTGGCACAACACCTTCAAAATCCTTCCAGGGATGGTGTCTCCACTACTTCCTTGACACACTGAGAGAGCTGTTTTGACAGAAGTTGGTGATTTGGATGGGCTGCAAGGGGCCACAGCTCTGTGCCAAAGCTTAAAGTGAACTCAAACATGTTGTCATGTGCTTGGCAAATGGGATTTATTATGATACTCATTACCAGCTTGCTTAAAACAATTCAGTGGGAAGCAGGACAAGACATCAGAGCCAGGCACTCCTTTTCAGACAGAGTTTAAGCAGCTTTACAAGGAAGGCAGAGCTGCTTGTAATCAAGTGTTAGCAGTCTACAGTGGAGTTGTACGCACAAAACTGCTTGTGACAAACTCCTTAGCAAAGTCATAGAACCATAGAACAATTTAGAGTGGAAAAGACCTGTAATATCTTCAAGTCTAAACATTAACCCAGCACTTTCAAGCCCACCACTGAATCGTGTCCATAGGCACTACAATTACACATCATTATGAAGACTTTCTGGGGATGGCGCTTCCACCATTGCCTTGGGCAGCCTGTGCCAAGGGCTTCCCCACTGTTTTGGTGAGGAAATTTTTCCTGATATCCAAACTGAACCTCCCTTGGCTCAACTTGAGATTGTTTCCTCTAGATGTTTCACTTGTCACTTGGGAGCAAAGACCAACTCCCACCCAGCTACAGCCTCCTTTCAGGTGGTTGTATAGAGAGTGAGAAGGTTTCTCTGAGCTTCTTTTTCTCCAGGCTGAACACATGTAGCTCCCTCAGCTGCTTCTCATCAGGCTTATCCTCCAGACCCTCTCCCAGCTCTGTTGCTCTTCTGTGGACTTACTCAAGCATGTCAATATCTTTCTTGGCATGAGGGGCCCAACACTGAAACCAGAATTCATTCTGATGGCCTCAACATCTTGCCCTGAAAATCACGGAGAATGGTTTGAATGCACACTGTGCAAGCCAAGATGTGTCCAAAAATCTCTCAACTGGTAGCCTTCTCTTCACAATGTAAAAGCCATTTTGAAGCACACTAACTTGTGTTATAAGTTAGTATATGTGAATGACAATAAATATCACAGGCAGTCTAATTCAGAGTGAAAGAGTGTGGACACCTTCTCAGAGTGAAAGAGTGTGGACACCACCAAATAGGAGCAGGACATCAAAGGTGACCTCTAAGTCCATGAGTCTGTCTTCATTTTGCATCCACCTGTGTAGATAGACACTAGATGATGGCAAGATAGTCAACCAAATCACAATTTTCAGTCTATATCCTAAACTGCATAGGTGTCTCCTAATGTACTAACTTAATGCTCTGCCTCTTCTAGCTCCCTGTTTTCAAGACATCTAATTTAGGAGTGAGAAGATGAGTGTGGAATTATTCTGAAGTTTTCGCTGTATGATAGGGATGACACAGGCAGTCTGTAACTCTTACTTATTTTCAGTGGTTTGGGTTTTTTTTAATAAAAACTTCATAGAATTTGCACATCTCAGAACATATTTGTTTTGCATATCACAGACAGTTGGCAGTGTAAGTGCAGTTAGTTATATTTATTAGATTGGATTATTTTATTTCATTAGTATAGTATACTTACGACACTCCAGACCAGTTATGATTTTTGCTCCTTATGAAAAGCAGGGAAGAGAAAGGCATCATAAGAAGAAAAAAGAGAGCAAAATTGAACAATTGTTACAGGGGTCAACATTCAGTCTGTGACATGACAAGGGAAGGAGGCACCAGTTCTGGACTTTTATACTTCTTCACAAACTATTTTGCTTTGCCTGCAGCCCATGAAACTGCAAGTCACCAACCTGTGATCCTTTGCCCGAGAACCCCAAGGGCTGGGGGGCTGCTATTTTTTCCAGAGTTTAACTCAGTTCCTCCTTCATCTTGCTCCCATCTGAAACAAAGAGGGAGTTTCTTTCTTAATAACACTTAAAAGATTATGTTTTCTAAATTTAACTCTTACTTGTCTTTGTTCTCTAATACAATGTAAAGCATGGGTATTTTGACACTTAAAAATGATCTGTAGAGGACTACATCATCTGAAGTTACCATCAAGCTAATGATCCTTGAGCCTCTGCAGTGTAAGACCTAGTTTTCAACTGTTTATGACCCTGCCAAATACATTTGGATTCATCTTTTCTCTGTGAAGTGAGTTCCATTTTATTTTCCTTGCCAGGGACATGAAATGAGTTGTCTCTTTGCATCTGGAAATCTTAATCAGTCCAGTCACCTTTCATAAAAGAACAAAGAAAACTGTTTTAACAAATGAGAAATATGAAGGAAGTATTATAACTGGCATCCCTTGGCTCACAGAAGCAGCTATTACCTCCTCCTGCAGGTCCTCCCACAGCTGTAACCCCTGCCAACTCTTGTCTAACTTGGCTTGTAGTCAGTGCTGTGATACTCAAATGCTTTGAATCAGTGTTGATGACTGAGATAAGGCAAACAACATGAAATGCTGGATATTAAAGATAGAAGTTCTTTTGGTATGTACTTGCCAAATATTGCTGATGCACCTGTTTTATGTTCAGAGTGGGAAGACAGTCAAAAAGGAAGTGGCTAGCTTTGAAAGAGAAGCAGTGCTTTCAATTTCTGAAAATAGCCCAGATATAGAACTGGGTAATAAGAATATATTACTGAATAAACGTGTGTTTGAAATGCATTGGGCATTTTTCCCCTGTCATACACAAATAGTATATACAATGTTTTCAGCTAATAAATTCATTTTCATGAGCCTGGAGTGCTTCTTATCTATATCTACCGCTGGCAGACCCAAGATGCTGCTTGGTGACAGTCAGCAAAGGTTTAATAAAAAGCCTGTGGTGAAATCCATTGTATGAACTGCCCTTTTCCTCCTGATTTTCACTGCAGTTCTCACATGGATATAATGGAGAAGACTGAAGATGCTGTTGAACACAAGCTAACATTCTCTGGCATACAGATTTTTTAGGCAATATATTAATTTTCTCAATACTTGACAGGAGCACTGGCAGAAACTGCACTGCAGGTGGGAAAATTATAGCAGGTCAGAATCTTATAGGTGCATTAGACAGTAGAGGAAACACTGGTCACTGGTAAAAGAAACTTCCACTAGAACATGAAAGTCTGCAATATCCTAGGATGTTAGGGATGAGGAAGAAAGCAGTCAGCAAGTGACAATCTGCTCTTCTTTGCTGGCCAAATCCAGTTAGATGGTACACACAAGTGTCTTATAATGAAGTGAACAAAGATTTTCCACACCTACTAGGTGGTAAGCCTGGAGCTATGAAAAAAAAAAAAAAGATCTCTCAGAAACCACAGAACACTTGTTAGTATTTTAAAAGATTGTACAAGCCAGGAGAAAAGGTTTTTATGTTGGCTAGTTGAAAGAGAAAATAGAACTTATTAAGAAGTATGGTGTGATGAGTTTTTTACCATTTTTTTTTCTTTTCAGTTTGACCATGAGTCCCTCTGAGCAAAGCAGAATCCCTGTGATTCTGGTTACAGGGGTAAAAAAGAGCATGAAATCTGTGGAACTTGTACTAGAAAAGGACTCCTGATTCATTCCCACACACATGTACCTCTACTCCAGTCCATAATGGAATCACAGCGTTTTATCTGTAGGTAAACACAGAGGTATTTACATAAGGTAAATGTCATGATTCCTCTGCCTTACAAAGCAAAAAGAGTTACAAAGACTGATTACTCTGGTGGGCAGACTGCCTGGTGCTGAGATTTCAAGTCTGCTAAGCAAATGAGTTCCTGAGCCTCTACACAGCACATGGGAACCAGTTAGGAAAGGATTAAGAAGGAAAAAGGACAAATCCCTAGAGACAGCACTTGAATCATTAGAACTGTTGATCAAGCATACCACTCATAGGGTAATGTCAGCACCATGGGACCAGCAGAAGGAAAGCAATGCTGGTGGTACTGCTCCTTTTCCACAGTAGCTATTAAGCTGTGTTGAGAAGTAGGTCCAGAGAAGATTAACATGTCAAAATTTTGAGTCTTTTGTAAGACCTTATCTTTCCCTCTGAGTTAAAATCTTACACAATTTGATATGATTTGATAGTATCCCAGATTTGAAGAATTCAAATATAACTTAAAAACCTCACCTCTTAATTCTATTGTTTCTTGTAGCACTGCTAAGGCGTGAGATCAAATGCAAGCTGGGTATTAGGGGATGGTATTTGGTAAGGATCAGCAGGCAGCATCTCATTTTGGAAACATAAGGAAATCTCATAGAGAGAGAGATTGATGATCCCTATAGATCAACCCCTTGATATCAACAAGGCAAGACTGACCCACATTATCTAAGAATCCAACTCCAAATTCCTCAGAAGTCCAATGACACTGAGTATCTGGGGTCTGGAATGCTTAGATTTTAAGTCAAATTCACCTTTTCCCTGTAGATTTCTAACTGTAACTTGAATTTCATCTGCGTTACTACCTCAGTCCCTCATACATGTTTTTTTAAGACAATCATTTGAAAAAGAAAAAGCTATTTTTATAGAAATCTGAAACATTAGAAAGATGTTCAGAGAAGTGATTGTTGTAGCTAAAATAGAACCAAAGTAAAATCAAATATTCTCTCACTTAACAAGCACACGGATAAAAAAGTCACTTGCAAAGGTTTTTAACATAAAAGACTACAAAAGCCTAAAAAACTTGTCACTTTTGAGAAACACAGTCTCCTCTGAGCCTTGAGTGACTTCTCCTCTGAGCCCTGAGAGACTACTGAGCACTGTATATTTTACCAACAGATATGGCTAGCATAGCACGTTATCAGGATTAGCTGCCTTTCTTTATAAGGATCCACATTATAGCCCACATGGATTATGGCTATGATCTTTCTCTTCCTCTGCCAATGACTTTATTTTCCAGCAAGCTGAATTATTCATTGTCTACAATCTGAGTTTGCACAAGTCCTTTCAAAGAAATAAAAAAAGGGATCTAGTGAGAATAGTACAGGGAGAATGAGGGACAATATTTAGTCCATGAGACATGCTGGGAGGCACTTGCAGATTCTTGGATTTTGCTTTGGTAAACAATCCCTGCTACTGTACAGCAGAATAATCTTTAATAATGATGATAGCTACCTAATAGCCACACTGAGTACTATGAAAGAAAAAGTGGAATAGAAAAAGCCGAGCAAGTTGAATGTTCTCAGTATCTGTGAGTGGTGGTTTGCATCAAGGTATTACTCCAGAAGACCCCCTCCACACTGCTTGTTATTTCAACTGGGAAGATTTCTTTTACAATTATGCTCCATTGATGAAGCTAGCAGGGTCAGAGGAGGTAGCATGAGAGATGAGAAACAAGCATATGTGACAATCTCCAGGAAACGATTTACATGCACAAAGCAAAACGTTTCCAAAACTAAGAGCCGAGCAAGCTTGACAAACAAGTATGTGAGCACAGAAAGCTGGGCTGCCTCAAACAGACAGGCACCCATCAAACCAGAATAGGGACTTCTGCGCTGGTAAAGGTCAGAATTTGGGCTGTTATGAACACTGGTGGAGGGGAGAACATGGGATACTATTTTTCAAGTTGAGACCACATCCTGTTGCAAATTTTGGTCCATTTTCATGCAGGGAGGCGTTAATAGCTGTAGAATGCACTGGTCTTAAGCAGTGCATGACAGTGGTGCATTTAACTGCTTCCAACCCTGACACACTCACAGCCTCCAGAGCAATCTGCAATGCCATGTCCACTTTTCCTGAGCAGGAGTAGTGTCCAAAAAGGATTGAAAATTTTAAATGAAAAAAAAACTGCTTTCAAACAGTCCAAACTCATAAATTATTTTCATGTAAAAGGGCAGTAAGAGAAGGTGTTCACCTGTCAGTCTGCTCTATTGAAGACAAGAACCTATCTCTGCTCTTCCATGCACTGACTTTAAAAAAAAAAATTACATGTAAAAAAAAAAAAAAGACACCAACAAAAAACACAACATCTTTGCTACAGAGACATTTTTAACAAGTATTCCAGAAAGAGCACCAGCTATCAAAAAGGCTGCCAGGACCAGAAGGAGCCATCAATCGAACAAGTTTACATTTCAAAGTTTTTTGAGAACAGTGAAAATGTCTTTACCCTTCTTGATGGGAAAACTGCAGTGCTATAGGGAAGTAGCTATTTGCTGCTTCTTACTGAAACACATTTATTTGAAACAGACCTTTAACCCTAGGAATAGTGTTAGAGTATTAGACACACACACACACATATATATATATGTATGTATATATATTAAGTAGCACTCTTGACAGTTCTGCTCAGAGCTGCTTTGAGACTGTGGGCTCAGTCTGTTCTCTTTTCCCTTCATATATGCCATTGTTCAGCTCCAGGGCTTCTCTGAGATAACAGAGATTAACTGGTTAATTTTTTTAAACCCTTTCCTGACAGTATTTACAAGATGGCAGAACACGTCTGTCTAATTCTGACATTTATCAGATAATTCACTCAAGTTTCCTCATGTGACACAGCTTCATTCTCTTTAAAAGAACCTGCTGCAAACAAAAGGCCACACTATATTGTACAGTATCATTGCTCCCAGATGTTTCAAAATTAAACTGCTAACCCTTCCTGTGAAACCTGGAAGAGAACAAAAAAAGTGGAGTGATTCTTAACAAACTGCACTTTCTGTATCTGTGCTACTTATTTCTTTGTGCTTGATTTTTTCTGAGTCATTTGAAAATGATTAGGCAGCTCAAATAATTGTTTCCTGGGTATATTAGCAGCACTATAATTGTCATGTTTAAAGCTAAAGTTGGTAAAGACTGCAGTCTACTCCGGAATATTCAAACTTCCTATACACAACAGCTCACAGATAAATGTTTTGAAACTTTTATTACTAGTTTCCCTAGTAGTTATTTTCTTTGTTTCTTTGTCAGGACCCCAGATGGATTCAGTCTGACGCTGTTCTTCATTGCATAATGGCACTGTCTGAGGTTTGGATGGAAAGGTTGTTGTCTTGCCTCTGGCCAGCTTTTTGCAGTCATTCCCATACAATGGCTATTACATACTGTGTTCTGGGTGGGAAGGGTGCATGACAGGCTTTTACTCTTCTCTACGTGCAGAAAAGAACAGATACCATATACAATGACATATCATTTGTATGAGCCTCAGACTGACTTATTGAAATAAATTATACTTGGTGCAATTCATTGTGTATGGAGGTGGGGGGGGGGGGGAAACAGTTACCAGTTACCATGCCAACACTCGTTGTAAATACCATTGGTCCTCAATGAACTCCTTTTGACCCACTGGTCTGAGGTTGCTGCTGTGTGATGCACATAATTCTCTCAACACTGGTCCATTACTTCTGCTCAGGATTGGGGGTCAAGCCTGTAGTGTAAACTCAAAGGGAATTAGCAGCCCTATCAATAACCAGCTGCAGGACTGCAGTCCAAATGATAGATCATAAAATTTCAAGGAAAGATGAATAAAACGTGAAGGAATATGCATGTATATTCTATAGTTTGAGCAGCTGCTGTGGACTATCAACATCATCAGGAGATCTCAGTGCATTAGCATAAATTCAAATGACAAATGCACAGTGCTATTCAGAGACTCATTAATTTGCAATGGGTGCAGTGCTCATGACATATTAGTGAAAAATTCAAATGTCTTTGTAGCATTGTGAGTTTAGTTGCGGGACCTAAGTTGCTAAAATGAAAATGTGTGCAATTTTTTTAGCTGTTTATTAAATTATGAAGTGTGATGACTATATGTGCGTGTCTTTTTAAGCATACGAAGTCCAGTGTGCTCCAGCACCAAATTGCATGGTTTGTGTTGAAATCTCTCTGTCAGACAAATTCTGAGCTGGAGCTGAAATACTGGCTAGGTGCTGGCTGCTGCAGCATGCAGGCTGAGATCTCCCCCTTCTGGGTGAATGGCATTGCCACTGAGAAAAAAGAAAATTCAGTTCTCTCAGGGCTTCTTCTTTGTTATTCCCCTGCCTTGTCTGCCACATTAGCCACTGGTTGTGTTTTATGATGTTTAGAAGAGACATGACAGCAGAAACAAAATAATGTTATATTATTGTGTGTGAGCATGATGGCTTCCTCTGTCATTCCTTGTGCACAACCATAGCCTTTACGTGCAGTATAACTTAGACATGAAGTATATAAAAACTCTTAATTGGGAATAACACATCTTAAGCTATGGCTTTGTTTGTCAGTAAAAAATGGAGAAAGAAAACGTTTAGATTTTTATATGGGGAGCAACCTGTCCATAGCACTCTTTCACAACATTGAGATCAAGTTAGTAATTACATCAAGCATCTGATGACTGAAATACACCCCAGTGGTGTTTATCCTCAGTGTCTTGACTCTGCAGTGCATGTGTAGCTGACACAACTGCTATATCTTTCCAACCTCAATGAACACTGTGAACTCTACTGCATATTTTTGCTTCCTCTTGGACCTCTAACTATATCTTTTTCTGGCCCTGAGTGTACATGTTTTTCTGTCCACCTGGCTGTCACATCTAGTGTGGGTTTCTTTTACCAGAAAAAGATATACTTTAAGTTAATTGCTAGTACTTTTTCTGAGGAATAAAAAACCTAGTTTTAAAGTGCAGGAGCCACAATAACTAACTAGTAAAAAATAGCTGATATTTTCAAAAACACTAGGGTTTAGCTCAAAAACCTCTGAAAAAATTTGAAGCAATCTGATTTTTGGAGATAGCTGCCAATTGAATGTCTAAACCCATCAGCTGCTCTTGAACATCTAAATATCTCTGTAAAACAAAATAACATTTTACATATACAGCAGTCATTAGGTAGCACAATATAGAAGCCTTAATAAGGTTTGCAACATCTCCCAGCATATTTCACCCCTCTCTAATAAAAGGAAAGCCATTTGTCACTCTTACTTCTCATCTGTGCTATGCCACTTCTCATGTAGGCTATGGTATGTCACAGCTCAAAAAACAAACAAACAAAAAAAAAAAAAAAGAGCAAATAAAAGCCATAAAATAAGAGAATTTCATGTCTTTCCCATCCCTGTGAGGAGGATCACATTCCTCTGGGCCTCTTGATGTTTTGATAATCATGATGCTTGCCAGGTGACCTGAGCTGCCAGTGAACTATAACAGCATATGAAAAGTGCTTTGCCCTATCCACATAAGGAAGAAAAGAGTCAGCGCATCACCAAATTAAGACAACAAATCACTATAAACTGGCCTAAAAGCCAGTTGGTTCCCAAATCCCACAAATGGATTAGGATGCTTGTCTGACCTCAGCTTCCCACCCCCTCCAAAGGTTTTCCAGGTAGATATCCAGGGTGAGATCCTAAGAACTGCAGGAGCCTCTCAATGGAGTCAGTTGAACTTCATACCCTAACATCTCCATTAATTTTGCCCAAACCTGACCTGAATGCCCACAGCTTGGATCTGAGCTTTTGGAAGCACAAGAAAGGATTTTGAGAATGAGAGGACAAAGAAAAAGTCAAGGTGTGATGCCAGCAAAGGATGTGTCTGGGTGTGCAGATGTCAGGATCCATTTGGAGCCAGAGGTTTCAGCAATGGGAAATGCTAAAAATCTGGAACAACACCCAAGACTGGACCTGCAGTTATTTTAGACACAGAAGAGCAAACACTTAGCCCTGCACAGAGCTTGCTCTGGGGGATTGATAAGAGGAAAGGGCCAAGAACAAGAACCTGTGTCTTCTTGGCCCCTTAGGTTGGGAGAGCACAGCAGCCACCCCCCAACTTTCCTTTCCCCTTTGCACCTGAAATTCCCATTTTAAGCAACAGAGCAGAGCCTTAACACATGCCTACCAAACATACCATGTACAGAGTCACTGCCTCAACCAGAGCTGATGTGACAGCTAAAGGTCCCTATCTAACAAAGAAATACTTCAGTGGCTGTCAGATGCCTCTGTCTCTCAGTCATTTCTTTCTCCTCTGCCCAGGATAAGACCAGAGGCAACTGTGTGGTGCCATGGATGATTGCCTGATCTGATTGTTGGTGCCAGGGGGACACTGAAGTTTAAATGATGGCCATTTAAAGGATCAAAGGACCCTGGAAATTAATTAGTCACCTTTCTCCTCTCATGACCCACAACCAAAGTGCTGAGGGTTGAGTCCATCAGCTAAATCACACTTACCCTGAATTCTGTGGAGACATGAAATTTTATTTTGTAACTCCCAAAAGCCCAGTGAAAGGAAACAGGGTACGGGTGGTATTTCTTATGAGAAATAACTTTCCTTCATTAGCAGGTAGCATTAGACAATAGGCCTTGGTTTGAAATATGACAGCTGCTCTCTACAATCAGTTGCACAGTTTTACAAGTGCACTTGATATTGAGGCATTGACAAGGAAAGCATTCTGTAGCTAAGCAAGAAGACAGCCAGAAGAAAAGCTTCATTGCAAGAAATTGATTTCCATACTGCAAAAGGTTTTCCATTTGTTTTAGAAAAGCCCCAATCTCTTTTTCACTTTGGGTTTTTGTGCTTCTCTTATACCACTCAAGAGGCAAGCTGCTCTGGACTGCATTTCCAGGAGGGACACTGATTTCAGGTACCTCACAGATGGTCAGGTGACTGTCTGGGTAGAAACAGGACTCCAACAAGGAAGTCCAGTCTTAAAATCTTATTATTATTAACTGTGGAAAAATCCTGACAGAGGGAGTTTGACAAGACAAATGAAATTTAGATTATGTCTACATGCTGGCAGAATCAATGAACTCCCTCCTCAAAAAAATCTGATCATTGGAAAAAACTCTGGTCTGAGTTTTCAAACCACTGAAAATCCAGTCAGTCTGTCAGCTTCAAAAGTAAAACTTGGTCCAAAAAAGTTAGGAAAAGGAAGGTGATAATATTCTAAGCTCATGACACTGTTTGTGTTAACATCTTTTTTTTTTTTAATGCAGAACATGTTTGTATTTCAATTGACAAAGTATTTACAATGAGAAGAGATATACTCACCACTAAGGGCAATTAATTCTGGGTTACAAAGCTTGTATTTCAGAACAGGCATGAATAATTCAGTGTTAGGTTGTTTAAGTGTGTTTTGTAAAATTGAGCTGCAGCTTTTGTTTTTCCTGAAAGCTTCTGAGAAAAAAAAAAAGGTTATTTTTGATTTTTTTTCTTTGTCTTTTCACCCCTAGGGAGATCAGCAGCCTTTTGATGTTTCACATTGACCTGCATTTCTTGCTTTTTTCCCAGTAAGTTGAAGAAAATACAGCTTTAAATTGGAGCATTAAGGAATAAGGAGTATGGCACTATACCTGTGTATCCTAAGCATATTGAATAGGTTGTGGTGCTTCAGACTGCTTTAATCATGACCAGCATTGCTGGATTGCGAGTTTTTATGATGCTGATGAGCAGAAGTACATCCACATGTGCACTTTTGGGTTTTCTGAGTGCAAGTCTAACCCAATGAATTTATGTAGCTGAATGGAGGGTGTATGGGTGGTGTCTCTCCATCTCTTCTTCAGGCGCACCACATGAAGCAACCTTCATATTGCTCCATGTTTAAACCTGAACAAAACCCTGTGTCATTGCTGGATGACTGCAAAATATTCCTTAAAGCTTTCTTTGGCACCCAGGTTGAAGAGACAGCAAAAAGGAGGAGCTTTTTTTTCTTGTCTTTGCACACTAGTGTCATTGCTCGTGTACAAATTATTTACAATATCTGTTAGTGTCTGGGTCATCAGGGCTGTGTCAGGGTAGAAACTTCATTATGACTCCATCAAGGTTTTCAGAACTTTCGTATTTGAAGTCACTTGTTGAGGAGTATTTCAAGCCAAGAAACAACAGAAAGCCGGGAACATTACAGCTGACAAGTGTAAACTGTCTCAAGTGAAGTAAGGCATAAGCTCAGATAATCAACATTCATAATGCAAACCTTGATGGCGTTGAGGGTTCTTGAGAGTCCCACTAAAAATGTTCTTACACAACAGGGCAGGCATGGCCAATCATATCAGTCTTGATGAGTATTGTATGCTGAAAGGCAAACCACCTCCAATGGGTAATATGGGAAACTGTTTTGCTCTTTTTTTTCATTATGTGCCTAAAATCTCATCAAGGGGTTAAATCTTATGGCACTTCTGTGGTAGCTGAGTTTAACCTTCTCAGTCTAGAATATCTAGCTGGATATAATCTCTGGATGTGTCCAGACCTCTGCAGTCAGAGAGGGAACAATGTATGGTGCAGCTTAAATGATGGGTTTTCACGCTTTTTGCCTAAATTCCTCTGTGCAAGTAAGCTATGGCATTTCTGAGAAGGAAGGGAGAGTATATTCTTTACCATGACTCATACCATGTCAAGCTCACCTAAATATTTTGCTGGAGGCTTCCATATAGACGTCTAGAACCCTTTAGGTTGGAAACAGTATCTAAGATCATCAAGTCCAACCATTAACCCACCACTGCCAGGTCCTTCACTAAACCATGTCCCTACGTGCCGCAAGGAATAATATATGCTTGCATGAGACCACAGCCCAGGAAGGTTACAGATAAATATGGAGCAGTGTTTTCAAAATAGTCTTTCATATTTCTATAAATTATTAAGAGATTATGGCAGTAGATTGGGCAAGCTCCACATCGGTTATCTGCCATGGGCAAAAAACAAGTTAGAAGACCAATACTGAATATTTAAAGTAAGTTGTATAGCTTATGCAAGTTGTCTGCAAGGTTAACGTGATTGAAGATTATTATTCAAAGGGAAAAAATTAATGTGTGCCCCAAACCAACGTTTCTCTTCAGAAAAAAAAGCACAAAAGGGCATTTTAATTGTTAGCCCAACAGTACTTCTTGTAAGGCTTGCTTATTGTTTTGCCTAGAGTGATAAGTCTTGAGCAAGCTCTTGGTTGCTGAAGTGTATGGCAGTGTAGAGCAGATTTGTTTTCTCATTAGTCCTCCATATTTCTCCTCATTTGTGCAGCCACATGAGAACTTCTGAGTGAAATGTCCAGACCGCCTGTCTCTTAGGATTGCTGGCTTAAGGAGGGATACACCAAGTGCTAGGAGAGTGTGGGAAGGAGACAAATTGAAAATCAGCCAGTGAGAAACAGAAAAAGACGTTTTTACTGCACTATGTTTACAACTTGTACTTTCTCAGATCCTAAAAATCCAGTGTTTAGCTTCCATGTCTGTAAGACATTATGTCTTACATATGACATTGCTATGCATGTCATGCACAGTTACTAATGTAATAGCTTCCTCAAGCAAATGTGTGCTGAAATTCAGGTTTAGAATTGCCTGTAAATTCCAGCAAAATTGAAGATTTAATAAAAGGCTCTGCAAATTACTAAACCTCAGTAGTGAATTTGCAACCTGCCTCTTTTTTACTGCTTTTATTTCTGTATGACAGTATTTTATAACTTTATAGCCTGAAGGTGCATTAAAGGCTTGTAATTTAAGAGTGAGCCATCATAAAAAGGAGGACGCATCTGTGTGTCTGTGTGTCCTGAGATCACTTGTCAAGTCTGGAAAGCTGATGTACGAAGCAGCCAGGGAATTGCAGCAGGGGCAGTTCAAAATATTCTGGGGTACTTGTTTTGGGGGATAAATAACATTTACAGGACTATCTCCTTTTCTCTTTCTTTTCCTAGCAAGAAATGGTGTTGGCTTTTTTTACTGGACCAAGGGTGGCTGTGAAAGTGTTGTGTGCCCATAGCACTCCAAATAACCCACTAGCCCTTTGGAGGTCACAGATCATCTGCATCCATCATCAGGCACACACCACCAGTTTCAATAGGTATACCTTCTTTCTCACACTTTTAGAATTACTTTTAATTTTAGAATAAGTCCAAGTCTTAATGAGTACAAAATGCATTTAAAAAACTGAATTTGCATCTGACACATTTTCCAAAAAGCAATTAATACATTATTTATTATGTATGTCTAAAAGCATTAAACAGGACTTCTGTCAAGCCGTTTTATTTTGTGACAGTTTGTTTTCATCTGTCTTACAGTAGCCTTCTCATCATCGTTTTGATAACTACATTGTTGCCTTTGTTTTTATTATGCCTTCTCATTATATATTTTCTGTTATTCTTTACCTGGTTTTTTGCTGTTAAGAAGCTCCTCTGTGATTTGCAGTCTGACAGCACTGTCAGAAAATTGTATATTTGGTTTGTTACTGTCTTGTTTAATAAATATGAACTCCTAGACAATTTGTAATACTGTAATTTCCAGCCTGTAAGACACACACAGTGCAAAAAGTCATGTGAGAAAGAAGGCTATATTTACAATACTTCTGATAATAAACCTGGTACAGAACTTACATCAGAGCCAATCTAAACATGAGAGCACTTAATAATTAAATCACAAAACATAATAGTGCAGAAATTATGAAATGTTTTTGATATTGACCATTTTTGCAGTCCTGCTGCGACCAGCTGAAATACTGGAAATACTGGTGGAAATAGTGTAATGTGTTAATAATTTTGGTCAAAAAAATTCTTAAAGGTACATATCAGGAAGGAAGAGTAACTTCAGTTTAATCCAATTAGTTATGTTTATTGGTTTTCTGTTAGTAATTAATGATAAATCTGACAGCAGAAGATGACAAGGGCAACTAGATTAAAATCTCTTCAGGCTTGGTCTAAATATTGTTTTGTAAAGATACAAAGGCATGAGCCCACAAGAGCTAAGTCAGAGGGATATTTTGGGTTGGAACTGTAAACACATCAGTTTGCACTGTAGCAGTTTCACAGATGCTTCTCATACACATGGATTGGCATTCCTCATTCCTGCTGATGCAGAAAATCTTAATAACTTGACAGAGGGATTCATCGTCACATCTTTGCTTTTGGACCTAAGGAAAGAGATTCAGACTGGTGTCACCAGGATAATGGTGGCAAAGAGCCCAGTAGATGTTTTTTTTCCAAAACAGTGCCCAGTCTTTCTGATCAAAAAGATGATGTACTTTCTTTCATGAGATGAATGATTATGCATGTTGCCTTTGCTCATCCAGTGTGATGGATACTTAACTCAAATAGTCTGGGACTCCTTAGCAAGGGCTGCAAGGCCTCTGCATGGCAGCCAGGTAGCCAAGATGCCCAGGAGATGTAGTTGAGCTCAAAATTTGAGAATCTCTGCTGTTTCCATAATGGAATGTGTGAGCTCCTTGTGTTGCTTTAGGAAGTCTGACCTGGAACAGAGACTGGACAGAGCTAAGAGAATAAAGTAGATATTTATTAAAAGACCTTAAAGGATGCACCTTGGGCAGTACAAGAGCCCAGCCAGGACTACATCCAAGATGGACCCAAATGGTCACAAAATGGACAACCAGTCTGAGGTTTCACACTTTTATAAGTTTTGGTCCATTTGCATATTGGGGTTTAACTGTCTAATTACAGCTTCAGATTTGAAATCCCATCCTTCTTGTTTTCTTTCTTTGGTCCTCCGTTGTTTATGCTTTTGGGCCTGAAACTTGTAACGGTCTCCATCTGGAAAAGGATTTGCTTTGTCTATCTACCCTGTGAAGAAAGCTGACTAACACTTAATATGAGACTCAGAACTACACACTTAGGCAGCACAGAATCTGAAAAACATGAAAGCTGAAACTCATGGCATGATTTCCCCCCTGAGAAGAACATAAGTGGACAGTTTTACCTTCAATCACAGATGAAAGAGACGACCAAATCAAACCCAAGTGAGTGAGGTCAGAAGGAGCAATGTTTAGTTTTTAAAATAAGTTCTAGTCATGGATAACTTTTATCTGCCTTCTCATCCCATTCTTTTTGTTTGTCATCCTCAAGTCTGCACAAAGACTGTAAAACTGTATTTCATGCTCTGACACCAGCTACTTGCTTTAGACAGTACTTGATAAACAGATGCAGAAGGGGATGAGGATAAAAGCTATAAAAAGTTTATCTTTTAATTTCTTAAAGGAGGCAATGCCTAGGACTGCCAGGTTTTCTCAAAAAGATTTCTACTCAGTACTTCACCAAGCCTAGTTAAGTCATTTAGGCATCTTAAATTGCATGTAGACTGCCTATTAATATTTATTTCTTTTCCTTTTTTTTTCATTTCATTTATTTAAACTGAGGTGATTTGCTTCAGAGAGAGGAGCAGACAGCAGAGAGATACAAAGCTTCCTGAGTCTCTGTTACATAATAGAGTGCATAAATATTTGAAACTGCAAAATTGTGTAAAGGGATGTAATTATACAAATACATTAAACATCTCTTAAAATCATCTGAAATTATATTATATTAGCCACACAATTAAAGGTAAAAAAGAATCATCCTTTTGATGATTTTGTTTGAGTACCCATGGTCTATTCTATTTGCAAAAAAACCCCATGCTTCTCAAAAAGAGAAAATTGAAAAAGATCATGGTATAAGTCTTAATCCAGGTAGTAGTGCTGGACTTCTAGTTGTCTCATGAGATATAACCCAGGGACATTTGACATTCGTCCTCTAACCTTACCCCAGCTTTCACACAGTTGTCTGTTTCCCTTGAGCCAGACAGATCTAAGCTGTCAATTACTAGATAATGTAAGTTTACTTAGATGTCATGTAATGCTGTTATCCATGTGGAAATACATCAAATGTCCTAGTTTGTTCTAAAGGCTGCTGCACTCAGTAAAAATCTTCTCCCATGGGAAGCCTGACCTTGACAAATGCCTGAGGATTAGACATAGTCAGCCATCTCTTTGTGATGCAAAATGACATAATCTTTGGCTTTTTCAAGTAGTATTACACTTCTATTTTCTCCAAGAACCAAACTCCAGGTTTGCAGTTTAGATTGTATAAATTTGTTGTTGAATAAAGAGGTCTTGCTAAATCCCAGGAGCTGCAGAAATGCAATAGCTGAAACACTTACTTAAATTTTTTTAAAAATTGAAGAATTTCTAAAATCCAATGGTTTCTTTCAATATTTGTCATAATTTGTACCATATTGCTGCATCACTAGCTTAGACCTTCCACTCCAAAGTCATCCAGACTACACATTGAAAGCACCAAATACAGGTTGATAGTCCATTGTAATAGGTGACAACTTCATATTTTTTAACCTGGAGTAAGGCATCCTTAAATTAAAATATTAAAATATATTGTAAATAGGTCCAAAAATACATTAAAATGCTTCTCTTTCCTAAAACCCAACATCCAAACCATATGGAAAAAATTGCCTCTAGGTATTGGAAGTTGTTGCCTTTATCACACTGTGTATCTAAATTCCCAAGGATGATTGATTTAACGAGGTTTGCACATTAAAAATCCTTTTCTTTGTTACAATAGAGGAAATCATAAGAAAGATTAATGCCCTCTGCGTGGTGCCATGGAATTAAAATGTCTTTCAAATGTCTTCACTCCAGGAACACTTTGCTATGCAGGCCTGTACTTAGCAAAGATTTTCTCAGTGTAAAGAATTTATTAGTCATGGCTGTTGATGTTAGTGACCTGTAACCTAAATACATGGAATATGCCTTTCAGAAGGCTTTGAAGTAGTGTTCTTGTTTCAGGCTGATATAATGGATTTCATGTCAGAAACACACAAGGCTACCCAAAGGTATGACATTCAGTCTTGACATATTTTTCCATTGCAGTAGTGATATCTGACAAAAACACAGTAATGTGCTGAGACTGCACTGTCTTAGAGAGTTTACCTCAAAGGTAAAGGGACACAGATCAGGTTGAACATGCACCTCTTTCTTTAGGGGAAGAACTTAAATCAGGGAGGTAATACAAAAGACTCAGAACAGCATACTGGCTGTTTATCTTTACACCTTCCTCAAGAAATGTATAGGTGCTACCACATTCATTCTCTCTGGAAAAAAAATATTAATCCAATATTTCTTTCAAAGGAAGTGCATTATATAGAAATATGCCTTAAATGTCTATATATTGGAAAAATCAACTCTACTTAGGCATGAAGTCAGGATATGAATGTATTTACAATGTGAAGAATAAAAGAAATATTGAATCATAGAAGCATAGAAAACTTCAGGTTGCAAAAATCTCTGCAGTTCATAAGATCCAATCTTGCACTGAAAGTAGGGCCACATTAAGTCAATGTATCTATCAGATGATCTTCCAGAACTCTGTTGGATAAAATATTCAGTGTTTGAATATTCACACTGTGAAGAATACTTTTAATATCCAGACAGAATTCTACCTCAGGAAACTTGTGCATCATGTCTTGGCACCATGCATCCTTGTGAAGTGATGATAACTTATTCTCCATCAGCACTTTTGAGGTCTTGGAAGGTTGCAATTAGAATGCCCCAAGCCACCTTCTCTTCACAGTGAACAAATCCAGTTCCTTGCATGTGTTTTCATACACCGACTTCTCCAAAGCTTTCATTATTATAGTCGTTTTTGTTGGGTCTGCTGATCTTTCTTTCTCAGACCAAAGGGATTCAGATTACTCTCCAAGGTTCAGCCTAAGAAATGCCAAGTTGAGTGAGATATTCACATCCTTAATTTAGTGGTTGTACTCCAGTTGAAGGATCCAAGAGGACAGTTAGCCTTCCCTTCAAAGTTGCACTTGTATCCAGCCTGCCACCCATCCTGTCAGTCCCCTGCATTTTTGATAGAGACAGGGGAAGGAAGCATTGACACCACACATGATGTGACCTTGGCCTTGGGGTTAGAGTTTCCCAAGGTCTGCTCTAGGGTGTAGTGGATCTAATGCCGGCCAAATGCCAGTGCACTCACTAGAATTATTTACTTATTTTCTGCTGTGAGATAAGGATTAGGAAGAGAGCAAAGCAGGCTCAAACTTTAAAAGGTATGAAGAAAACTTTATTAACAGAATTAAAAGAAAAATAATAAGAAATCAGAATAAACCTTTAGAGCACTTCTCCACAAGAAACATTTCTCTTGTGGCTTTAATTTTCACGAACAGCAGCCATCCAGAAATCTGCAATCATGAAATCCCTCCTATGGTGTGATAGCTTTCCCACTGCTACCACTGTTGGTCATTTCAGCTTATTGGGGTAAAATTTTATGGATAAGCTGTTGTAGTATAGAAACAAAAGTTCTCTTATTTTATCTCTGGGAAAAGAGGTTTTCTTCTTCCATCCCTGGGGCAAGTTTTCTCATCTCTCTCATCTCTCTCATCTCTCTCTGTTCAAGATACTTCAACATCTGTTTACTTCAACACCAGTGCTTCTGCTCATGTTTGTGGCTATAACGCTCCCAATGCATTCCATGAGTTACGGGGGAAAAAATAAAAGTCTAATGTATCAATTATATCTTCACCATAGCCTTACAAGATAATTTCAGCCCAAGACTAAGGCACCTCCTCATTCTTCTCCCATCTGGGATTTGACTCCTTCTTTACTGACCTTGCTGTTTCTATGTTATTTTCTCTACATGTCCTCACTCTGTCCTTTTCTCTCACTCGAGAGAGGATCAACATTCTGCAAGTTTCATCTGTGCAATGAAAGAGTTAATAGCTCACCCAGGCCTGTGGGTAGCCATGTGATCTCTGCCAGGCAGCAGATGGAGTTGATCACATTGGAGGATTTTTTGGCAGCTGCTCTGGCGGGGCTGGACCTAGGATCTCAGCAGCCAGGCTGGGACTCTGTGGCAGCACGCCACGGGCCCATGGCCTCTCCTCCCTCTGCCCAGAGAAACTCAACGGCAGCAGAACTTCAGGAGAGCAGGGCCCAGCCAGACTCCAGTTACCTGTTCAGAGGCCAGAAGCAAGAGAGCTTTTCCCAGGCTTTGTTCGTTTTTAAATGTGTTTTCAACAGAGGCACGTTCAGCTCTTCTAAGTGGTTTAATGGGTTGTCCATATTCAAACTAACCAACTCATTGACTTTGACAGGTCCAAAGGAAGCTGCCAAGGTCCTTACAGGGAGCCACTTCTGCAGCTCCTGGACTCCCTCCCCACTAAAAACCAAACTATGTTAAACAACAACATAGGGTTTGTTTTGCTCCTGCAGACTGAAACAACAAGTCAAGAGGAACCACCCTGCCATCATAAATTCAGTCAATGTTTCATCCATGGAAAAGAAAAACACAACTTTCCCAAGGACCTAATGCACTACTGCAGCAAAAATACATGAGAGAGAATAAATACGGCCTTGATAAAAGACAGAGACAATGATGGAAATACATACTTGAACTCACTAAATAGGCAAAATGAAATGTCAGAAGAAGATTTCAAGCTAAATAGTATTGGGAAGTGAAATATCCAAAAGACACCTTAAAAATTGGAGGTATGTTTTCAGCAACAGATACAGTCCTTCAGATAATACATGAAAATTGGGTGCACTCTGCCATCTGCTATAATTACTAAAACTCATTCATTATTTCTTGTTTAGCAATATGTCATAAGTTCCACCCAGGCACTTTCCCATTTTCCTTCATATTCTACACTGAGTAAGAGACAGTGCCTGTCATGACAAACCTTAAACGCACAAGGTAAAAGACAGGAGAAAACATGGTAAAGAATCACAGAGAGAGACAAGTGATTAAGTTTTTTTTAAATAACTGAATTGATTTTGAATCCTTTCACATTTAATAACACTGCCTTTAGTGACTGGCGCAAGGACAAATGGGAAGCCTGTCATAGAAAGATATTCAGCAAGTATGTTCCGAGTCATCATTCAGAGCCTGCAACAAAAACCATGCATCACAAAACATACCAGCCATGGGGGCAGGGCTTTATCATTATCCCCATGTCCTTGAGATCTTTTTTTAATTACATTGCAGACAAGTTTATTTAAACAAAGAAGACACTTTAAAAAGAGAAAAACAAAAACAAAAGAACAAAAAAAAAGGAAAAGAAACAGAAAAAAGCACAGCTGGTCTCAGAGTGGTGGGATGGACAGACACCTGCTTTCCCATATATTTTGTTATTTCTCACTACAAAAAATCCTTAATGGTTACTATTTCCAGGATGTCCATTAAAGTAGGTACAACAGTATGTTCTTATAATTAAAAATGTTTTAAAGAATGCAACGGGAAAAAAAAGCTATAAACCCATAATTTTGCATATTCAATTACTTTTACCTGGTACATGTTTATTATAAATATATTAAAAAAGTAAAAACATTGAAGATTGTTGATATCAAAAAGATGCTCTGCTGACATAATTGGGAGGAATTATGATTTTTTGGTTATGTAGTTTTCTGATCACCAGTGCAGAAATATCTGAAAGGTTAAAACCAGAAACTATTTTATTTGCAAAAATATCCAGTCTTGTGGCTTTTCTACCAGCTTCCTGACAAAACCTATACAATATGAAAAACATCTGAATCATCGGCCTGGTTTACCTGGGACCATAAAGGGAAAAGAAAAAGAAGTTCAGGGACAACTTCTGCATCTATCCTTGCCCCCCAGTGCAAGTGAAATAAATACCATACTCTGGAGTGTATGGTTGTCCAAGAAGGAGATAAAAATTTTAAGAGAAACAGAGAATGTGGAGGCAGGAGACTGGTAGCCCAGTGGAAGATGACAGTGGGAAGGAGAGGGAAGGAGAGCATAAGGATGGGAGAAGAGTGGGAACAAGATGGGAAGATGGGATATTAGCTATGACTAATATGCAGTGTGGCATCACACAGGACAGATGTTCAGAAGGATGTGAATTTGGTCTCTGGTCTCTGTTGCAGGGGACCCACAGAGCCAGAAACCATCATTCGAGATCTCTACTAACATGGTAAATCAGTGGATAATCCCGATCCAAATTTATTCTGCCATGGCCACAGAATTGATGGATTGGTTCCACAGATAGTCCTCTAATTGTAATTGAATCAAATGCAAGCACACTACTTCCAGAGTCAGCGCAGTGACAAAGTTCTGGGCACCATAAATTTCGTGCACTCTGAGCCAACCATGAAAACTGAGACAACCTGTGTAAAAGCTGACTGCTCTACTCTGGGAAACTTCAAATCACCATATTTCCATTATCAACCTTTACCAGCCTTGAAGAAGGGGTGGCAAAAATCCAGATAAACGAGCCTGGCACCAAAGTTCATGACTGGAGTGGGGTGGGTGGGAGGCAGCAAAGAGCTTTAGAGCAACCAAAGCTCAGGATCCCCATTTGACACAGAAATGGGATGGGATTTTTTCTCTGGTACCCACCTCAGCAGCAAGATGCTTGACAAACCCCATCTTGAAAACCAGATTAAGGAATGCAAGCAGCTCTTTTCTCTTGGAGACACAAATCGCAGTTTTGATTATATGATTTATATTCTTCACCAAGCAGTGAAGAATACCTGGCATCAATTTCTTCAAAAATGCCTCCCAGTAGGCAGTAAGAACTGTTCCCTTTTCATTCCTAACATGGGCAAAAGGAAATTTTGCTCATGATTCATTAGATGATTTTCCAGCAGTGCTTTCCATACCACTAAATTGTTTTCTAATCTCCTGGACATCTTTAACCTCTTCTCCAGCTGGAGGCACTCCCACCCTTGTAAAGCATGTATGGTCATGAAGCCATATTATTTTATTTTCAATTGTTTAGAAAAACCTCAGAATATTCCACAGTGTGTTTTTTACCATTCATTCAGTCCACATACAACCGAGTTTCACAAAAATTCTTAAGACGATAGAGCCCATTCTTCCTGGACACAGTTCTTCAGTACCTTTAAGCTTTTCTTCCTTTACTGGTACTTCAAATCCTTGGACAAAGATGCAATGGCTTAATTTTTTAGTTTTTGTTTGTTTGGTTTTGGGGTATTTTTTAACATATGAAGCAAGTCTTTTGGTATTTCCCACAAAAAGTAAGCTTTTAATTTTCACAAAATTACACTTTTGGTAACTTCTGTCATGTCTATCATATCTGCAGTATCAGGACTCTTAATTGTGCATTTAGTAGTCTGACAAGTTCTTCTTTATCTTTTTCTGTCTTCTTGTTTCACTTATTCCCCTTTTTTCTCACAGCATTTTGTTCTAAATAGGAAATAGTAGTGAGATCTCTAAAAGTGGTAAATTGGCCCAGCAACATCAGACAATTTTCAAATTTCTTTGTGTTTCTGCCTTTTCTCTGCCTTATTTATGTAGATCTGTGTCATGTCCAATTTTAATTTTCATGTAGTAGGTTCTCAAGTGATGGCTCTGCTGTTAGTAGCTACCATTTTGTGTTAAGAAAAGTTCTTACCAGATGAAGTACTTCCAAACCAAGTCGTGTTAGAACAATGCAACTCCTTTTATTGCACACCTTTCGGACGGCAACCACAGAGAAAAGCCTTTACTGTTTTCTTTGTATTTTCTCAATGTATCCAGAGGGTTTTGGCACTGGTGGACTGGGTTTTTTCCATCTTTCAATCAGGGAAGCAGTAACCTTGTCTTTTTCCACTGTTTTTTTCCATGTTTGCTTCCAAAGCACACAAGTAGAGCTCCCAGGCATGCATACAGTACATGGTAGGTAAGCAACATGGAACATGCACATGGAACTGCTTGTTTGTTCTGACATTTTTTGGAGAGAAAAGTGCCTCTCATCCTGTAATTCCTAGACCAGGAGATAAGAAGCTGGCTGTGATTTTAACAGGTAGTGCAATATTTGGTCCAGACCTGAAATGAATGTGCCTGAGGTGGGCTTAATCAGGATACGTTGAATAGTGAGGACAGAGCTGCAAAGACACATTACAAATATTGTGCCATTGAAAGCAGCAGGGAAGACAAGGCCCAGTACTCTCAGTATTGGGCCTGTAGGAGAAAGAGAAATGCTTGTCCACTGGGTTGCTAAATTTAACCCCCTGGCTTGAGATAAGAGAGCCACGAAAGCTGAGCAGAGCACAACACCACCAGCACCACTGTGGATGCTGCAGTGGGTCTCTGTGGGCTGTGGGCAGACTGGAGCAGCTGTGTTGGCTGGGAAATCTGCTTCAAGATGTGTCTGAGCTCCTGGTCTCAGCTGTGCAGTATACTGTGCACTGAGAGGTCTCACCCTGTGGCACCACAAGCTGGGAAAGCACAGCTGAGCATGGGCACAGCGCCGCTGCTGTCACCTGGAACTCTGCAGTTTACATGGAAGATGTCAAGCAGCCAACATTGCTTGAAGTGGAACCCTGTAATCCAGCTGCTTACCACACTGGGAGGAGCTCCTCACCCTGAGGTCTCTGTTGATGCTGCTACTATTCAGAAACCCATACTTCAGAAAGAATTTGAATGTTAGGTTTATGTGCTGGCAAATAAATCTATCTCTTCTCACAGGTATACTGTTTAACTTCAGCTACTGATCTTTATCTCTTAATGACCCAAATAATAACAAAGGAAGAAGCAGTGCTCCCTTCTCAACATTTCAATACATTTAAGGTTGTAACAGTATTTTAATTCAGCATAGCTAATGTGTCACATGGAATAGATAGAAAAATTGTTCCATATGTAGCTCCAAGAAAGCACTGACAAGACAGCTTTACCCATCTGTCTCAACATGAGATATTGTTATGTCCCAACTAAGTCTTATGACAGTGATTGTATCTAGCATCCTGATAAGTGAATATTCGTGGAACTAATTCTCACATAGATCTTTGTGATAATAAACTATATTTATCTTTTTCAACATTGTTGCATACTCGTCATTTTATCTGTGATGTATCTAACTAGAGAGCAGTGAATCCAACCATGACACTAAAGAGCTGAATAAACCATCATACTCAGTGCATGACAAATCTCTTGTTATCTCCTGCTTGCTCCAAGTCACAAATTTGCCTTTGTGTTAAAGCTTTTGTGTTCAGAAATGCTTCTTCTGAGGGTGGATTTTAAAGTCTGCACATTTCCACCAACATCTGCAACATGCTATTGATGGAAATTTAACCTAAAAGTCCACCAGAGGCAGAAAGAGGACAACTCTTCAATTTGACTGGTAAACATAGAAGGAACACTGAACACTGGATCATCTCCTAAACCCTGATTTTTCGGTCAAGGTCACCATTCACCATTTTCGCCATTTTAAGTTTCCACCAAAATGTTGATGTAGTCAATCAGAAGGGGACAAATCCTCTAAGTTCCTGAATTCCTATATTTATTTTCTTTTTAAACGCTTGTTCTTAAACTGGAGTGAATCTGGGAAGGCTGATAAAGATACTTTTCCTGGAGCTAACTAATAAGTTAACATTCTCTCATCCCTCTAGCTACTAAGTCCTAAAAAATATAAAGGTAAAGAAAAAATAAAGAAAATATAAAGAAAGAGGAAAGTGTGGTCCAAATTTCTCTGCTCTTGGCCTTATAACAAGGCCCAGATTTCTACTGTAAAGAAGAAAAGTTGATGCCACGTACAGAAAGTAATGCCAGGTTAGTGGAGAATTCAGCAGAAATAATAAGTAGGGATAACTTTTCCAAGGAAGTAAAATCAAGCTGTTTTGGGACAAGTGTCTCTATTACTGCCTCTCTGATATTCCACTAGAGGTAGATTACTAGAAAGCTCCAAGTGTAGATAACTAAATCTATTTTAAAATGTCCTGTGGTAAAGGTCAGGTTTGTAGGAGTGATTCATATAGAATAATAAAATGGTTTGTTTTGGAAATTAACCTGAAAGATTATCTAATTCCAACCCTACTCCATGGACAGGGACATTTTCCATTTCCTCAGGTTGCTCAAAGCCCCATCCAGACTGGTGCTGCTAGCTAAGGATAGGGCAACCACAGTTTCTCTGGACAATCTGTGCCAGTGTCTCACCCCTTGAACAACAAGAATTGTTCTCCTGTAGCCCCTTTAGGCACTCGAAGAAGCTCTTAAGTCTCCCCAGAGAGCTTTGTCCTCTCTTAAAGCTGCCAATTAGTCTGTGCTAATGCTCTCTTTCCCGCAGCTGCTTACCTCTTGTCTGCTTAAATCCTGCAGGCCGGGCTCCTCACTTTTTTTTTTTCCTTCACTCTGGAGCTTCCTCAAGGAGTATGAAGACAAAGTAAGAAAAATTAAATTATTCAAGAACCAGGATTTAAGCATTTAAATGTAAATTTTACTGTCTCTTAGGTCAGGTCAGCTGTCCTGCTGGACTGGCACAGACTCAAGCAAGACTCAACTAATGCTGCGTTTCATGCACTCTTTACTCAGTGCCCTTCACTCCTCGATTGCATGAGCTACTTTTATCCGAGTTCATCTGATGCTTGTGTGTATTTCTGCCATGTCTTCTGCACAGAACCAGCTGGATCTGCATGCCAAGTGGGGTAATAGTAAGTACAAATCTACAGTAATTGCTCTGCATTTTTATTCCCTTGCTACTGATCCTTCAGCAATTACTTCTAGGCCACTGGAAAACAAAGTTTTGTTAATGCTTCTCTATTCTGAAATAGATGGAAATGTGTGTCACAGGTTAACATGCTGTCAGTTTCATTTGAAAATAAGTAATTTGAATTTATTATAATTAAATAAAAAGTTTTTTAAAGTATCAAAGCCTTAGGCTGATGCTCATGATGATCTGCACAGATTATGGAAGAATTCACCAAATTACACCATTTTCATTGAAGACTGGTCCTGTAGATAAGCCAGTTATGTAGATTCATTATAGTAATCAGAGATATCTAGCCTTGTGATATGCAAGCAGAGTACATAATTGGGTTTTTTTTTTACATAGGACAGGAAGACCAGACAGATTCCAGTGATTTGTATGTGACCCCTATAGTATGATCTTATTATGGTGTCTGAGTCCTCAAAGAATTAAATATATTCTTGCAAAATATTTCCCAGTTTAATTTTGGCTTCAGGATTTACCAGTGTCAATCTCCAAACAGTTCCTAGCTTTATAGAGGTCCCTGAAGGTTCAGCCCAGAACACAGGACTGTGCTGGGATTGCTTGGCAGCAGCACAAGAATATGGCAAAGTTTAACCAAGCTTTGCCTTGAGGGCAGACCTGACTGCTTTTAGCTGTGGCTTTAATAGAGGAGATGCAACATTTTAGGATAAGGAAGTCACTTTTTGGTAGATATTTTCAGCTTCTCCAGTGGTTTTCAAAAGGGATGGGTCAGTTGCTCTGGTTAGAAGAAATAACATTCTGGAAACTCAGTAAGGTTTGACAGAGTACCTACCTTTTTGTGAGGTGTGACAGAATAGCTACGTTTTTATGAGTTTTTTTTTTTTTGTTTTGCTTTAGCAGGTGAAGCGTTATGGCTCATTTTGAAAGCAGAAATTTTAAAAGCATCTAAGAATAGTTGTTTCCAACCAGAAGCAGTCACTACTAGAAATCTCCCGAGATCTAGGAGGATAATTTTCAGTTCAGAGACATTCCTTTTTACTATATCTTCATTGTCTGAGCGGAGACTGCAAAATGAGTATCTGGCCAAGGTTTGCATAAGTGCAGTGAAAGGGTCAAAGGTCTCTGCATATAGGCACCTGTACAGTCAGGCACAAAATTTGGAAGCACAGGTGTAAATTTGGTCAATAGTTTCTACAGGTAGAAATCATCCTTTACAACACAGAGAGCCTCCCCACTACACCTCTTGACAAAAAAGGATGACCAAGCTTCAGAAAGCGAGGAAATCCTTTTGGGTGTATCACCATGGCCTCCTGGTGAAAATCACAAAAAGGTAGTGGGCAAAGATGGTCTCCTCCCTGGGAAGCTCACTGGCCTTCATATTTATTTGAAAGGGGAAAAACAACCTGGTGTTTTTTCCAGACTGGTTTCAAAATTAAATCATTACAATAAACTCAAAATTATATTTCTGTTTCTATTTTTGAGAGAAAAAAACAACATGCTGATTTACTGCCATGTAAGAACCCATATACAGGGTATTCTGTTAGGTCTATAGCTTGGCTTCTGTTGCCCATCAAGTATCGAAACTTAATACTGAATGCCACTGAATAGAACAAGACTGAGCCTGCAGGAGAGATCATTGTGGAAACCACCCCCTGGATATTTTGCAGGGTTTGTTATATGATTATAAGAGATGCCTCTGCCTGCATTAAGTTGCAAGCAAGACCACATACAGAAGCCAGTAACATGGATGTTTTTATAACAGTAAATTTGAGGTGGAGACACAGAAAGAAACAGGAGAAAAGCGGGGGCACAGAAAGGAGAGAGAGAGAGAGAGAGAGATTAGGCAGAAACATATCACCACCCGTGGATTCTCACAGCATCCCACTGGTCCTTCTTCACCCTCCTTAGTCTTTGGTGGTGGGGGTCCTGGAGCAATTATTCTAGAGCAACCACTTTTGTATAGCCAAGTCCTGGGTATCCAGGGGGTGAAAAAGCCATTCCCACAGCTTGCGCTGGCATCTGTGCAACCAGTTGCTTCCTTTCTCACAGTTTGTCGCCATGTGAATTTTTGTCCTGATAGGTCTTATTTTAAGTTCCCACAGTCTGTACAGTAAAATTTTGTCCAGTGTGCTAATTCCAAATCTTCACCTTTGTTAGACCTGGAATTCAAGCCTTCCTGTTTTGCCATCTGTGCTTGTCTCACGTTCCTGTTGTGGAGGCTTATCCTATGGGAACGTCTTTTTTAACAGTGTTTTGAGATATGCAGCTGCATTCTCTGTACTCGCAGAGCTCACACAACTCACAGCCCTCACAGAGCTCACCTGTGCTTCCCATGCTGGCACCTCTTTCAAGGTTGGTATAACCTGGGGAAGGTTTTTCCATTCTCAGTTTGCCCAGCTAGTCTTTGTGAGTAGGGAGACTGTTTAAAAAAATTTTTAAATGCTTCCACTATAAAGCTGTAGCTACCCTTATGTAACCAATATACCCAGTCAACAATAAGACAAGAAGGAAAGCTGGCAATTCCCTCCTCTCAACCCACTGACAGCAATGACATTTAGAAAAACATCAACACCTGGGTTTAATACCTCTTAATTCATATTAAGAAACATCTATTACTTCTGCTTTGGTACTTTTTTTTTAATCAAAATGAATTGTAGAACCTCATATTACCAAAACATTTCATCTTTTTCTGTAAGGCAAAAAAATGTGGGAAAAAAACCACCCAGGGTCCTTCTCCTACCTCCTTTTTTTGGAAGCCTAGAGACAGGGATAGCCAAGGAAACTGGTACATGTCTGAAAGATATTTTAAGGCTAGGGGAACAGTCAGTTAGTAATGCAACTGGTATTAACATAGCCACTGATACAACAATAATTTATAGAAAAATCACAGGTTGTGTAATCCTCCAAAAGCTTTCTTTGAAAGGAAAGCAAAGGATGTTTAGTTAAATCTTCCCCTCTTTTCAAGGGTGGATACCTCAGGGCAAGGTTCAAACAATTTTGTTCACAGTTGGTATTTTTTTACCTTTTTTGGTTTTTTTGTGGTGGTGTTTACTCAATATATAATTTTATAATGATGTAACTTACATCTCTTTAAATTATATTCCATGTGTGAGAACCAATGTTCCTAAAATATTCTCAAAAGGTACTAAATATATTTCATACATTCCTTGCTAACTCTGTGCAATAAAATAATTGATACGCAGCCCACAAAACATCTAAAAATACTCTCTCGGCTTAAGAGATGCCTGCAATTTCTTCTGTTGTGCATAGCTGCAGACCACAGAAACCAATCCAAAAATCCAGTTATGGCAACATTCAGGAAGTTGCAGAGAGAAAAAACAACCTTTCACAACCTGAGTATTTGCTTTGTTTCGTATCAATTGATCAACACATTCACAAAACTCAGCATCAGAATAAATGTTGAGTACCTTGTTTCCTAATGAAAAATATTTTTCCACAGTTCTTGCTGTTATTGGACTTTTTACAGTTAATATTGTATAAATCAAAAAAAAATAGGAGATACAACTATTTATAAATTGCTGTTGTGTATGCTAGTTTGTTTCAAGCTATTTACAATCATTCCAGGAATATTAGTACTATTTCTGTAATGAATAGTCCTCCATCATTTATTTTCTGAGTGATCGTGTGGTTGGTTTTGTTTCCTTTTTCTTTTTCCTTCCTCACTTCCTTAATATTTTTTCCTTCCTCAGTAGTAAAAATTGGTGGTATATCCTTAAAAATCCCCGCATACAATGAGGAGTCCCATAGAAACAGTCTCATGAAGGCTTAAACTATATCAAGATTAATGCTTTTCAGCAGTGGACTCTCTCTGTGATCTCAAATTTATTACTGCTGCAGTGACTTCCAGCCAAAAACAAAAAGGGCAGACAAAATTAGATGAGAAGCCTCTAAATTTACTCCAGATGCTCAGCTACGTCTTAAAATGTAGGAAAGGGATGGGGCAACATTTCAGAGGGTCATAAGGAACACGACCCCGTGGAAGTAAGGTGGGGAGCATCTCCTGACAGCAGCATGGTGACAGCTTGTCCCTGAAGCAGCAGGAGTGGGGGAAGGAGCCACGGGTGCCCAACAAACTGAAATGCACAAAGATACAACTCCTCCAACTGCCTACAGAACCCAAAAAACATCCCCCCAAAATGCCATCACATGATTGTTGGTCTGCTGTAGACAAGAGTGACAGTCCTGGGGTGGAGAGCCTGAGGCCAAGCCTGGAAATGCAGGAAGGGAGGAAGGACCACCACACACCACACAGAGCAGATTCCTTCACAGGGAGCAGGTGGAAAGAACCATTTCAGGAATGACTTGGACTTTCAACATCACCAAATGCAATAATGGCTAGATAGAAAATTCAGTGCTATGGGAAACATTTATCATCTGTGTAGACATCATTATGATCCTCTGGGGACACCAACACAGTAGGGAAATTGGGTAGTGAAACAGGCACTTCCGTACTGATCACATCCTCATCTTGTGTGCCAGGGATTTTATTTTGATTATGTTTACTCCTAACAAGTCACTTGCTCCCCATTGCCTGTGCACTCAAAGTCCACCTCTGAAGCCAATAATACACTGCCTGTTACAGAAGCAGCCTGGCCAGTGGGTGAAAATCACAAGCCCACCAACATTTGCAGTGTTGGCCTTTGACAGAACTTCACTAAACCACACATGGGGACAGCTACAGCCAGCACACAACACAGCCTGTGTTAAACCCTCCCAAACCACCACCAACATGAGTAGGCTTATAGCTGCATGGACAAGCCTTTGTTCCCTGGAAAAAAAAAACCCCAAAAACCTATTTGCAACTTGGAGGGGAGAAAAACAAAAAGAGAAAAAAAACTCTAGAAAAAACATTTTCCTTCCAGTGATAGCTTTCTTAACCCTGTGAACAGACACAGACTGCTGAGATAAAGTGCTCTCTTCTTAAAGGGATTTAAAGTTCCACTGTCTCACAAAGCCACATGCTTTTTTCTTATTGTAAGAAATTACTCACTTTGGAGGCTGTGTCCAAGAATGACACCCACATGAACAGACAGGAAGCTGATGGTGCAATTTAGGAGGCCAGCTGTCTGCAGCATGCTGTCATTAGCTAGCTCTTGAACGTAACCAAGGAATCTAAAGTAACGTGGAGAAACACTTTGTGTTTGACATTTAGGCTTCTTTTTTTTTCTTGAAAATAAATGTTTTTTTAAAAATCCAGGACCTTTCATAAAGTAGAGCTGCTGTGTAATTGAGAGTGAAAACTATAAATTAACAGGAAGGGGAAATCTCCCCACTCCAATTTCAAGTAAATGGATAGACTCCTTTGTTTTAAGTCCTGATTAAATATTTAAGGTTATATTGAACAGAAGCACAAGGAACATCTCAGGAAAAGCTGATGCAAAATCTTCATGTAAATGGACAGGCATAAGTATTTCTCAAGAGAGGCTTTGATATATATAATTTTGAGAAAACTCTTTCGCAAGCCCACTTCACGTGATGATGTGCATTTTGTTTAGAAGACCAGGGTTAAGAGAAGACTACTAAATAAACTCACTTGGAAAATGAGTGCCAAACCTAGAGAGGGGAACTTTCATCTGGAAGTACTTGGATGCACTGATCATGGAAGAGTAATGAAGGAACACAGAACACAAAAGGGAGGGGAATAAACAAACTCAAAGGACTTCTCATCACGAGACTTTTTTTTCCTTTCCCATGGAAGACCCCTAATGAGTTAAGACCCAAAGAAAACAGGGTTTTCCATAAGTCTTTGCATTTCTGATGCATGGAGCTCCCTTCCAACTGGAAACACAAAATAGTACTATATCCCATCCTGTCTTATTCCAGTTTTGTGGTCAGATGACTCCTCCTAACTGGCTATTAACACATATCCTGACCTAGTCCCAGGTGAGCAGATAAGGGGAGGGCTTTAAGAAGCAATTACCACTAGCATCTGGTTGAAATACCTGCACTTCTTTCTTCACTGCATGCAACTGTTCAATTTTTTTTTTTTTTTTTGAGAGACATCCAGAGCAGCATTACTGAACAGTTTGGAATAAAAAATATTCCTATAACATCTATTAGAGTAGAGCGTCACTCTTTAACATGTCCTTCAGTATAAATATAACCTTGGCATCACCACTGCTGTCTCAGAGGTGAATGCTATCAGGAACAATCAGAGAATCATAAAACTATAGAATGGTTTGTGCTGGAAGGGATCTTAAAGATCTAATTTCAACTGTCCTGCCACAGGCAGGCAGAAGGTTGCTGGAGATAAATGTATCCCTAACAATGTGGCAGTCAAACCTGTGAAATCTCAGTGGAAACCATCAAGGGCAGGAGCAAAGGAATGATATGAACAAACCAACACTTGAAATCCAAGAAATTCTTCAAATTATCTCCTTTCTAAAACTTCTAAAAACTTCCATTTTGATATTAGCTGCTTTTGAGCTCTAGATACCTTGAGCTTCCAAAGAAATTATTTACACTGTTGAACTGAGATATTTTAGTTTCAAAAAATTGTCAAATTTATTCAGTCTAGCAATTTCAAAAATATTACCTAATTAAAGTGAAACTGAAAAGGAACTATTAGCAGAAAATGGTTTTGTTGTAAAAGCACTGATTTAGACACTTTCTAAACTTGCCTTAAGGAAAAAAAAAAATCAGAAAATCTTCAATGACTTCTGTTCAGAACCACAGTGAGTACAGAACTGCAAATCTTACATTGCCAAACAGCTTCCCATTGATTATAGTTCAGAATATTGAGCTTATTCAGCTCCTTCTCTCATGACAACACTTTAACTTGTTTTTCCAGCTTTTAACTGTTTATCCCTCTCTGTAATATTGCAACGTCAGTGTCTATTTTTATCTTCAGCAGGCCTCCTCTCTTTCTTCCTGATTTGACCCAGATAATCAGATCCAAGTTTGGATTATCACAGGCAGGTTTGAATAATCCTAATGGATTTTTTTTAATATGAATATATATATAAATACATGTATATATGGCCAACAAAAATATATACATATATGTGTAAACATACACATAAAAATATATGTGATACATATACATAACAATTTACTATACATATAACGTAATATATACACAAACAACCTGTTCAGAAGATGTAATGACATCAGACAACTGAGAGCTCTGAGATAAGGGACATATCTTGATTGACATGTATCAGACAACATAAGTGGCATCAGAATACTACATATAATAAAATTAAAATAGAAATTGCTGGTGTGACCCAAAGACCAGATAAACTTTTTCCATGGTATCAGGTTCCTACCAACACTCTCTGGGTGAAGAACCTTTTTCTAATGTTCATCTTGAACCTCCCATGAGACAACTTCACACCATTTACTCAAGTCCTGTCTCTGGGCACCACAGATATCAGTGTCTGCACCTGCTCTTCCCCTCATGAGGAAGTTGTAGATGGCACTACAGTGCTCCAAGTAAACCATGACACAATAAAATTAAGCACTTTGTTATGGGATAATGTGCCAAGAACTCCTGTTTTAATAACTACTTGATTACCTACTTACATGATCTGGAGAAGATTATGTGTTGTCTGGTAGTAACCATTGGATAAATTAAAGAAACTGAAATATTCATTATGGGGATTACTTTCCTTGCAAAAAAAGAACAAGAGAAGACTAAATGAAGTTCCAGAGGTGACACACCTACTGAATTCAAACAACACATTTTGAGAGATAAAAGCCAAAAAAATTTAAATTAAGGTTGCAATATCTGTGCTGACACACAAGTTTTTATCCTTTAATGAAGTGAAAATAAAATTAGTGAGGGCAGCAAGAGATGAGATGATTATGTGAGAATTATTGTTAGAAAATCAGCCCAGATTTTTAAACTTAATTCTAAATGTCCTGATTCATGTCAGTGTAAATGTCATATGCTCTATATTCATAAAAATATTAACTTTTATTTCCTACAGCAGTAACAAGTCCCTCTATTGATCCACAGTAGACATTTCAGTTACATCACAGCTGTGATGTACGTGGCACTGTGCACTATAATCTGCTTTCCTATGTGCTCTTCAGTGGCATTACAGTGGGACAAACACAGCCACTCCGCTTTAGCTTCACATGATGATTCAGGGATAGAATAAAGTACTTCACAGATTAGCTTAGTCTGCAGCACTTAAAGGTCAGGATTTATTGTAATGTAAATCACAAAGCAATTTTATCTTGACAGAGATTACATACTGTTATAATATTTCTCGCTGAATCTAGTGATGTGTTTGCTTTTTCTTAGCAACTGCTGTGTAAAACTGGCCTTTAGCCCAGAAAAGAAAAAGGGATGGCAGCCTGTTTCGTTTTTCATCAATAACTTAATTTCTGTTCTAAACAAAAAAAAAAAAAAAAAAAAAAAAAAAAAAAACCCCAAAAAAACCCCAAAAAATCCACAAATCAAAAAAAACCCCCCAAATCGGAAAAAAAAAACCACAAACCAAAAAATCATCACCAAAACCCTTCTATTAATACAAGAAAATCTTGCAGGATGGGAAAGCAGTTTGTGTAGATGTTCAGCAGGACATTCTCGGAGTTATTCAACTCGTGATAGCTGTAATCTCATTACACAATGCTGAAGCAGCATCCTGTCATGTCTTTCAAAATGCATTAAAAAAAAAAAAAAAAAAAAAAAAAAAAACACGACCTTTATAGCCCAACTAAGACTGCAGTGGTAGTGAGTCAGTGCTCTAAAATCTGCTCCACTCACAGGTGAGCTGCCTTGGGTTATCCAGTGCCAAGACAGCAGGGCACTCTCCCCTTCACAAGGACTGAATCAGCTCTCCTGTACCATGTTTACAGGCAGTAAAAGTTCTGTGTAGTTGTGCATTACAGCCACAGCCTTACCAAACACAGTAACTTGCACTCATCTTCAGAGTGGCATCAGGAGTCACAGATGGGCTCTCCATGTCTTGTGAAGGCACTTGTCAGCAAAGACTTCAGGGTTGCCTCAGGTATTAAGCACACAAATTCCTCCAGTTTACCCAGGCTTACACGTTCCCAGGAATGGGACTGTGATGATGCAAATCCATCTAAAAAGCACCCTGCAGGGATGAGCAGAGCTGGTGGCACCGGAAGGCTGCATGGAAAAGGATGTGCTACTGTTGAATGACTCCTTTAAACAGAGTCTAGCCTTAGGTTAGCAACAAGACAGGTTAAGTACTTCCTTCATTTGAAAGCCTTGCTGTTTTCCCAGTCTTTATTTCAATGTTCAGTAGTTTGGGAAGAAACGAGGATGTCAATGAACTCCCTTTTGTGTGGAAAACAGAAGGGAGGAAGACAGGAAAACATATTACAGGGTGGAGAAGCTTGGAGACAAGGCAGCAGCATTTTTATAGTCCTCACCACCACAACCCTGGATTGATGTGGTGACTTGATAAGATGTTGAATTATGCAACCATTCCCACAGATGTTCTACTGCACTAATTTTGGGCCCTTGAATGTAGCTGGACTTGCTGACCTCAGAGTGAGCTTTTAGATAGGATAAACAAGTTGCTGTGACAGTGTACATATCAAGTCTGGAATTTGAAAAGTCATTAAGACAATAAACATGATGCTAAGTTTACAGATCCAATTTTTCAAGCAAAATCACACTTTGTTCTATATTAAGAAAGCTCTCTTTTCAGTCAAAAATGTGGAGCTGTATATAACATACAGTTGTACAACTGCTGTGCCTATTTTGTTTTTAGATTAGGCAAGTTAGTAGATCCTGGTAGATTTTATGGATTCCTTTCACTGAATTCCCACATTTATTTGTCTTTTCTAAGTTGGTATTTTAAACTGCAAATATAGCAAAATATGCAAATCTATCATGTATAGATTTGCTCCTAGATCAAGCTCTGAGGAAGGATGCCAGTTAGAATTCAAAAAGTTTGCTTCTAATGAGCAGTACAAACAGGTGTTCATGGGGGGAAAAAAGCAATTTTCACATAATTCTACAGTTTATTAAACTTAGTAGTTTATTTCCAACTGCAGTTAACACTATGGGAATTTAAAAGAGGGATACTGGCGTCTTATTACTATGTGTCTGAGAATATAAAACAAGCCTAGGAATCTGTCAGACACCAGGAGCAGTTTACAAAAAAAAATTAGTAAGAATTAGTAGCAATTATATTCTTGTTTGTGTTACTTGGTTTGGGTTTCTTTAATTGTATACTCTGGCCTTAAAAAGCAGTGCTGTTGACCTTGCTCATTTGGATTTAGAGTGTATTGCTTATTTACACAGAGATTTTGTAAGTTATGCAAACAAACAAACAAATAAACAAAAAACAATTAAATTATTTTTAATCTTCCACGAGTTTGAGACCACTCTTTTGGCACCAACTCACTTCTAGACAAAGAGAATGCATTTTAATCAATTTCAGAACATACACGTTTTTTTCAGTCTCTCCTTAGTTTATTTTAGTATCATTACCCTTCCATGTAACTCATTCTATCCAAAGCTAAAGAGAAAAACAGACACAGAAACAGCCACCAGATTCCTGGGTTTTTTACAGGGTGCAATCAAATTGGATTAGCAGCCCATTTTGGTTATTTTGATTTTCAGATCTGCTAAAGAAAATAAAAAGCAATCTTTCTATGATCACAAATGAAGTCGGACATAAATACCTACCCACTGCACATTTTTAGGTGGTCATTTAGCAATCAGAAACAACAAGAAATTAAATACTATGAGCCTGTGTTAAATTACAAGGTCATAACTATTATTATCATTGGGGCATTACAGCTCATTTATTCTATCTCTTATTGATCACACATCTTAACAGCAGCTTAAAAACAGTAATTTCCTACTAGATTACACACATTATCCTTTCTTTTTTTCAAGAAAAAAATCTGAGTTAATGCATTTCTTTGTACTGAAGCCTGTGCTCTAACAAAGACCAGCCTGATGCACTCAGTGCAGAACCATGAACTCACTGTCAGATGTCTGCAGAGGCTTATCATGTAAGGCCCCTAAAACTACCAGGATACCAGACTTGGGAAACTTCATACCCTGTCCAGTGCTCAATGGGGCTGTAACAGGAGATGCAACAGCTCCACTGCCTTCCACAGACCTCAAGAAAAAGTGGCCAATTTAATACAGCTGAGCCTTTAATTAGCAAGGTTTCAACAGACAAATATCTTGTGGGTGTGAAGATTCCATAATTTCAGTCAACATCCCTTTTGTCTCTGATGCACCTGTGACAAAAAAAAAAAAAAAAAAACACAACAAATGCTACCCTAACAAAGGATGTAGAAGAGATATAAGTTTGCACCCTATGTGACTTAATACACCACAGAAAGTTAGGTGAGCACTGAGATATCAGACTTTGTGATAGAGCAAGGAGAAGACTATGTCTTTTTTGCTGGCGTATGTTGCAGTGCCCACAGCACACGGAACAAAAGCTCCCCCACTGTGTTCCATCCTAGCACTGCCTCTCTAGCTGCTCCACTGCAGCTCTCTGGGGCAGATCTCTGGAGGAGATGAGGATGATGATAAACATGAGGAATAGAGAACCTACACACATTTAATTTCCACTCCACTTGCAAAATATTAGCCATTCCCCGTAACTATGGCATGTATCATGTTTCATCTCACCAAGGTAGAGGGAATCACCTGGGAAATGCCTGCCTTCCACCCTGTATTTGGAATTATTAGGTGTGCTGGATTCACAAAGACTAGGACAGAAAGGCCAACAATCAGGCTCAGCTCTGCATGACACATTAAGATTAATAGGGGAGAAGTGTGTGCAGATTTATCCTTCAACTTTATCACAACCACACAAAATTTTCTGTACTTTGTTTTTATCTTCCTTTTAAACTCACATGAATAATAAATACATGGTAACATAAAATACCTGGAAGTCTGATGCAGGTAGTATATCAAGATTCCAACACAGGATGAGTGCAAGAATTGCAAAAACAACTATGTGATTTAGGAAGTAAAAGACACTTCTGAGAGATGTGCATTATTTTCCAGTGGTAGTAGAAAATTTTGAAAGTCCATGAGGTTCAAGGGTGAAGACCTTGGTGACTGAGATGGCCGTTTCCTGTGTTTAACTGTGGAAATCAAGCTGCAGATCCACTACTTACTGAATATTTCATCTCAGTGCTCTGCACAATGTGTCAAAAAGGGCCATTGAACTGAACCCAATAAGCCCTTTGCTAGAAATCCTTTTTTAAATGGTCACACAGCACAGCTGTTTATCAGTCTTTGATGTGAGAGAAGAAAAATTTACTTCAGTAAATACTAATACAAAAATACATTTTCACTCATTTGTATATTTAAATACAAAATCCTTGTTTAAAAAACAAAATAAATGTTTTTTATGGAAATGGGCACCCCATTCCCATCACAAATGGGAAAGAATTTAAAATAAGAAATATGTGAAATAGCAAGGATAAATAAAGCTTTGCATCCTTTCTAAGAAAAAGAATAGTTACTGATAGCATTAGAAATAGTTACTGATAGTATTAAAATAACTTCACTCCAGGCAGGCAGGATTAACTTATATTTCTTTTTATTTCACATCTAAGAAACATGCTGCCTCAAGATTTCAGAGTTTGGGTGCCAAATTCATCTTGACAAAAGGCAATAGAACAATGAAAAGAAAATGCCCGTCCTCCTCTGCCTCCCTCCCAGACAGGGGCACAGGAGGAGGAGACAAGGTGTAGCACCACCAGGTGAAGTAACCACTGATCAAGAAGTGCTGCATATAGGAATTTCCAGACCATTTTATCGCTCTTGGCTTTTAGTTTGGNCTCCTCACTAATCTACCCAAGCAAGGTAAGGGCTATGATGGTGTTAGTGAAAAGAAGGGGGAGGATCAGAGAAAAGACAAGCCACGAGGTCCTTGCAGAAGCTAAAAGGGATGCGGGGGAGAGGCACGGTGCAGGGGACAGACAGATCATGAGTTAAGGGACAGGGGCAGCCACGGATCCTCTTCACTTGGCCACCTCAGAGCCAGGACAGAGGCAGGACAGCGCGATGGGCAGCAAAGTCAGAACAAAGCTGAATCTAGCACGGGTAAAATGCACACATGAGAAGATTTTGCAAGGAACATTTGTAAGAGCAGGGCACTGAGTTGCAAAGCCCAGAGAAAAGCAGGGTGACTGCTTGAGGCAGGAAAAAAATTCCTGTTCTATCTGGATGTGAGAACAAAAAAAAAGAACACAGTTTCCCCCTCCGTTCAGAAATGAAATCAAATAAAATTACCAGCCTATCTTTGAATAAGTACATATTTTCTCAGTAAATTCTGCACATCACAAGCAACCAAATTTTTGTTTTCCATCTATTTTTATATATCTGCAAAGTGACACAACACAGAAACATAAGCCTTCAATACATGCAAAATAGTTCTTATCCGTGCTGCACAGAAGTTGCATCTTAGTTGGCAAATTTCGGTTAAATGGGTGGAAGAGGCCCACAGATTTTTATGCTGTGCATGCACACCGAGAGAGAGAAAAGACTCAGGTATAAAAATTCCGCCTGACATTTGGTCATGCCGGTTTTACTCAAAACTGGAGAGCTCACTTTTCAGTTGTAACAATGGGTCCCCCTAGTGGGTAAAGCCATAATGGACGAATTTCGTCCTTCATTTCTCTGAACACAGCTCAGCATCACATTTGATTACCAAGTAGAAGCTGCTGCTTTTAGGAAAGCGAACATGAAAAGATATGGTTAACTTTTGTGCAACTTTTTAAAAACATAAAGCACAGCCGCAATGATATATATTCCTAGTGAACTGTCTCATTAAGCAATCAAGTAACATCTTGAACATCTATGTTTTAAAACAATAGTAATATAAATAAATTTCTGGGAAGATTGCCCTGGGTAGGGCATAAACAATTTGTCAAGCAAAAAAACTGTGTGAGAAAGAAAAATGAGTTCTCCTAACAGTTTTCTAAGTCATGAAATTCAGTGTTTCACAGAGAAATGAATTAGATGCTGTTAGCAGTTCAACTGCTTTCATAAATGTGGCAGCTATTATAAGCCAGCATAATTAATTCACTCAAGACATCAGCACCTATTTTATTAACTGAAAAGGTCTCCATAAGGATAGTGGGACTATGGCTTGCTCTTTTAGTAGTGCTGGGGAAGTAGCTAACTTACAATGGGCGCTGAATAACTGCTTTAAAGTCCTTTTAAGGGTGGCCCAGTACAGGCTACATTAACTAGCATTTTTTACTAATTTCATTTAATTAGGTTGTTTGGATGTGATTGTTTTGTTTGTGTATATAATCAATCAAAAATATCATACAGACATGTTACTACTTTTCTTTTCAGGTACAGCACATTACTCTAGTTTTAACCTGTATTGTATAGCCCTGCCTATCACTAACTGTGCAGTAGAGCACAGACTGGCTGGGTTTTGGGCTTTTTTAACCCCATCACAACTGGGTTAAAATAGATCTATTTATTTTACAAGTTTTCACAAGTCTCTTTTCAGTGGTAACCGTTCTCTAATCTACTTCTTTCTTTTCCTATATTTTCACATTTGGGACAGTCAGTGTGCTGCACTCTCTCTGACTCCAGCAGAGGAGTGGGAAGAGCACCTGTCAACACCTGGGAAAGAAGGAAGAGGATACAGAATTTGATGCAAATTACTGCAAGCTTTTGCTAACACAAATTGTCCAAATCCTTTTCATGGCAATGAAGTAGGTTTTATCATAAGTCAAACTTCACGAAAAAGATCCCAAACCATAACCAACAAACCCCCCCCCAACCCAAACAAAGAAACTCTAAACCAAACAACAAAGTAATAATAATAATAAAAAATTTAAACCCTCAAAAAATTCAAACAAAATAAGACCTTTTCAGAAGTTTATTTCATTAATTTATAATTTAAAGCATTCATAATTACAGTTTACAATTTTAAAAAAATTCATGTCATAACATCATTTCCACTAAGTACTCTAATAATCTTATTTAGAAAAGTAATCCCTTCCTGTTCGACCCATTCTTTATCCCTTTAAGAGGAGTATTTTAAGTAATTATTCCTTTAAATTTATTTCTTCCTTTGAAATTCATTTAAGTACTCCTTTATAAGTGGTTTTCAAAATAGTAAAGGCTAAAAAGTGGAAAATACAACCTCCACCACCAATACGCTCATATGTCATTTCAAAAAGACTTACATATGGAAATTTCCTACTTATGTATTCTGAGAACTATCACTTCTGACTGCTGGTAATTGCCAATGTGTTCAGTTTGCTTAGCAACAGTTTTACAATAGATGCACTATTTGCTCAATCATAAAAGTAAGACACTTGCACATTCTCTAGAAGTATATGATGCTTCTACTGGTTTTCTGCTAATATGCTTAATATCTTAGTAAGAGCGTCTGAATGGATTTGTCCAGATATTTCCCTTGGTGTACCTTAGGGAAGCACCAAAAACACTTTCCTCTTTTCCCCTCTGCAGAATTGTTTTTCTTTCTTTACTTAAAAATGGGAACATTCTAAACATCCACACAGACTTCAAGCTGTGTTAACTACAGGAAATGTGTTATACAAAAGTTTTCCTAGTGCCAGTTGGTATCTTCTACAACCTATTGACATACTGGAAAAGTCAAAGAAAAAGCAGCTCTTGCTTCAATCAAGTTCCTTGTGCACCAAGGCAGGTTGCAGTCACAGCCATTTATTGTTTAGTAGTAGGACCCAGTTCAACCAAACAAATAGAGTTGCTTGTATGTGTGTCTTGGGGATGGTTTATTATCCCATCCCGTTTTCAGGGGTTTTGATCTGTTTTGTTTTGTGCCAAGTGGCTGGTGTCTCTGACCAGGGATCCAGCTGCTTCTGTGAGTTTTCCCTGCTTTTTGGTTCTTTGGTTGGTTTGGTTTGGTTTTTCCCCGTCGGCACTTTGGTCGAGCTTGCTGCTTGGCTTCTTTTGCTGCTGTGCAGTGGGAAGTCCAGAGACTCCGTGCGTCCCACCAGGACCCGGGAACACCATGCGAGAGAGAGGATTGACAGCGCGCCACAGCGCCCCCTGCAGGCGCAGGGGACTTACAGCACCCGCCCGGCCTGGCCGGGAGGCACCAGCGCCCCTGGCGGCTGTGCCCGGAACTGCACCAGGGGGAAACAAGGCTGCTCCTGGGGTTCTGGGAGGGGGGTAGGGTTCCACAATTTCAATATCTACCATTTATTCTTTTTTTTTCTTTCTTTTTAATAAACAGGGTTTTTTCACTTTTGCCCCCTGATATCCATTTCTCTCATTGCCAGAAAGGAATTATTGAAGCCTTTTCTCTTTAGGGGAAATGCTGATTTCAGACCATTTTCTCCTGAAATGTGCCTCAACACAGCAGCACATCCATCAGATACGAGTTCACAAAAAAAAAAAACCTCCAGCTGTGAGGGGTTATGAGCAACTATAAGCAACCTATGGGGCAAATGGATTTGGTGCAATTGTCCTCATACTCTGTTCTTGTATAATTTGTGATAAAAACTTCTGCTAACAAAATTTACTTTGTAATATCCGAGAACTGCACATAGACTGCAAAACTTTCTTAGGGCAGGGATTTAACAGTTGAAGGATTTCTCCACACTCTGCTTCAAGCTTTAACCACCACACAATCTCCAACAATGCCAGTAAAACAGAAACATCTTCCTGAGCTGCAGCCACAGTGCAGAAGTTGTATCTGTGAGTTCTACTTCGAAATTGAGAGACAAGAGATAAAGAGATCAACATGGACCTTGATGCTTTCCCCTTTGGGCTGCCATCCCTCTCATGCAGGCCTGGAGCTTAGCTTAAGGGTTCAGGGCCAGTTGTGTCCCTTCCCAGTGGCTCTGTGCTTATCGCTCCTGTCACAAACTGCCTCTTCGGCCTCTGCTCTGCTGCCAGTTGCCATGGTTTTCCTCTTCCTCTTTGCCAAGCTCCAACAGCAGGTTAACCCTGTTAAATCTGCTGTACATGGTAAATGCAAGTACACCAGCAAAACACTCAAGTTGCTTCTCAACTCAAGTGGAGCCTCCCCATAATGCAGCAATTTAACCTTAACATGGTCTGACTGTTGATGACTTAACTGCGCCATGGAAACTTTCCCATGAATCAACACAAACCAAGTATATTTGATGTCATAAACCTAGTATGTAAAAGATAGCTCTAATATATGCCAGTATTGCTAGTACACTGCATTCCAACATGGTATTTTGATTCATTTGAAAGCTCTCCATTTCTGCAAAACTGCATGGGATTAATTAATGGGATTATTGATACTTGGCAGTTATAAACAATTGTTACTATAAGCTCCTAGAAAGAGGTTCCAGTGATCCAGTGCAATGGCTTATAACATTTCCTAAGATGCCATTTTGACTTCCACCAGACTTCACTGTCCTCCACAGCAAAGGTGACAGAGGAACATTTGTCCCAGGTACTCCAAGCCAGACCTTGTTCATTTAACACTAACCCACTTTTGCAAGTCTTGAAATAAGAGACACATTCAACAGCATACCTATTACATATGTAATGATGACTGCTGAACCTTGACAATATTCTACAAGAGATGATAAAATGTGCCACCAAATTACTCTCTTCCTCTATGATATCAGGCAAAGTATAAAAAGAAAAAACTCGGAATCTATTTTCTATGATATGCCAAGAGAACTACAAAAAAGTACCAGAATAGATGTGAGCCCCACACAACACACAGAATTGAATGTAGTGTCAGTGCTGGGGCCAAACTGACAGTTGCAAATTTAGAGATTAGATCTTCCCAAGCTCTGGTATCTGATCTGTCACAATTATTGTCAGGCGCTGAGCATCAAGAAAAGTCAACAGGAATTGCACTAAGCCCAGTACACAAAACTTCGAGATCATCAGCCAGCAGGACAGAACCAGTTTTGAAATGCAAGAATCTCCAGAACAATGAAATTAAGAAAAAAAGTAAAACCAAACATTGAGACAAGTATCACTATTCTGATTGTTTCTTTTCCCCTTCTTTTGTGTCACTCCCACAGCCTGAGTGACTTACAAGACCTCTCTCCAGGTCACTGTCCTGTGTTTATGGAGCTTTATACTACTGTTACCTGGCCCCTAACAAATGTGGCCATGTATGCAAGAACTAAGTAAGGTTTACCAAGTGCATTGCAAAAACTAGGAATAAGGCCTCAATTGAGAACACACAAAATACATCTTACTGGAAGAGTTACACAGTAAGTGGTCACCTATCAAAAAATAAGTGCCAGCCACCTACAGAGATGGCACCATCCCCATAAAGACCACTGCAGCATGTTAGAACATCTGGCACATTCAAAGGTAGGATTTTTGAGGAAGTTTTTTTAAGAGTAACAGACCTTTCCAGTTATCACTTTGATTGCCTGCAGAAACTAAGTGTCCCTGGAACAGTTTACAAAAAAATTAAAAGCAAGTCAGAAGCTACTGAACTGGACAACTCTCATGCTGATTCTAGAAAATACTTATTAAGAGCCATCCATAGGTTGAGTCCCAAACACTGAATCTTGTCCCCTAAACATTCACCTCCCAAACAAATCTTGTAAGATTGCAAAATAGTAGTTAGGATTTGTGGGGGTTTGTTGCAGATTTTTTTAATGGATTTTTAAAATATGTTTTATATTTAATGTGGGATGTTTTTGCTATTAGATTCTAAAGCATCCGACTCAGCTCGCAGGAAATTTGCCAGTGTCATTGTCTCCACAACTCTCAGAACTGTGGATACTGGAGAGAGAATTGCTGGCTGTCATCTGAGTGATTTAAGCATGTTTTGAAGTCAGTTTATCATCACGCATAGTTGCACATCACTTGTTATCATACAGGGGTAATAAAGTTAATAAATGGCATTTTTCAAGATGCATATATTTGCTCATTTAATGTTGCAGTTCATCTGAAAGAGCAGAAGTTTGTAAATGAAAAGAAGTTTTCCTCTGAATCACTGTCCTTTCTAGTTCAGCCCAGATTGAACTACAATAATAACACTTTCCAGTAGTAGTAAAGAATGTTTTATTAAAATGGAAGTTTTTCAAACCTTATGTATCAAAACTAAGGCCACAACTAATGCTAACACAAAGTCAAGAACCTCAAAAGGTTCTTAAAATATGATACAATTTAGAAATCTGAGACAAGGCTATTTTAAAAACAGTTACTCAAACATTCTGAAATGCAGCATAACTTACTTGTTGTAAAATATTACATCAATTATTCTAGTGATAATATTTAATGATACAAAGTACTGAATTATCAGTGCATGTAACCCGTTTTTACTTTGGTCCTGCGACGAGTAACTTTCTGCACCACTCCAGCTACTGAAATAAAAGAATGTACAAAACATTATAATGGAAGTTGCCAACAACTCCTCCTTGCTGTGCAAGTTAATTTCTTTTCTTCTAATGCTAAATATCTCCAGTCATAATAGCAATAAATTCTTCTTGATTGACTGTAAAAAAAGAGAAAAAAAAGAGAAGAAAATCATTAGACAAACAGCAAACAACAATAAATAAAAAAATAAAATAATACATATCTTACATTATTTAAAGGCTTCTCTGCTAGTATTTGTTGCATCTGATCCATCACTGTCTTTACAAGTTTGCTTCTAGAACAGGGGTTTTGCACTTGTTTTTTCATGTCAGAAGTCAGAATTCAAGCTTTATTATGTGGAATACTAAAGCCAGAATCTAGCTCATTTATAATAATATAATTATATTATTTCTAATTATGAAAATATTCTAAAAGTGACACATTTTAAAAAGACACTTTAGAAACATGTAAGATGGCTATGCAAAATAGCATTATTTTAGAGGTCTATAAAAATGTTAAGAATGGTAGCTTATTAAGTACTTCTCAAGCAAAAATACATCAGCTAGTTATAACTGAATTCAGTTTTATTCTTAAAATTGACATTCAAAACATTTACATCCTATCTACCATCACATATCAAACAATGCTATTCCTGTCTCCCCAATCTGTAGGACTTGCCAAACACAAAACAAATTTTAAGATCATTTAGCAATTATTACATAAATGAGCTAGAATTAAATTGATGAGCTTTTCTGTATCTGAACTTTCTTCATTCTTTATTTATAATTAACAGAAATTTTACACAAATGCACTTGAAGAAATTAAGTCATAATAATACATTAATTAGCATTCATTAATTATTTTGCTGCAGATATACCTGAGGTACTGACCTTACTCCTATGTTAAAACATAGCTACTGGAAAAGAGTTAACCAGAGGACACGTTCACTCTGCAACTCATTACTGTAGTGCAGAATGATTAGAGTAAGTCAGTGGTATGGAAAGAACAAGACGCATACAAAGTCCTGACAATTATCCATCCCAATATGCCAATATGCCCAAGCTATTCCCAAACAGCATCACAAAGAACTACATTCACAGCTAGAAGAAAATTAAAGAAATTCAACTATGTTTGAGAATAAAAAAAATCAAAAAACCTAAACGCGTCCTGCTGTGATGAAAGTAAAAAAATAGGAAACAAGTAGATTTAGTCAAGCTTTGGGCCCTGTGCTCTGAAACACCAGTCCATCACATAGCTACATCTAGTTCTAAGACTCAAAAATACTGTTGCTGTATGACTTTAAAAGCACTTCCATAGCTTTAACACAGTAATAACACAGTAGTAGCACCAATTCAAACATCCTCTCAAAAATATTCTCTGGTTTACAACATCCTTGAAGCCATGCTGTAAAGTGGAAATACAAAACTATAATGAGAAATTTTGGAACATTCAAAGAAACTTCAAAAAGCAGTGTAGTTACAATTCCCAGTAACCCAAGTAATCTCAGTTAATCCTCTTAAAATGTAGAATCTGTTCACAAATTAAGCACCATGAAAACAGAAGCACTGTTTTTCATGGCATCAGATTTCCCTCAACTCCATGACATAAGTAATCATAAAGGAACAAACTAGAATCACAGCTAATATAAAGATAACATTGACTTAGAATCTTGAGAGTTAAAGGTGCGTATTTTTTCAGTGGTGGGTTTGGGTACTACTCTTAATTTAGTGCCAAAATCCAAGACATGACATTGGATAGTGTTTCCTGCAGTTGCATCCACATAAGATGATCAAAACTGCATGAACTGACGCCACGGAATTTCTGAAGTTAGTTGTGCTCAAAACCAGAAGTAATTATTAAACCCAGGAATACCAAAATAAGATTATTTACATATTTAAGGGAGACAAAAATATGTCAAATATACTTTATTTTACAAAAATCTGCGCATAGCCTACCAGTAGAGCTCAGTGGTTTTGCAGGGAATGTAAGGATTCATGTACCATACAAGATACTTTTTCAGTGTGAGCAAAACAATCTCTCAGCTGTAATAAAGGTGTTAAATCAAAAGTCGCATTATTCCTGTATTTTTCATATGAATAAAAAATCCTAACAATTAACAATTTCAATTCTTTTTTTTTTGAGGGTAGGAAAAGAAGGAGAATTAGATGACAGCAAGATTTTGCCATATGACCCAGGTATTTGAAGACAAATGAAATGGGGATTCACAGCATAATTTACTTTCTCTGAATGAATCTTAAAAAGCTAGGAACAGCCTCAGTTTTCTTTAAAGAACAAAAAACACACAGACCTTTAAGGATAAACAGTACCACACACAAACATTATGCTGTCAATCTTCCATATTCAATCTTCCGCTTGACTGCTCTAACAAAGACAATGAATGGATGACTGAATAAGAGGCAACTGAGCCATTTAGTCTAAGCTGATAAACTTGACTTAAAGAAATGTAGCACTGACACAAAATAATTATGATTCAGTAACCCTCCCGAAAGGAGCTAATGGTCTATGCTCCATCTGTAGCACCCAAACAGCAACGTGACAAAAGAGCATTGATCCACAATTCTGACATCTCATTTGGCAGCTCCAGGAGATCAGCACAACAAAACGTGGTAGCACAAAGAATTCTACTTTCACTCACCTCTACAGCTGTGACTTCCAAAAAAATAACACCTATGTCAAATAGCATAGAAAACAACCTATCAAAAGGCTGACAATACAATTTTTTCACTAGTATGTGTGACTTTTGAGTCCAACAGATGCTCACAAGCATAAGTATCATTGTCACAGGGAAAATTGATGACCTGCTAGTGAAATCTCTCATATGAGTCACCACCCTATCAGAATGGTGTTTGATGGACTGATCTAGTCTTTAGGTACAAGGTCTTAAGTGACTGATCCTTGAAATTCAGGTATTAAGGTTCCTGACGTAAAGTAAGGTTGTATTGAAGATAATGAAAAACTTTTTAAGTTTCAGTGTTCACAATGATTTAACAAGCACAGTATCAAACTTGATTTGCTAATTCATTCTTTATCTACCTAGTAAATCCCTTCTGCAGCCTACTCTGTATGGACCTTGTCAACTGCAGAGCCATTATTCACACTATGCTTTTCAGCACTCCAAGGCTCAGGAATATGTTAAGAGCCATCCAAGCTGATCCTATATACACGCAGGCCACTTACAGCATCATTTATTAGCGTAATGCTCCATATCCAACACTGTCACAACAATGCTACATCGCCACTTAAGATATATTGAGTAAGGGATCAAAAGACTCTCTCAGCACTTAAATACTTCTACTGATTTATAAGGAAATAAAAATGTAATGTAGGTACACAGAATCTCTCACTTCGTACCTTCAACTACACTTTCACCTATCTTTTAACAGATATTGGTTGAATAAGCGTTGGTGGTGAATCAACTCGATTTTTAGACTCCAGGATTAGTAGCTGTCAAAAGCTACTGTCTGCATTATTTGTAAGCTAAACTATGTTTGAACTTAAATTACTCTAGAAGAATATTAAAGAGGACATTTTCACAACAAAATAACACCTAAAAAGGGAGCAAAATTAATAACAAGATTATATGGTGTTTTGTTTGCCAAAACGTACTTTCTCCATCTCCATCTTTATCAAATTCTTCAATCATAGCCCGTAGCTCTTCATCAGACATATTTTCACCCAATTCTCTAGCAACCCGGCGCAGGTTTCTCAGACTTATTTTACCAGAGTCATCGTCATCAAACAATTTGAATGCCTTGAGTATTTCTTCTTGTGGGTCTCTGTCCAATATCCAATCTGTCACTGCAAGAAGGATACTTAAGTTAGACTAAAAAATGCTGAAAGCTAAACTCAGAATGACCTTTGCAAACTAAAGACAACAAAAAAAACACTTTCTGATTTCAAAATTCAATGTGCATATTTGTTTGGCTGTAGTCTGACCTCTCTTTCTCACCTCTGTTTTCCCAAGCTGAGTTGCTCTTTGGGACATAACTGTTGCAGTGGAAAAGCTGCATGGCAGTTCAGACACAGACACTTTCCACACATTTTCCAATAGGATTTATGAGTATATATGCCTCTCTTTCAAAATTTCAAATTTTCAGAAAAAACACCATCAGCTCTTTTATATGACGGTGTAAATTTGTTTTATTTTATGTTTTCATCAGGACACAATTTGGAGCTGGGGAGAACACCGAAGCAGTAAGTGAAGACAAGCATACACATGGAACCTCTCATTTAAATATAAAACCTCACTAACACAAAAAAACCCCACAGCCAGCCAACCAACCAACCAACCAACCACATCCCAACCCCCAAATCTGAAAACAAAAAAAGACTAAGCATAGGGGTTATGAAAAGGATGCTGATATGAATTACAAGCAGTTTATTCTGAAAGAATTCTTTAGCCTTTATTATTCTTTTCAAGACAACCATATGTCAGTTTCTGCAACAGAAAATGCAAACTTGCCTCACAAAATACTGTTCTAGTAATTAGTTCAGACCAACAAACAATAATGTACCTCCACATCTTTGTACCTGCTAGCTTTGTATTACAGGGCTAGTCTTGTACTATCAAGCCATCAAAATCACATCAACACTGCTTGCACATGAAGAACCACTTACCATCTGCTGCTAACTGCAGATGGAACGTCTGCTCTGGCTTCACAAACTCGAAAGAATTTGTCATGCTCATATAAGCCAAATACAGCAATCAAGTTTATATATCTGCAGATTTACCCTGAATTTAAATATTTTCTTTTAGAACAACAGTACTGCATGATAGTATTACATCATTTAAAAAATGCTAGCTTTTGTGACAAAAAAGACAACTGAAAAATAGTAAAATGTCTCTAAATACAAAATTATAGAAGACAAAGCATGAATGCATCTTTATATATTTCAGTTGAACATTAAATTAAGAGAAATTGATAGCTCAAGAATTGCTTAGCTATACTCAGCAGCTCTTCACAACCTGTTTTATCTAACTCCCCAAGCTTTCTGTTAGAAGTGATACCATATTTAATCCTATCATATGGCACACAGCTGTATGCTACTTCAACTCAAGTTTTCCAACAGGTTTGATCCCCTTCCCAAAATAATATTCTCTAACCTGGAATATAACTATGAAAATATTACCTGTCATTAACAAGACATTTTGTCCAGTACTGACCTGTCAAGCAATTAAATGTTGCCACATTTCAATCACTAATTGTTTTGATACATTAAGATAATTGCTATTTGTAGCCTAGAGCAAGTACTGGAGGTTTGGATGTTTTGTTCCATAAAAACTACAAAAATACAATACCTTGAAGAAATGGACTATTGTGAGCATAATGAACTATAACGGACATAATAACACACAAAATTACTTTTTGATAAACACAAATTGTATGAAAAAGCATAAATTATGTGTAACAAAAATCCCCTAAAATCTTCAAAGGAACATCAAGTCTAAAAATTCTGCAGATCACTACATACTCAAAGTACATAAAATTCCACAATACACAAATTTCAGATGAAAGACACAACTAATTCTACAGGCTTTAACAACAGTTTTAAGCCTTTGTAGTACAGTATTTAAAATCGACTTCAATTTCTCTAATCTTTTTTATATATGAAATCTGTGGTCTGCTTGTCTGTGTATGACTCCTTCACATGAAATTCAATGCTGAATACCTTTTCCACAGCAGGAAAAAAAAAATTTTAAAGAGATCCACGAACAAGACAAGAACATTTATACTTTAAACTTGCATTTATTCCTCTGTGTAAGCTTGAAAGAGATTGTGTCTACCCTACTTCCTTTTATACTGGAGCTATCATTCATTTCTACATATCAAATTAAGAATTCAGAAAACAAATATTTATCTTCCTTCACTATTGACCTATATTAAGCAAAATATGACATGAAATCTCCCACTTCTATTTCTTAACAAATAATCAAAGAGGTCCACGAAGTATAGCTTTGAAATTGTACTCACTATTATAGGTTAAATACCTCTAGAGGAAGAAACACAAATACATACCAACTTCATTAAAATCTTCAAAGGTGATCTTGCCTGTTGATTCTCGATCATAATCTTTAAGTATTTTCAGGACATCAGCTTTTTTCACATCAAAACCCAAGGCTCTCATTGCCACCTTTTGGAATAAAATGAAAGTGCAACTATAGATAAGGATCAAAATAAAGATTTAACAGATTTTCCTTTTAATTTCAGTAATTACCTTCTTGCCATAGAAGAAAAGAGATATCAATGTTTAGTAACAATAATAAATAAAATAAATAAAAAAGAGCTTGGGATATTAAAACCATTTAGAACTACTATTAGGAAATGGAACATCTAGTTGCAGTAAGAAAAAAAAAAAATATCTCACCCTATATGTGACTGAAACACTGGCCTCTCCAAAGCTACTTTTTGTTCTCAATGCCTTAATTAGAATAAAAATACATAAAAGATTTAAGGTGAGTTTAGTGAACCTCATTTACTACTCTGTAGACTTTCAGACTTTCCTAAACTCTATCTCCTAACAGCTATCATTCAGATGAGAAGGGCAACCACTGAGCCTCCCACACAGAGAACAGAAAGCACACCTTATTCCTACAAATCATAGGCTTTCTTTTGAAAAATACAGGTAAGCTCTGGCTTGCAGTCAATATTTTTATGAATTTGATTTACATCTTTTACCTACACATCCAAAACCAACAGCAAGCTTTGGGTTACACAGCGTCTTTAAAAACAGTCAAACACTCATTCAAGAGATTTTCCCACTTGGTCATCTGTCCAAGTTTATACCTGGTTGGCAATTATACCAGGGTTATTTAGAATGCCGTAGCAATTCTGTTACTCCATTAAGTAAATAAGTGGGAAGAACAGCTTGTTCTTAGACCAATGGAGTATTTCCCTTTTTTCCCTCGCTCCCTTAACCCAGCAAGATGTCTTGAAGAAAGTTTTTTAAGATACAGACAACATCTTAAGAACTCGTTATGGTAAATATACTATCTACTATAAAATTACTTAAATGAAAGAAAACTTCTACCTTTAATTCATGATAATTTATCGCTCTATCCTTGTCTGTATCAAACAATTCAAAGGCATCTTTAATTTCTTGCTTCTGTTCCTCAGTCAGTTCTCTTCTTTTCTTCTTTTTAGTTTTGTCTACTGAGAGCTCATTCCTATATCAAGAGAAAGAAAAGTAGTGTAACAGACTTCTACTGGGAAGTTGCCACTGTAGATAGCCTTTTCCACCAATAAGAAATTCACCATAATTTTAGAAATCACTACCTTACTTAGTCAATATTTTCCCAACTTGTTCCAGCTTAAAATAACATTTGAAATAGACAATTCCCTTATGAAATCTAAATTACACCTCCAGTCCCCCACCCAAAATAAAATCAGCGGAGGCATTTTCCTTAATAAGCAGCAACCACAAAAAAAAAGAAGGTAGAAAAATTTCTAGTTAAAAAGGCTTCTTGAGGTTACAAACTAGATTAGAAGTTGAAATTATAAAACTCATGAAACAGTTGGTTTTTACACCGTAGCTAAAAAAAATAAAATTAATTTGGGGACAGACAGGCCAGTGGAGGCCAAACTAGGCCAGACAGTCTGTCTACTAAAGCTGGCATTAGGTGCTGCAAATTAGCTTTGTTGCCTGTAACAGTTCTTACATAAGAACAGTTTTTACTTGCAGGGTTTGTTTTTTTTTTTTTATCCTCTAGATCCCATAGATACACACTGTTTTGAAGATTTTTTCTGCTCTGTTTTGGTATATACAAAAGAGACAAGCCTGCCCCCAATCAGCAAATCTTGCTCAAAGACAGCCCGCTCTTCTCTGGTTAGTCTAGGAATAAGCTTATATTTTCAGACAAGCACAGTAAAAGGACAAGAGACAATAACTAGGGAATTTAAGGGAAAAAACTGCAGCTGGAGGAGAAACTGCAGCTGGATCTAAGGGGTAACATTTTCCTACCGCATGCAGTGATGTGCTAGGACAGTTCCACTATGAAGAAGTCTCCATCACGAGAAATTTTTTGAACCCAACTATAAAAGGTGCTTAGCATCCTCAGCCAGCTTTATGTAGAAGCTGCTGTGATCAGGAAGCTAGACAAGATGACTTCCATAAGTCATTCCTAACCTAATTTACTGTATTGTTATACTCTCAGGAAAAGGCTTTTCATGCTCATTTGTCCTTTTGCACCAGAGGCAGAATGTGTGCTGTATCATCTAGTGTAGAATGCATAAATATTACTGATCAGTGAACAGAAAATTTTGCAAGAGTAACTTTCCAAATCCCCTCTAATAAGCTGCTTTATGCCCTTGTTAACAATTTGCTAATTTTAATCAAAACCTAAGATTAAACATTTATCTAGACTTAGCTTTCAACAACCACTGAAGCAAAAATCCCAAATACAGACAAGAAAAGTGCAAGCTGCAGAAGCTGAGCCTGCTTCAAACCACAATACCCTCAAAAAGTAAGATGTCCAGACCTATTGAGACAGTCCGATTTCACACAGGCTTTGGATTACTACAGCTCTTGGAAGGACTAAAATAACTCTGAGCTGGCTACTTAATTAGGACTGGGAGAGTAGTTCAGATCCAGGGAGCCCAGATTTTGTGAGCTACGATGAAGATACCCATTTATAAATCTGAAAGTAGATTAACATCGAACTCTTCTGAAAGAGCAATCTGGGTACTTAAGTGTTCATTTACTGCTTAGCATAATATCAATTTCTTGAAAGACAAAGCAGTACTGAAATACAAGCAATTCAGTGCCACTTCTGCAACTACTTTAACCATACTAAGCATGAAGTTTTTAGACTTGAAAATTAAGGGTCATAGTTGCCATGTAAGCGTATTAATTACACTTGAAGACAAGAATTCGCCAGGTACTTAGATTCATAAGCCAACCTCCTTTATGCAATAGCTACTAAACCAGAATTTATAAACAAAACAAAGGCGAGCAGTTTAACTTTATGCCTATTCACAGGCCTTCGGAAGGCACAATCAGGCAACCCAGAAGCGAACCTCCCAAGGCCAGACGAGCCGGACCCTTCCCTCTCCCGGCAGACAGACGGGCCTGATCCGGCCCCGGCCGGGCCAAAGGGATCAGACGTGTCCGGCTGGAGGCCGGGCATGACCCAGGCCCCGCCACAGCCTGACGCGCCCCGTGTTCCGCCAACACCTCCCAGGCGGGGGCGGCGCGGCCCTGAGGGACCCCCGCCCGCGCTCCGGGCCCCGAGCGGGGCAAGCGGGAAAGCACCCTGCCCGTACCGACCTGAGGGCCAGGCTCATCGTGCCGCTGCCGGGCAGCCGGGTCCGGCAAAGGCGCCCCCTCCCCTCCGTACAGCCCTTCCCCTCCGCACGGCCCGACCGAGTCCCAGCGACGCCGCGTTCCTGCCCTTGGCGACGCCACTCGTGCCACGCCCCCACCAGGTACCGAAGTCTGATTGGCCGCGGGTGGATAAGGTCCCGCCTTCGAGCCCTAGGTGCCCTGCTATTGGCTGAGGTACTGCCACTCAGTGCGGAAGGGGTGGTCCCTTCTGCGTGCGGGCTGTGGCTGCCGGCAGCGCCTTGGGATGCTGAGCTGCTTCGGGTGCGAACCAGGCAACACGAGAAAGTTTTCCCAAGGAAGGATGTTCCTTGGTTTTTGATCTTGGTTTTCAAGCCTAATCAACAAGAAAGGAGGTTTAATCACTGAAAAAGATAGATGCTACCAAGCAAGATCAAAGTGATGTCCAGGGGTTAGAAAGACCAATCTCTTGTCGGTGGAATTTCCTTGTTAAAGTCTAGGACACGACGTGTTTCAGCGATGTCAGACAAACAATTCAGAATTTACGAGCCGCAAAGACATTTGGCAGAACTCCCAAGATTAGGAAGAAATTAATAAAGGCAACTCAGCAATCGGCTGAAAAGTGCTCAATCGGCTCCAGTTCGGGCAGACCACTGGCCAAGCTGCCCACCGACTTAAGGGTTGGGCATGTGGAGTAATTAGCATAAGAAGAGAATGATTAACCAGCAGAAGATAGAATAATAATTAATATGAGAACTATATAACTTGAATCTAATTAACATTAATGCTTTTGTTTGCTAAAATGTATAAATACTAAGGAGTTTTGATAGTTGCTGTGCTTGATTCATGGAGTAGCACCCAGGCTTGTGCAACTCTGAAATAAATAATCCATGTCTCCCTCAAGTGTGCAATTACTGGCTTATTGCACACTGGGTAATGAATCTGATTTTTGTGGTCAACTCTTTCTACTAGCCCTGCTCTAGCTTGGATATGCAGTGGCTGTTGTAAGAATCCCCATGGCCGCAGGCCCTGCTTACTGCTGCTCCCTCCCACTGTTTGAGCTTCAGTGGGATGTGGAGGAGCAAACACACAATAGCGGCATTTATAAAAGCATTTCTGACACTTGTACAGATTTTGCCTTACTAAAAATCTGATGGAAAGCAATATATACTGCGTGGAGACTGAAGACCTTCATGCATGATACCCAGTAATCATTGACACTAGTATTTTTGTGTCTTGCAAAACAGTCAGTGAGTCAACATTACCTGCGTGAGGAAAATGCTCATATCACTGGTGAGAAAACTCAGATTTGTGAAAAGTGGTGCCTCAGTGCTCTGGTCTGTGACAAAGTAATTGTCCCAGTGCCTGGCTTCACTAACAGGGCTGTTTCATTAGCAGCTGTGACAACAAAGTACAATGTTAACTAACTGGACCATAATAATATTCAGATCCTTGCTTATACTATGTTATGCAGTTTGGCTAGTTAGACTGAAAATTCTCAGGCAATAAAAAATTCCTTCAGGCATTTCAGTCCTGCTCCTTTCAGGACTGACAGCATGTCTTGGAGATGTTTTGCACCTATGTTTCCCGTAATAAACTATAAGTGGGTTTAGACCAAGTACACAGTGTTGACTATGTAGAGTTTGGCTTGCTTAAGACACATTTTTCCTGAACAAAGTCAAGCAGAGATGAAACTTATTTGTCTGTCTATCCATATTATGTCTGGTCAAACAGATCAAATAAGGCAGAGGCAAGAGGTTTGTAATTGACCTCTGCTTATAGATGGCAGCTTTGCAACTAAAAGCATAAATTACTGGCAGGTTTGACCTTCAACCTGTACTGTGGTGCAAATATAACTACAGATTATTTTTTGTGTATTTCATAGAACATATTTACATGTCCAGAGAGAAAAGGAAGCATTAATCAAGTGGTGAGTGGAGTGTGGGAGCAGCAGCCCCTGACTGCACCAAGAGCCCCAAACTGCACTGTTTCACCCCCTCTCTCAGCTCCTCTGCATTGATCCTGGAGCTCAGCATGGAGCTTGCCTGAGCTGCACTGGGGATTTTTGTGCTGAGTGCTGCTCCTTCTGGCATGTTGACCAGACTTCGTGGCCCGGCCATGAACTTGAGTTATCACCTTGCCATAGGCTGCAGTCATTAGGCTGCTGACAGGTCAAGTTACTCTGCAGGGAGGTCACAATCCCTGCCTGTGCTGCACCTGCGCTTGGCTTGCAGCTTGTGCCCTGGCTGCTCTGTGTCAAGCAGAGTGAAATACCTGAGACTGATACTCAGGTGTGCTTTTTGAGAACTGGAGATCCACATTCAGGTCCCTGCTTCAACTTATAAGCTAAAAAGTTGCTCAAGAAACCAAAGTGCCACTCTTTATAAGTTGATTGAAGTTAGCAGCAGTGCTCATACTGCATGTGAAATAGAAATGCAAAGAATTCCTAACAGAAAAGACAGGCTCAAATAATAGCTAAAACTAAATACATAGTTGTGGTAGCAGTGACTTCCAAATCCTTGCATTTTTAAAGTTGGCTAAACCTGTCCTAAAATGACCTCTTACGAATAGAGTTGGTAAGTTAGAATAGCTTTTACTTAATTTTCAAACTCATCTATTGCTTTTTAAAAGTCATTTGTGGGGCTGTCTGCCAGGTCTGTCTTCCCTTTGAGTGCAGATACAGTCATATCTAGTCCTAATTTAATTAGTATTTGAAACTATCCTACCACTCCGTTGTCCGTAACTGAATTTCAGCATGCAGAAGATTATAAACCTCATCCCAACTGCTCCAAATCAGATCACATATCAGAACCGTAATTAAATTAATCCTGAATTTTTTAAAGGAGAAGCTGAGCAAGATTTCATGCAAGTTCAAGTTAGTTTTGTTCATGTCACACTTAGAACAAATCATATGTAAAAACATAAAGCCATATTAAAAACATACCAAGTATCATTGCCAGTTTGATGAATGTGAGTGCATCTGGGTCAAACCGCTGGGAAATACCTGGCACAATTACAGAAGTGTTGCCTAAGTTTCTGAGCCTCTTCCCATGTCAGGGTCCTTTTTTTGTTTTGTTTATTTTCATTGTTTTTTTCAATTTTAATTTCTGTTGAATGCCTCATTGCTTCCCCAGGACTCTTTTGGGCATGTGTGGGAATATGCACGAAATTAGTTGCTAAAATAGTTTTTAAACAAATAATTTTTAAACAGGTGAGATTAGCCTGTCCAATAAAATCTGAGTGGTTAGGAGTAACCATGCTGAAGATGGTTTTGGTTAGCACAGTGAAATCAAGGAGCAGGCTTATAACACCGCTGGTTTCCAGTCTGATCTTCAGTTCTTTCTTTCCACGGCAAGCGCAGCCCCCGCCCGGCTTGTGGCCACCCGGCTTGCGGCGCTTCCCCTGCGCGGCGCTGGCGCGGTCAGCGGGCGGGACAGCGAGGGGACATTCCCACCCACGGACACTGCACAGGAGGGGGCATCCCGCCCCTAGGGACATTACACGAGCAGTAGCAGGTTTCGGGGATTTATCCCACTAGGCCAAGTAACGCGCGGCTTTCGTGTAAGCTAGTAAAGTGACTTCACAGCATTCTGGAGTGCCTGGCCTACTGATGCACCGGGGAACGGCTTTCTAACGGCCCTGAACACCCGATGCAATACAGCTGAATTTTTTTTCACGGGGGCTAGCAGTTCCCCGCGTAATAGTAAACTTCAAATAAATTTAAATTAAAATTTAATTTAAAATAAAACATAACTAATGGGGTTTTTTCACTGCTTCTCGATCACTTCTATACTTCCTAATTCAATTTGAAAGTGAAGGTACTGAAGATTTATTGAGTAGCAGTATTTTGGATAATACATGGTTGTATTTTAAGATCCAAGAGGTTCTGCTTACTGATTTAAGTCACATATACATTAATTATGAACAGGAACTTGGGCCAGTGTTAGTTGAATTCTGAGACCTAGACTTTTGACATTAAATATTAATAAATCCTCCTTTTCTCCACATTTATCTCCCTCCCGCTTTCCTTACAGAAGCTGCATATTTTTGTTTTTTGTTTCTTTGGCTACAGATGTCTGCTCTTACAAGCCAAAGTGCATCTATGATGTGTAAACATTTTTAATGCAATTTCTTTCTCAGAAGCATAAATAATTTTGCTAGCAACTTTTCAATATACTCCATCTAGAATGAAAAGTGCTTCTGCTGAGAAATACCTAGAAATTATTATTTAACTGCATAGGATTGTAATATTTTATTATAATAATACACAAAAAAATATTATGTGCAAACTGTTGTTTAACATCGTAACAGCTTTGACACATTACAGAACAAAACTTCCCATCTGATTTTTACGTCAATTCCCCAGTCTACTGAAAACTGCATTAACATAGATTTAGATGCTACTAAAAAATCAGCACAGTTCTAAATGCTCAACATGATGCAGTATTTAAACTTGCAATGTACATTTAAAATATTTAATCCAAGTAGTGTTAAAGGACCGCTGTCAAACTCTTATGACTAAAATATGGTAAGTCTTAACTAAAATAATCAGACTGTTCTTTTAACTTAAGATCATTTAAGTATTGTTTATCTAGTAGTGAATTTCTTACAATAAAAAAAATAATTCCATGACCCTTAAAAAACTACTTTCATTTGGATTATAGCAGCAGCTTACTTACAAACTCCACTTCGGGTTATGTGCATGTAAAGCTCACTTCTGAGCTAGGAAATGATCCCCTAGATTTTCGTACAGTAAAAAAGTCAAAGTTTTGGTTACGTGCTTAGTGGACTTAAGCATAGCTTAATAGGGCATTTTGACAGTGATCTGGCCATTTAAGGACCTTAGCTGACAGAAATATTGAACACAGGTGTAAACACAAATGATAGAGGATGAAGGTTATCTTTCCTTTTGAACTGATGTGCCTCTGTGTTTCCTCTCAGGAGCTCACGCTGTACAATACAGTAAAATCTGGTTACAGGAATTCTAATATTGGATGAAATAAGTAAACTGACAGTGCTATAACACAGAATGCCAATTCAAAGTGATTGAACTCTTCTAATGAACATTTGCAAAACTTTAGCAACTTGACATCCATATTGGCAGGCTTTGTGACAGGAGTTCTTGGTGACTGCCTTAATGCACAAGGGTTACCACCAGAACTCCCACAGTCTTCACAGAAGTATTGTTTAAAAAAGAATGATTATTACTGGTAGTATACCATTGTCAACAAATTTGCAGGAATTCAATTACTGTCAGGTAACCTGTGACACTATGGCATCCTCTGGAGATGGTGGAAGCTTTAGTGGTATGTATACCTTCAGCCTGCTTCACAGGCTGTTTTGTATTTCTTCCTCTGCCAACTGAGGACAAGATAAACACCTCTTGGTTTTATGACATAAGTCTACCCACTGAACGCTCCTCATGTCATACACTCATGTACATGCATTTCTCAAAAAAAGAGACTGTGAGCTGAGTGATAACAGGTCTTTCAAGTGCTGCATCTCTGCACATATCTTGCCCACTCACAATTTTCCTTCCGCTTGGAGACAGGCACTTCTAAGAAGAACTAGGCAACAGCCAATCCTTACAAATCCTGGTAAAGAATATAGTCACAGTAAAGGCAGGAGTGCAATCATCTACGAAAGGGAAAAAGACTCACATAAGATATATGCTTTCATCATTTTTAGACAGAGATGCTTTTATGATTTTGCAATAGCTTGTGGGTTTTATCCACAAGAATTTGCAGCTATCCAGAAGGCTATCAACTTCCTCTCCCTCGTGCCTTAGATAGAGCCCAAACCTTTGGCTCCTTTACTATTGGCTATGACGGAGGCAAAACCTTCTGCATAAAGTGAAAGCCAAACAAGAAAAGTTAAACTGCTCTAAAATTTGGGAGAAACATTTGCAATCTTTTTAGGAACATATATATGTCTATGTACAAAAATAAATTCAGACAGTGTCCTTTAAAAAAAGTGAAATATATACAAAGTGTTAGAATAATTACACAACTCTAACCATTTCAGCAGCTTTTAAGTATCACACATTCAATTTTCATAAGCAAGTTACGATGCTATTTTAGCATTCCTCAATATATTCAACATTTTTTTGGAACAAACTCAAGGCAACACACTACATTTCAGAACAACCATATATGCAGCACATACTTCAAATGCAAACAGTAAACAATTTGAGTTACATTCACTTTGTGATAAAAAGTGTAGTGGGTGCTTAATGCAGCACCTTCACTATGGCAAAGTCATGTTAAAGACTCAATCCCTCTCCTAATAAAGATGATTAACAACCAAGTTACAACACAGTCACATAATGATACCCTAAGGCATAAACAAACGCCTTAAGCTCTTCACAGTCCACTTCTCTCAACTTTCCAGAACAACATACTCTCTAAATATTTTTAAGAGCTGATCAGAATAAAATAAACATCCAGCAAAAGCTCAATCCACGTTGTACAGGGTAGTGTAACACATAAATTCACAAGTTCACAGATTTTCTAATTCCTAACTCACATGCCTGCAAGCACAACAGTTCCCTAGCCAATGGTGAGAGTGCTCCTGCTTGTTCCCCCTCTCCTGGTGCAGTGGTTACTTGCACCACACCAAAAAAACATTCTAAAGAAACTGCCAGACAAGTCCTTCGCAAAGACAAAGCTTCAGGCTGTCAGAGGTGCAGCAGATACCATGCCCAGAGGTGGCAATGGCTGCAGAATTATCTCTTTCTGCTCACTGAGCCCTGCATAGATTTTGCTCCTGCTGTGACCTAATGGCACTGCTCCCAGCACAGGCGTAGCAAGAGCTCTACTAGGTCAAAACCTGAGCAGACAGTGATGAATAATCACAAGTCTAGTACTACATAAAGACGGTTTCAGGCATGAATGTAAAACCTTTCATTTTAGTATATATCCATCTGCCAGAGTTGTAACAAAAATAAAACAATATATTTCAATTGCAATACTTGTACAAACATGCTCTGAAAACGTAAGAAAGAAAAAATAGCTTTGGCTGAAGCTACAAATTTACAGAGTTTTTGTAAAAGTATGAATAAAACAGGGAGAATTTCTGAAGTTCACCTGTATCAATTTGCCATCTTTTTGCTAACACATACAGCCTCTGCTTGTTATTGATGCTTTCACAACCCATTTTGTTTTACAGCAAGTGACAGATCACACAAAATTGACTGTCACTGAGAAGTGATTCTTGAATTTGCAGCACGAAGTGCTATGCTCGCAATGGATCTCATAGCACAGGTAGAAATCTTGTGACAAACTCCAGCTTGGGAAATGTAGTTGGAAGCTAACCGATACAGCCTCTCAGCTCCAAATATGTTGAAGTGCCCAGGCAGTACCTTCTCCACAAGACCTCTATCTACTAACTGCATCAGGCGCTGGCAGCTTGCAACATAGTCACTGATTCTGCTGTAGGGAAGCCAGTCGATCATGGATCCATCATATACCACATCTCCGCTGAACAGAATCTTCCTGTCCTTGTCATGTAGGCAAATACTGCCTCGTGAATGACCAGGCATGTGCATGACAGTGAGCTGCCGATCTCCGAGGTTGATCACATCCCCTGCAAGCAGATTTGTTACAGGAAATTGTATGCATTTGTCATGTTTCTTAAATGACACAAAGAGAACTACTTACTCATAGACAGAAAAGTTTACATACTGAACATCGTAACAACGGGAGTGGGGCATTTATTTTCTTAGTGAGTGCCAAAGAGGTGTCTGAAATATGAACTTAGCAAAGAGGTACTTTCCCATGACACCAACAGTTAACACAGGCTTGGGTTATATTAATGGAATATATTCACATTCTACTAAACTGAACAACGTGAAAAGCAATGCAGTAGAAAAAATAAAACAGGAAGTGTACAAATAATGTATTTCACAATTCATTATAATTTTACCCTTATTTAATTCATCTAGAATTGCACTGCTATTACTCCTGAAAGGCAAAAGACCAAAACATAAATTGCTGAAGGAGAATCACGACAACCCTCCACACACTTTCTTTATCTCATTCAATAAGACATAAAAATAGAACTTTATTATAACTAGGTAATTTTTTTGCCATGTGAGTGCCTTTTAATTGTACCAGCCACTGAACTGATACTTGTGCCTCATGTCTCAGTTAACATGTTAGAAACTCTGGTGTTACTCTGGCAGCCAATGCACTTGCTCTTCTACAAAAGTACTTTTTAACATAACTCTCCCTCCTTTTTGAGGAAGAAAACCAACTTAAACTTCTGTTGATTTACTATAGTTAAATGTCACATCCGATCTTTCCTGAAGCCTTCAGTAAGGTGAGTTCTGCTTTTCCAAGCACGTATGTGGGATGGCCTAATAAAGCCAAGAAGAGAGTAAGCACCGTGCCTATGGAGTCATCTGTCTGACAGCCACCCTTTAACATCTGCTGAGCAGTACTGTACAGTTTAGCAGTTTTGTTTCCAAAAACCCTAGTCACCGTCTCCCATAAGAGACTAAATGATCTTTTTTATCTGCAACAAGCCACTTCTGTAAATGCTACATCAGTAATAAGTGATTGTTTACATTTTACGTAAGTCAGGTAAAATTCAGTAAATACATTAATGTAAAATTTACATGAATTCTGTAAAACAAAAACTGTATTCTCAGTACATATTTCAGAAATTGTTCTGTTAATTGCACTTCCCGTGTTTTGACGGCTTATAAACAATAAAGGTCACCGGATGCCAGAACACGACCTGCTGACATAAACCGTCTGAAGCCTAAGGATAAACCTGGGGGTGCCCAGTTACCTAAATCATTGCTGAGTGATTCTCATTCTAGATGGAAAAAACCCCGGCCGCCAAAACTTCCAGAACTGGTAGAAATGGTTTAACGCAATACGCAGAACAGCGCACTGTACCCCGCGGCCGCCCTTACCCTCCTGCAGCAGGCGGCTGGGCCGGACGGGCGGGACGCGGAACTGCCGAGCGCTCCAGCCGGGCCGCGGCGGCCGCACCACCTCCCGGTCCGACAGCCACGTCACGGCCTCGTAGTTGTCGCCTTGGAGCAGCGCCGCCGCCTCGGCGCTGTGCACCGCCACCTCCTCGAAGTGCTGCAGCCCTCCCGAGTGGTCGAAGTGGACGTGGGTGGCCACGGCCAGCAGCGGCCGCGNAGGGGCCGCGCAGTTGAGCTCTTTTCCTCACTGAGAACCGCCGGCGGAGGGGGCAGTAAAGGTTAAGAGCCCCGGCCGTGCGGGGAGCGGCAGGACCCTCCAGGGGTAGCGGGCCGTCATCGCGGGGACAGGGGGCGGGAAAGGAGCGGAGAGCAGCTGAGAG